>OW387147.1:13774280-13806394 GCA_936440205.1 Lepidonotus clava
TACTGTATTTTCAATAGCAATGAGTTCTTCGTCTGTCAATGAGCTCATTTCTTGCTCAAATACCTCTTGGTATATAGTCTGTTGTTCTGGTGTTAAACCACGTTCTTGATCTGCTTGATATTGAAGCTCGACGGCTAAATCTTGTTCTGCTTGTATCTCTGCCTTATGGTTGTCTGCAATTGATTGTTTGATTTCACCAGGACTTGTAAATGAAGATATGTTGGTTATTACTTCGTCTCTTACTTCTTGGACATCAATTGGTCCAAAACCCTGTGACTCCCAATCTTCAGCAAACTCTTCTGCATATCGCTCAATAGATGTTCCGGTTTTATTGTTGAATAGTCGAATAAATCCTTTTAGATCATTAACACTTCCGCCTGTTTCTTTTATAGCACTTTCCATATTTAAAGTGTTCTCTCCTACGGCAATTCCAGCAGCTAGTGATGTTCTCCAATCTCCATCATTAGCATTTAATGCTTCTTGAAAATCTAAATCTAGATCTTTACTTTGTTGAGATCTGGGTGTGTATTCCTCATTGTTGTATGTGGCAAGGGCTTTCTCATAGTTTGGATTTATTCCGCCCTGTACACCTTTTATTTTTTGTCGGGTTGTAGGTTGTCTGCGCTGCTTGATTTCTTTACCTGTGTTTACATTAACGAATGTAATCCCTTCATTACTTTCCTGGACCTGGTAAGCGCTTTCAACT
Source organism: Lepidonotus clava (assembly GCA_936440205.1). NCBI lineage: Eukaryota > Metazoa > Annelida > Polychaeta > Phyllodocida > Polynoidae > Lepidonotus > Lepidonotus clava. Next base: position 13,774,987 of record OW387147.1, read on the forward strand.
CCAAAGTTGTTGGTGAGTTTTATTTCAGATGTTTTTACTTCTGGTGTTTCTACAGAAGTTGCTTCATCCGACTGAGGGGTTTGCTCAGCCGGCGAAGTCTCTACTTCTATATCTTGAAGTAATTCTTGTTGTTCATTCCCGACATTGAGTGCTTGCGTTTCTTCTTGCGCTTGCGCTTCGGGGTTGATTTCATCTTGGTTGTTTTCTTGTAATAAGCCATCTGTTTGTTGATTTAATGGTGAATTAATTGGTTGTTCAACTGGAAGCAATATTGATTCTTCAATTGGACTAAGTTCTGAGTCGCTATTTGCTTCTGCTTGAATATTGTCAGCAATCACCCTTTGCTCTTCTGATAACTCAGATTTTGCTAAGTCGATTTCTTGTTGGATTTCATAAGATGTTTTTTGAGTAAGTCCAGGTATTCCTCCCATTAAGGAAGACAATGCTATAAATTCTAATGATTTATCTAAGGTGCCAAACTTATCATTCATTGATGATAAAAAAGCGCCGCCTATATCTGAGTCTCGGAGTACATCTACAGATCCAGATAATAAATCTTTTCCCGAAACATCTCTAATTGTGTTTAGCGTTTCTTGCGTAAACTCTTCTCCAGTCTCTCCTAGTGCATAACCAGTAGCATTTAATACCCTGCGAATAGCTAATGGCGATTGTTTGCCCATAAGCCCTATAAAGGCTTGGTTGAATGTTCTCTGCATGCCCTGACCAACTGCACCACCAAGAGCACCATTCCAGAAATTTAATTCATCACGGTTTCCTTCAAATATCCTACCGGCCTTTTCAAACTCATATCCAGAGTTTGATGCGGCCAAGGCATATTTACCTTTCTTTGTTTTAGAGATAGCATTGAGTGCCTTTAGCGCTTGTGGAGAAATCTTGGCTATTTGATTAATGCTTCCAACTTTACCTCCACCAATTAATTGACCAGCTATCCCAAGAGATGTTCCTAATGTGCCCGAAGCTTTTTCTGCGAATGTGGTTTCTCCTTTTTCTTCTAGTGACTTAAATTGATTTGGATTTATGCTTTGAATTACTTCTAGTGCATTGGTAGTTTGAATAAGGTTATTTGCTCTTTGATCCCGGTCAAGTAAATCATCTTTATCAGATAAACTCCTTCCTAGTGAGTTGACAAACCTTGAACCTAAGTTTCCATTTTTGATTGTTGGTGCTAGATTAAGTTGTGTAATTGGAGCGATGTTTTCTAATGATGTTTCTAGCCATTGCATCCTGTCAACTTTGGTTCCTTCAGCAAAAATATCTCCTATATTTTCTAGCGCGGTCTTTAACCATGGCTGTTCATCTTTACCCAACTTTAAATTAGTGTACTCGTCTGAAAGCGTAACAAAATAAAAGTCAAGTCTAGCTTGTGGGTCTTTTAGTGTTTTATTTAACTCTGGATCAAGTGCATCAAGAATTATATCAATTTCTGATTTTGCATTATTATAGGTTTGGTTTATTGCTTTTTGCTGAACATCTGGATCGGAGAAAAAGTCTCCTTTTGTGGATTCTAAAATTTTGATTTTGTTATGTAGCGCTTCTAACTCATTTGGAGTGTACTTTTTTGGTATTGGTGGGCCTCCAAAAAATAGTGACTTCAATCTTTTGCCACGATTTATTTTTTGTTTTATTCCCTTTATTTCTCTATCCAATCCCTTGTCTCTAGTAGAAACCGCTAATTGTCTTTTGGTAAGAAGATTATCATAGTCTTGCCTTTGTTGAGGATCTAAATATCCACCAGCAATATTTTCAAACTCAGCTAGTTTTTGGTCAATATCATATATGTTCTTGTCCGTATTGTTTAGCCACTGAGATCCGTAAATCTTTTTATTTCTTTCCAGATAGTCAATGAAATTCTGTTCCGTTTTTATTTGATCTTGGGGAAGTTTTTGTACAGCTGTCTCTATAACATCTAATGTTTTGGATTCTTGCTGAGTAACGTTTCTGGCTATATTTGGATCTGCGCCCAGATTAACCCCAACATTGTCAACTACATTGCTTGTAGGTCTTTGAGATGGTGCAGGTCTGGATGCCTGCATATCTTTTATGTCCTGTGGAGTAAGGGGAGTGGTTTGCTTTTCACCTGCTTTTTGGAGTAGGTCTTCTATGCCGCTTTGCGATGGTAATTGTCCATCCAAAGAAGGGGAAGCTGCGAGGTCTTTTTTTTTTACATCTTCGATTACAATATCGCCAAATGGGTTATCGGGTTGATCGCCAATCTTAACATCTGCAAACGGATTTTTTCTTTTCTTGCCCATTAGTTTTTGGTTATTTGGCCACTTGTAATAAGCTCTTGTATTTTAGCATTAATGAGTTCTCCATTAACACCGGGATTAACTTCTTCTAAAAATCCAGCTATTTCTTCAAAGGTATATGTCTCACCTTTAAAACCATATGTTTCTGTATTGGCTGGCTTGGCTTCTCCTTGATCAGTATTATCTATTCCGTCTCTACGTTTATTCTGAGATCTATAGAAACTTGCTGCTTTGGTATATTCATCGGCTTCTTCTTGATCAAATGTGTTTCCTAGAATTGATCCAAAACTATCATACTTGACTTGGGTGCTTGGTTCATCTCTTCCTCCTTCGATTTCAACGATGTATTCTCCGGTGTTTTCCCCTGTTGTAATGTTTAATATTGTGGCGGTATTACCGTCTGGTCCTGTGATTTCTCTACCAACAACGTCTCCATATAGGTTGTTGGCGTTCTTGCCAGGCTCCCAATTTTTTTCTAAGTTCACTGCGATCTCAGCAAAATGATCATGTACTGGTTTTCCGTTTCCATCTATGCCGGCATCAAACTTGGCTTTACTCAGATTGAGTTTTCCCCAATTTATAGCATTGCCTTCTTTCCTAAGAGCTTCGCTGGCTTTGTTTTTCCTTTCAGTCTCAGCTTGGTCAATAGCTTTTTCGCCCTGTCGTGCACCTTCTTTTTCTTCGTTCAATGCCTGCGTCTCTCTGGACTTTACATCTAAGATTGGATCTTGTACGCCTTTGACCATATCAATTAATCCAAGTCTTACATCTGGGTCTTCTTCTATTGCAATTCTATCGAATATTTGTTGCCTAATATCATTTCCCTGTGATGCCAATACATCTTTTTCGTCTGGGTCAAAGATGGCCGTCTTAACTCTTTCGTTGTATAGTTTGACTGTATCTTGTAATCCCTTAACATCTAAGAATTTGACATCATCAAATGTAGCTGCTTGACCCTGTTGGATATTTACCGGACCTATTAGATCTTCCTGTGCAACAAAATCTTGTTGTGCTTTCTTGGCATCTAATGAAACTCTTGCTCTCTGAGCTGCTTCTTGTGCCTTTGCATTTAATATTTGGAATTGTCCAGCTAGTTGTGTTGCGTATGGATTGTTAACGTCTGGCCGCGTAACATCTATTCCTTGTGCAAAGCCATCGGATGTAAGTTTATTTAATTGACCAACTAGATTGTAATATTCTTCAACTTCTGGCGCTCCAGTATCAAGCGCCTCATCTGTGAATTCAAGATATGCTGGTGTATTCGCCCTTCCTATACCTTGTTGTCGAGGTTGTCTTGGTGATTGAGTTACAATTGACTGGTTAAACCCAAGAACATTATTATTGAATATTCTTTCTCGTCCAGGAAACTGAGTTACATATCCTAATAGGTTATCTATTTCTGCCATTAAAATTTAACTAATGGGTTATTTAAAAAAATTGGGTTTGTTGCAAGTCCAGGTATTTGTTGATTGTTAAAGAGTCCTTGTTGTTGGCCAAATATTGGTGGTTGTACCGGTGCTGGCTGCGGAGGAACTGGAACCCCAACCGCTGGTGTTTGTGGCCTTAGTGTTTGGTTGTAAGTTTTTAGATAGTTCGCGTCCCCAAAGAGTCCTACGGCATCATTGATACCACCAAATAGATTTGTGAATCCTGTGGACGCTAAAGTATTTGCGGCATTTCTTTTTTGTTGGAATTCTGGATAGTCTAAATTCTGGAACTTGTTAACTCTAGATTGAAACAAATATCTATTCTCTTGTTGCTTCTGCCCAATAAGACTGTCTAACATTCCCTTGTACTGCATTTTAATACGCTCATCATCGACTTCGCCTTTTCTTTGGATGTCCGCACCTCTTAAAGTGTTTGCTTGGGCTTGGGCTGCGAATGTAGCAGGGTTTCCACCACTTGCCACCCTTGCAATCCTGTTAGCCGCTTCAGTTGCTCTAATAACATCTGAGTCCCTATTGCTCTTTATTCTAGGATCTATTTGCTCTGTGTCTCTTTGGGCTTGTGATATTCTAGTACTAAGTGTTGGATCTGCAGTTGGTAGGTCTGGATATTTTGGTAGCTTAAGGTTTTTACCTGCTTTTAATCCTTTGATAATATCAAATACAGATTTTCCAATTTGAATTGCTGTTGGAATTCCAGAAGCAATTAGTGTGGCTGTCTGGTTTTGAACTACTGTATCAAACAATTTTTGATCTGTTAATATTTTCTGTGCGGCCTGTTCCTCGTTAACCCCACCAGCACCGCTAAGTAAATAATCGTTATATGCGTTTTGAATAGAGTTTAACCCATCTGGCCCAAATTCTGGGCTTTTCTTAATAATATCTTCAAGCTTAGTGACCTCCAATGCCGCAGCCGCTTTGTCTCCACCGCTAAGTGTTGCTTCCTTGGCTTTTGCTGTAAGATACAGTTTGTAAATCTCTTGTATTGGAAGTCCTTTTATAATTGGATCTGGCATAATTATCTTATTTGGTAAACACTTCTTGGGTAATTAAAAGCAGATTGAGATTCGTTGGTTGGTTGGGCTGGATCTTGATATGCAAACAGATTGTTATAGTAAGCGTTCTGTTGTTGGCGTTGTAGTTCTGAAAGCGCTCCTTGTTTGCCCTGTGCGTGTGTTTGAATTTGGTTGGCAATCCTTTTTTGTTTCCCTCCTCCAAACAACCCACCAATTACAGAACCAAACAATCCTCCAACGGTACTTCCAAGTGGCCCGAAAATTGAGCCTGCTGCTGTGCCTATCCCACTTCCAATTTTAGATCCACGATTTTGTGCAGCTGCTATTACACCTTGTGGGTTTTGAACATAATCTTGATAAGAGAAACTGTTTGGTGTTGATAACCCTTGCGCTATACTGGATGCTGCCCCAAGATATACTGATGGGTTTGTTAATTGTGGTGAAAAACCTTTGGCGCTGGACTGTCCAACTGATGATCCAATATTTGCACCAGCAACGGCTCCTATTTGTGGGGTTTGACTTATTCCACCGCCGTAAATATTATAATAAGGGATTGTTGCCATACAACAAAAATAGAAAAAGGTGAGCAATAAATTACTCACCTTTAAACCTAAATAGAATTTGACAAGAACCTTCTAGGAGTTCCAAAGATAGTTAAATGTTTCTAAAGCTGTGTACTGCCTTGGTTAAAACGCTATATATTTTCACGAAACGCTCTTCTTCGTCATTGTTAATTATCAAGCAAACAGAAGCGTGTTGGCCCCTTAATGGGGATTTCATTTTATCATCCCTAATTCTATTAGCCCAAAATCTGTGGTTTTTTAAGCGTATTGATTTTGAAATGAGTTTGTGTGAAATCTGACTTGGTTTGTAATCTACATCGTTATCAATTGTGAATAAGATTTCATCCTTGCACTTAATGCCAAAGTTCTCTGCGTTTCCAGAAATCATTTGAAATACTTTATCCAGGTCTGGATCCATATTTGCAGAATAACCTATAATACTTTGTTCGTAATCACCAAAGAATTGTCCTCTCTTGCCAGTATATGCCGTTTCTTCAAGAAGTATGCCGTCTTCACCAATTGCTGTCCAATATAAGTCTTGGCCAGCATATACTCCGGATATGATTGGCTTGGTAGTTTTTATCTCTGTTTTCCACTGATTTAATCTATTGCTGAAAACCTGTAAGTATTTTTCAATGGTTTCGTTTCCAAGAAATCCAATCAAATACTCTTCTCTATGGTTGGTTTTATCCATCATAGAATAGAAAAGTTTATCATCTAATTTTGTTGGGTGATACAAGTGGTCCCTCCAAAATTTCTTTAGCCCTTCATTGCTTATTACTTCAAAGTGAGATCCACGACTAGCAAACTTGGCAACTTGCGTCTCTCGTTGATCAAGGAAATAACAAATGCCATTGTATTGTTGGATAGTTCTTATGTGCTGAGATCCCGTATCATATGGTAAATAATATCCGCCCTTACCTAAAATGTTTTCTCCGCCAACGGCTAGTGTTATTGACTGGCCGTCTGGTGTTTCAACAATATCAACTCCAATAGGATCAAACTTAATCTTATGGTGTTGGATGGTATGGATTCCTCTGTCTCCGCCAAGGTTCAATATCTTAGTGATTGGGCCATACTTCCCTTCCAGATCATCGTTGTAGTTTAATACTCTGAATTTATTATACCCATCAATATCATTAAAGGCGTTTGGTGTCCCATTTAGTATTCTTATGTCCGACCAAATTCTTCGCTGTGGATAACAGCCTTCGTTGTCTGAGCACTCTTCAAACTTCGATCTGAAAATCTTTGCGCAATTCTCTTGGCTGTAATTGGGGTGGTATGGGTAGTTATAATCTTTAATGTAGGTTGACTCGTTGTTGTTGTCAACTTTAGGGTATATGTTTTCTTGCGCCTGGATGCCAGTGTTGACTTCTGACTCAACAAAAAATTCAAGAATCTCTACATTCTTTTCAAAGGTTCCTGTTTTATGACCGATAGTAACTCCGGTTAGGTCGGTATCAAAGAACTTTTCAAATGGATCATACTTTTGAATTACTGGTGAATTGTCTGATATTTTCACTACTTGCTTTGTAATGAAGCAATCTCCACCAAAAACCCTAACATCAAAAGGTACATTATACCCTACATCTGTAGGTTTAAATGCTATGTGTGTGCCTGTGCTAATCCATTCATCGTTAGGATCGCTTTGAGAATATCTGGAATCAGATAGGCCAGCTTCAATATTCAGAATGTATGCAGCCGAACTAACTTGGCCATCTTCAGCAACAAATCTTTTGTCTTCGTTATTTAGTTGCTCAATAGAGTTTGGTAATGTGTATTCGTGATCAGCAAAATCAGAGTGCAAAGAAACAAACTTGTTTAATCTATAGATGTCTACTGTTGGTTGTTCGATTGCTGGCAACAAAGGAAACAATATTCTGTTTTGTCCATAATCATTGTCTATACTTCTACCAAGAACCCATGTGAAATCTATAATCTTATCATCTAAATGGAATAATATTGTTCGTTGATTTTTTAGAGTATTAAAAAAGTAGTTGTTTGAATCTTCTCCAGAAACACTTTGTGACTCACCTTGATTTACTGACAACTCTTTTACACCACCATATCGAACTATATCCGCATATCTGTTTTCGTTAAATGGAGACTCTGGTAATACTGAAAAGGTGTGTGCAAGGGTAAATTTATAGTCTCTTCGGATCTTGAATTTTTCTATGCCATTTAGATCGGCTGATAGGTTGTAATCATAAATACGTTGCCCACCATCAATTATGTACCCTTCACAAGTATAGAAATAATTTTCTCTCTTTGTGGCGCTAAATACATTTGCCATCTTCAATTCTTCAAAATCTGTGATTGGGCCTGGTGGGGTTTTAATGTTTAGATTAAGGGCCACAGCATCTACTACTGAAACGTATTCGGATCCTGTTAAATCAAACGTATTAAATGGTTCGCCCTTTAAATTGTAGATATATCCCGGTGGTACACCATATATCAATGAAGATATTTCAGATCCAGAAAACAATGTATTTGGATCAATTGGCGCTAATAAACTAGGTTGTGTTAACCCAAGGTTTTCATCATACTTTTCGTAAGCTTGTGTATCATAAAATAAAAGGTCTAGCGATCCTATTACATTTCTTCTGGTAATGTTCTTTGCTGCTCCAAGTATGTGGGCCTTTGGTGATATTGTGTCTAGTGCTTCATTGTAATCCCCAATAGAAGGTATCTCTTCTCCTAAAAATGTTTCTTTGTAAATTCCAGGACTATTGATTCCTTGAACGGCTATTGTGGGAACATGAATTGTTTGGCCAAGGATATTTTTCTTTCTTTTCTGGCGCACTATTAGCATGCCTTTTGCCCATGATGGGTGGTTACGGATTCCCGTAATTTCTAACCCTAACTTACAGATGTTGCCATCTTTATCAAATAACGTATATGCCGGCTCATTTCTTTTTGGATATTTCCAAGCCCAATTGTTAGCTTGATTTCCAGAAGCTCCTAAAACTTTTTGAATATTGATTGGGGATCCATGTACTCCCCTTATTGTGAAATTATTAATGTCAATGACATCTATCACCCGATGGTACCCATTCTGTCCAATATTAATATAGTCGTTTGGGTTTAATCCATGTATAGAAATGGTTGTTATGGTAGACGTTCCATCTCCGTTATCCACAGATGTTGCGTTGATAATATCACCATCTGGAGCAAGATTTGATTGGCTCGAGAAATCAAATGGTATTACTGGCCCATAATTACAGTACTTATCATAATACACTCGGCCATATGCGTATTGCTCATCTCTGAAGTGACCCCTGCTGTTAAAGGTTTTTTCTTCGCATTTGTAAATCTTATCAGGATCTACGCACTCTTTTATTGTTCTGGCTGTATCATATGTAGGAACTCCGTTATCATTCTCAAATGTAAAGTATTTGATGTTTCCAGCCACTTTGCGGTTGTCCTTGATGTCGTGGGTTCCAAAACTTTGAACTGGTGCTAGGTCGATTAATACATTCTCAATTGGAATTGGTGTCTCATCTATAGTGCCGTCATAGATAATCTCTCCGGTATTGAAAAAATCTTTAGAAGGTTTACTCCAATAAGCAACTCCCGGTATTTCCTTGCTGCCATCTATATACTTGATTACCCCTATTTGAATTGAGTCGTAAAACAAATATTCAGATGATGTCTTTGGGATAGATAGCACAATAGCTTTATTAACCCTTCCGCCTACATCTTCTCCAACAATATCATCTCCTTGTTCATTAGCGCAATCATAATCGTGCACTGGTATTGGATTGAGAATTGGGGAGATACAGCTTCCTTTACAGGTTTTGCTATTATAGTATCTGTAAAAAAAAGAATATGCCCCGGCAACCAAAGATCCATCTAGTGTGATTTCTTTGAGCTCCATTGCATCACATGGTGCATAGTTGAATGTTTCTATGTCGCGAAGTTGTGGTCTGTTAAATCCTTTTCCACAACTTACTTCCATCACCATAGATTTTGGTGTGTTACTTGCATCTGTCCAATCAATGTAGTGATTTCCCCTGTCTTCGTAATAAAGTGGATCCACGGATCCTTCGGGTGGAAAATTTAAGTCTCCATCTGCCGGACCAAATAAGGTGTGGAATTTATCATTTACTGTATCATACAGGGTGATTTGGCTTCTCTGCAGTTGATCATGTATGAAATAAGCAATACTTTCATTCTCTTGTTCAAATACTCCATCACAGTTGTAATCATATTTTGCAACTACACGTATGGCCGCTAAGATGTTTAATGAAGAGTTTTGGAATGGGTCTGGAAATGATCCACGATTAGATGTGCCCTTTAAGTTCGTTGCTGCACCTTCATGGTTTGGTTCTACCAGGTCCATGTTTACCGACTTGATTGGTCGGTTGTTTTTCACCATGTTTCTGTTGGTGTCCTGATCTACACCCTCTGTAAATATGTTCTTAGAAACCGTTTCTGCCATTTCGTGTGTGGTTGGTGTAGAAATTTCGTGCGCAATAATCCAGAGGGTTGTTGCCTAGATTCATTCTAATGGCGCCTATTTCTTGTAAATTCTTTTTATTGGCCAGCCCCTTTCCTCTCATAGCTGATATTGCTGCATTTCGGTCTTGGCCATATTCCTGTGTTTTAAGCTGAATATCTGAGATAGTGTATTTTGAGTTTTTCCCTTTTCCATTTCTATCTCGCTGCATATATCTTAAATTGATAAATGTCTCAATGGCCATCTCGGTTTCTACGGGAACTTGCAGGTTCCCATCTTTGTCGCATGGAACATTGTAGTATCTTATTTTAGCTTCTGTCCAGGCATCTTTGGTGTGGCTTAATTCAAAACAATTTTCAAGCTCTACAACTTCTACGTCACAGCATGATTTACAATTACAGCAAGGGCAATTATCTAAAGCAGTAACGTGTCTTGGTTCTATACATCCACATGAGCCACGTATTTGAATTTTCTCAATTGCAAATAGATCCATTGGCTTGTCGAACACCATGTCATTTATTGGCATCCACTTCGTTTCTTTCATAGAATAGTATTGAACACCAATATCTAACAAGCCTTTGATGGCCCAATTGTACATTCTGTCCCTATGTCTATCCTCAGTTAACCCTACGTGGTCCTGTGCTGAAGCTATTATTTGATCTATTGTAACGAGCGTGTTCATAATATTCTTTTATTTCTTCCAGACTTTCATTGTAAATATCTTTGTTGTTGTAAAACAAAGTCAACTCTGAAACCCTTGTGTGGATCTTAATAATAAAGAGTCTTTTCTGCATATCCTCCACCGTGGTATATTCCATGATGTCCTCCATTTGAAAGTACGTTTTCCGTTCAATCGTTCTACCATCAATTTCTAATGTCTCTATAAAAGAAATAGCTCCCGATTCTGTATTGTAATCAAGTCTCTGCCCTGTTACGATTGGATTAAGATTCTTTTCCATCGTTATGAGTATCTTGTTGAGATCCGTACACCTGTCTTCTTCCAATCTGTTCTGCGTTGTCTACAATATCCATCCAAAACTCGTCTGGAAACTTGGTATCATCATCTAAAGATCCAGTCACATAAACAACGTCAAATTTATGAAACTCTGCCACAGTTCCATTAACAAGATATAGCCTGTTTCCTTCTGGGTACCATCCTAGTGTTGTAGATGCCGATGGCCTGGTAAATGGTAGGTTTGATAAGATTGATGTTTCTCCCGGCGTATTAAACCTGCTGAGTGGTGTGGTGCTTCCGGTCCTTTTAACTAGATATATTCCTCTAAATTCAGAAAGGGTCATTACATCTCCATCAAGTTCAAGATAATATTCAGACATTAAGTTTCCGCAAACACATTCTGGCTCGTCCATGTGTACTGGCACACACTTCTCTCTTTTTAATAATGATGCAGGGATCTCTCCTTCAATACGGATATATTGACCAACAACCTTTTGGTATGCCAGGTCAATCCATAACTCTATTTGTGTTTGATGCGTTTGGTTGTCATTGGTAGGTTTGCCTCCATAAATTCTGAGCTCTACATCTGCTATAGCCTTTTCTCGTTGAGATTTCACATTACCAAAGATAAAAAATCAAGCTATTGTTTTGCTTCTTCTCTATCCACCATCTGATAAAATTCTGATTCTCTGATCTGAATTCCTTTTAATTGTAATGCTCTAAACAACACATCTAGCATTGCTGCGTATGATAAATCAGAGTCAATATTTATTGAAGAGTTTGATCCAGAATACAAAATATCTCTGGGATATTTCATGGCTGTTATCTCGTAATTAAGAGCCTTTTTAGGGTAAAATTGATAATGGTGGCCATCTACAAAGTGTCTTGTCCTGTCCTCGGTGGCCATGGATAAACAATTTGCTTCTAACCTATCAATGTCGTTATGTCTTGTCCAGATAGAATATTTTCCATTGACTGGTTTGATTCTTTGGATGTGATAAATATGTGGATAATCTTTTTCTGTGGCAAATTCCGGGGCACAATCTTCTTCCTCTTTAATGTAGACTTTTGTTTCCCTATTAAATTGCTCACGCATTGTATCACAAAGTATTCTTCCAGAAGCAGATGCTTGTAGTGTGAATGTTTTTGTTAGGTTCTTAAACTTCTCTGCATCATATTCTGTTTGCTCATTTCCATATGGTGGAATGTATGGCATGCCGTCACGTAAAATGATTTTATGCTTATTGTGGGTGTGGTCTTTGAGTATCGCTAATTGAGCTGTATTGATGAGTGTTGTAAACTCAAAGTCTTCTGTGTATGGATCTCCATACTTTTCAGAGATAAGATGAAATATGTTGTGGATTTTTTCAATAATCATTATACCGGAACATCTAAGTCAATAATTTGTTGCTTTGTTGCCCTAGTAATTCCCCTTAAACCCATTGCCATTGTTGTTAGGTGGTCAATTGTTCTCCTATCCATTCCGGTAACGCCTGGCCTTTCAGCAGCAATGTCGGCAATAAGAGTTGTAATGTCTACAATTATTGTGTCTAGATAAGTAAGGAACAAATTTACATCTGCCTTTGGCGTTTGATCTACCGTGCCAGTAATAGTAGGTGCGGCTAAATCAGAAAGAATTTCTAAAATAAGTAATGATTGACCAATACAGGTTACACCATACATGAAGTTATATACCCAATAATTATATGGTGTATTGTTTCTTGGGTTGATTGCAGTAGAAACATATGGAGTTTCTAATTTTTCCCAAATCTCTTGTGCTTTATTTGATACGTCTACTAAGGCCATTTTAACATTTTACAATTGGAAGTAATACCACATATTTATTTGTGGCGTTTAGTTGTTGTCCGCCACCGACATTATTGCCTGCGGTTATACCACTAAGGTCGTGATCTTCAATTCCATCTGTCTGAATTGCATTTCCAGAAATTACATCACTACCACTAGATGCAATTGATGTGCCGCGATTATTTCCATTAACAAGAAACCTGTTTGCCTCTAGTGTATGAACTAGGTTGCCTCCAGATACAGGGTGTGTTGGTGCAACTGGTATATTTGTTTGATCAATTACTACAAGGTCATTACCGCCGATCTGTAGATTGGAAGCAAAGTTTGGATTGGATGGATCCATTAATCGAATTGTTCTTCCGTTTAATAGGTTTTGGGTTCCGTTGTTTCCATTACAAACCGCCCATCCAAAAACATCTGTTCCAACTTTACCAGACCCATCTGACTCAAAATTATTTGGATCCCCTAAATAAAATGCCTTAAGACCTTTGGGGATGCCACTTAGGTTGTTGTTTACAATAATATCAATGATGTCTTGATCAGATGGGGCGGTGCCTGCCGGACCTCTTAAATCTGGCGTAGTATATGATGTTTCTGTTCCATTATCATAGTAGGTAGTTATTTCAAAAGTGCCGTCTCCATTGTCTTGTGTAACCGCTTGGCTTGTTGGTTTGGTTGGCTCAATTTCTGAAAGAACCTTGTCTTTTACTTCTAGGCAAAGCTCATCATATGGAAATGGAACATCGTCACCACTTTTTACACCATCGCAATACAGAGCAAACGACTTGTTTGACTCGTCATATATTATTTCTATTTTACAGCAATCGCAAGCCATTATCCTGTTTTAGTTGTACAAATGTTGTCTAGTGTTATTTGATCTGCGGCATTGGCAGTGAAATGCAATCTGTATTCTCCACTTCCAAGTGCTGCAAAGTTCACACATTTATTTCCGCTAGTTGTAAAGTTTTGTGTGGTGCCTGGAATTGTTATTCCTCCTTGTGACATATAAAACCCAATGTTTGCTCCGGCAAGAATATTAAGGTCAAAGCATACTTGATAGGAAGCAAAGTCTGGGAATAAATTAAATCCATCTAATTGAAATGCAACTGTGGTTGGGTTGACATATCCTGTTTGAAGAACATTGTTTGTGCCAGAACCATCGTCTACAACAGTAGTTGCTATATTTGTATTTGGAGGAACTGTTACTTTATATGGTGCAAGCCCTTCAAAGTCTTCGCATATTTCAAGTATGCCCGAACCGCAAATTGTATTAATTAACTGTTGTATTAATTCTTCTGCAGTTGTGGCAGATTGAAAGCACTTTAAGTCTAGCTGCGTAATGTCAAATGGTGGCCCTTCATCGCCCTTGTCTCCCTTATCTCCCTTGTCTCCTTTTAGGGAGTCTAAGAAGTCTTGTTCTGTGCCAGTGTTACCATCTGCCAGCCAAATAGTATATGCACTATCACCATCATCTCCGGGGTCGCCTTTATCTCCCTTGTCTCCTTTAGGGAGTCTAAGAAGTCTTGTTCTGTGCCAGTGTTACCATCTGCCAGCCAAATAGTATATGCACTATCACCATCATCTCCGGGGTCGCCTTTATCTCCCTTGTCTCCTTTTGGCCCTTTAAGATTAAACTCTGGACCATCCCATTGTTGGGTAGTTTCATTCCAAATCCAAACATCTCCATTATCTGAATCAATATACCAACCGCTTCCATTATTAGAAACTGGATCGGTATTGGGATCTCCAGATCCATAATTGGGTGGCGTTTGCCCACAGCCACCACACGCAACAATATCTTCTTCTAAAGCACATATGCTCTCTAGTAGGCCGCGTAGCTGTGTTATTTTTGAATTTGCATCGGTAATGTCTTTACCAGAACAACTATCATCAATAATCTGTTCGCCAATAGATGCAATCATTTGAATGATCTCATCTTTTAGATTTTTTACTTCGTCTATACTAATGACAACCACAATTCGATGTTTTAATTTTTACAATATTAGCACCTTCGGAGTTACAAATTGATCTAGCCAGCTCCATTAACTTATTAGCCTTTCCATACTTCTCTTGTTCAGCAAGTATTTCTGCAGCGACTATGTAGTTCATAACTTCTTCTGCCTTGCCTTTAAGTGAGCTAGACATTGAAGCGATTTCTTTACATCTGGATGTTGATTCTGACTCAGCACACTTGGCATCTGAATAGGCATCAATTAGATCCGTATAACACATCTTGCTTTGACAATCTAATATTTGATCAAAGCACGTTATAAGTGGTTCAAATGTGCCGGGAAATCCACTCCCATCAATTAGTGTAATTGTTTGTTTGACTTGGTACCAACCATCATTATAATATTCAAATGGAATTGGGTTGGTTACTTGATCGTAAGTCAAGTCGATTGGTTTGGTTGTTACAGATCCCTTCTTAAAAAGGCAATACTCTATGTTGAGTATTGCCCTTGTAGGGTCTGTAACACCGTCTCCATAAGTTGTTTGATCAATTATGGATCCGGCGATACAATCTTTAGATGTAATTTTTATTTTAGGTTCCAGCATGGACTTTATAATAATCCTTTAGTTTCTTAAATAGTTCTTCTCTGTCTTCTCCGGTTATGCCCAGCTTCTCAGAAAGTTGCTCCATGGCGCCGTAATTTTCCTTAAAGTAAAGCAAGGCTTTGTCAAAGTCTGCCCCAATCTCTTTACCTTGAAATTCAATCAAAATGCCATCAGATTGTATTACTCCATTTTGCAGTCCAATAGTGATGAGTGCCGCAATATAGTTTGACTTTTTTAGATAGTGGCCGCTTGTGTTTGAAACAAACATATCAGCTAGTTCTTTTGGTTCTCTTCTTGCGTAATCGAATAAGAAGTTCTCCATGTCTGTTTCTGATTCATATGATCCAATGTAACCAATTAATGCAGCGGATATTTTTAACATCCAGCTACCTGCAGAAACCATTGCACCTGCAATTGCTGATGCTCGTTGTTGAAGCTTATATAATTTGTTTTGATCCAACTTTTCTTTGTCTTTATCGTATCTGAAAAATCTGTTTCCAAATTCTCCATGAGCTTCTAAAGCGGCAATAAGTTCTTTGTATTGTTCTGGAATTCTTACCGTGGATCTATTCACCCACTCAATAACATTAAATGCGCCATATGATAGTTCGCTGATTGTTTTTATTTCACCAGACTCTACATCTCTTAATTTGTTGATGTAGAAAGTGCCGTGAGATTTCACGGTTTTGTAAATTCGATATGTTGCTTTTTTCTTTGACATTTTTATTTAGTGTTTATTGTGATAATTGGGCTGGGTATTGTGCTACCCAGCCCTATGTATTTACTTTCTATTTACTACGGTGTGCCAGGGTCCGGAGCTTTATAGAAGAATCCGTGATGTTCTGGAGCCAAAATTTGGACTCCCACCTCAGATACTATAATCTCCCTGTAGCAAGCACAGTCGCTAGAAACTTCATGGTACCCATCGCCAGATCTTGGAATAAGACCAGACTTAGAATACTTCATAAACTTATTCTTAACCTGCTTGCCGCTGTGTACATCCGTGTACAATCTACATTTAAGTCTGATCGAGTCAGTGTTTGTAGATGGGTCTTTCCCCATTCCTAAGAATAATGCGGCATAGCTCATATTCAATCGACCAACGTTTACAGGGAATACACCCTCATCGTTAAATCTCATGTATGGTACCATTACTAATTCAATACCATTGTATGAGTAGCAAGTGATATTCAATCCAACACACAAGCCTTTGTTGGTGCTAAATGAACCGAAGTCCACACCGCCATTTAATGTGTAGTGTTGCATTGCTCTACTGAACTGACTGCCGAATTTATTTCCGTGAAATACAAAGAACTTTTTGTATGGGGAAAGTACGGCTAACCGGTCAATGTAATCTTGGATGTCTTGCTCTTCAAGGTCACCAGTATAACAACCTTCTAAACCATATTGGCGAACCGCTGGAAGAATACCCCAAGAACCAGTGGCTCCGGTAGATAATTCACCAGTCTTGTTACCCATAAGGATAACATTCTCCAATTTGCTTTTGTGAAGCTCATACTTCTGATCTTGTTGCCAGTACTTCCAAAGGCCATTTTTGTATGGTATAATCTCAGATGGAGAAGACATTGCTTCATCACATAACTGGATTACATCATCAAACTTTGTCCAACCATTACACATTTGCTCTGGGCTCCATTGTCGTGGATCAGATGCACAGAAACATTCGTGCTTGTTGTTAAACAACACAGCTAATTTCACAGGCTTGCCTGTTCCATCAAATGAGTCTGGTGCTTTGAAATCATCTACCGAGATTGGTGCTCCATAGATTTCAATGGTGATTTTCGCACCATCTACCTTTTGAACAAATGCCAACTTAAATGAAGGTAGGATTAAAACATCTGTTACGAGAACAGGATGGTTTTCGTCCTTTGCTTGCATTGTAATTGTGCCATTTGCATTTTGAGTTACATCTGGGTTAGCAGCATCACCATTTAATTCAAAATAGTAATACAGACGTTGTTTTCTTTGCCAACAATACTCTGGTCCATCTACAGTGTCTTCAGCACCTAAACGACCCAATAAAGTCATCATCGGTCCATACTGCGGCCAAAGGTTTACTATGATTTTTTCCCATTGCCTTTTAGCAAATGCGCGAACATAGAAATTTGTGGAAAGGTGTAAGCCTTGATTCCCGGAGAGTTGAGAACTTGACTGGCGAGGAACGTTTTTGAACGTTGTATTTGCCATCGCCTTTATGTTTTTATATCAATAATTATTTTCCTTCGTAAGCGTCCATTGTTTGCTGAAAAATCTCATCCACATCTGAGTCGGTTTCCGTATCTACGTGTCCCGAATTCTTCATTGAGTGTGGTGTTGAATTATCTGCTAAACGACTTATGCTATCGTACTCTTCCTTTTTCCCTTTCGAGATTCCAGAGTTGAATTTATGCTTTAACATTGCTTCACCATATGTTAGCAATGCTACTTTTTTAGCAAGGTCATTAACATCTACACCGCCTTTTCCATCTGGTTTAAATAGTACTTCTGCCAATTTTCCTGGCACTGAAATACTAACCGGTGGAGAAGTCGCTGTTTCTGTTAACTTAAATCGTTTTGATTCGCTAATCTTAAATCCTTCTACAGATGTAAGACTATTAATAGCTCCCGAAACTCTTTCATTAAATTGCTTCGTTGCTTTTTCTGCCGATGATTTTAAGTTAGATAAGCGCCCATCAATCTCTGATATTTGATTGTTGTGTCCGCTAATCTTGTCTGCCGCTTTGTTTTTGAAAAAATTCCTAGCCTCCATTGCTCTTAATTTAAGCTGAGTTTCATCTAGGTTTTCTATGCTATCAGAAATCTCACCTGTAGTAAGGTTTCCGTTGCTTTGACTTTCATACATTGCTTTAACCAAGTCTTTGTCAGATAATGTACCAACCGTTTCGAGATCCGCTTGCACTTGCTTAACTGCATCTGCATGGAATTTCTTATGGTGGTCTGCCAATAGGAATTCGGTGTAGTCGTGTCCATTATTTGCCAATTCATTAGCTTTTTTAAGCTCTTCGTTGGCAAATGGATTCGCTTCAGATAATCGGGAGTTTTCTTCTTGGATAGCTTTTACTTGTGATAAAAGCTGGTCTTTGTTTTCAACTCCTTCAAACCCTAATTCGGTGGCAATATCCTTAAATTGGTTTTCATCGGTATTTGTATTGATAGTTTCTAGCCCATCATCCCAATCACCAATTAACCCATCGTCCACTTTATCTTTAGAGTCTGTGGCTTCTGGGTCTGGTGATGATTCGGTTTCTTCTCCAGGTTGCTCTGGATTATCAACTAAGTCTTCATTGTCTGGGATGGCTTGTTTCTCTTCATCTGGATTTGTTGGTGCAATATCATCGGTTGTTTCTACCTCATTACCCTGCTCAGATTCTATAGGACCATCTAGCACATCACTGTGCCCTGCTACATCTTCAACAATGCTGTCTATATCGAATTGGTTGTCGTCTGTCATTACAAATTATTTAGTGTGTATTGTGATTAAATATTTACGCCGCTTCTACAGTGATATTTACTATACCTGTATCAGTTTGGGCTTCGTCATTAGTTATTGTGTAACTAAAGCTGTCCGGACCTTCATAGCCTGCATTTGGTGTATATGTATATGTTCCCGTAGGATCCATTACAAGTGTACCATTTTGTGGTCCTGATGCTACTGCATATACAGGGTTGGTTCCACCGGCTACAGAGTCGGTTGTTGCGTCTCCAGCTAATGCAGTGTCAACAGGGGTAGTTTCGCTATAGTCAGCTGCTTCAACTTGAATTGCTGGATCTACAACTTCTTCGTCTGTTTCATCGCATCCACATGGATCGCATTTCCCTTTTTCTGGTGGACAATCAACTCCATACTCAGTATAGGTTTCCTTTGTGCCAGTTTCGGGATCAATAGGTCTTGTTGCTTCGGTATCTTTCCAACCGCCTAGCAAACATTCAATGAACTTTCTTCTTGAAAGTTCGTCTGTAAAGAAGATCTTTAAGTCAGTATTTTCGATAACTTCTCGAACACACTGTTTTTGGTCTTCGTCTAAAAAAATAAATTCCTTTGCCATTTTTAAATCACATTTTTGTTAATCAAAATTAATAGTTTCTATAGAACAACGCCGTTTTCTATCAACATCTCCCTTAAGTCACTCTCTAATTTGTCTTGACTAATGGACTTTTTGTTGGCTTCTTTCATTGTTGTTTTTCCAAGATCTTTTTGATTCATCATCTCCCGTTCTTTAAGGTCATACATTCCCTTACGGTCAATCTGGTCGAGTTCTGATTGTGCTTCGAATTGTGTTTTTTCTAGTTGACCAGATGTAGATAACTCAATTTCTTGAAGTCTCTGTGCCTGGTTCTCTTCACGTATTCGATTCATCATATCCACGTATTTTCTAGCTGCTCGTTTTGGATCTCTGTGTCCATCCATTAATAGCGCTAGTACTTCGTGTGCTCGTCCATGACTCTGTAGATCTGTCATTATGATGTTGAGTAGTAGGTCCCATGTTATTGGTGTCTCCGAGAAGAAGATGCCATAATCATTTAGTAGAAGGTCTTCACTGGATTCAAGGTGATTTATACCTATGGTTCCTAGCACCTTACTAAATCTTTCTGGGTTGTGTACCCACATCATTTTACATTGCTGTAAGTGTATATTGAGAAGTCTTTTTTCGTATTCTTTAAACAACCTTGGGTATGTGTTTGTTGTTGCGAATGACTGATTTAATGTTAACTCTGTTGTCCCGGTAAGTTGGTTTGCTGAATGTAGTTTACCTTCTCTTACATCCCCAACTCCAGAAACTTCTTTCATGTCATTGTCAATAACAACTTGTAGTTCTATAAAGGCTCTAAGTGAATTATTGTTAGAGATGTCTACTCCGCCTATTGGCTGTTTCCTGTCTGGAATTTTTGATTTGTCTTCATAGAACTGAATACCCGATGATTTTAAATAAGATATTGATGTCTTTATAGCTTCGAAGCTCTGCCCGAAAAATGATGGGAGCTTTGCAATGTCTACATAAATAACGCTTCCAGTGTACTTTGCAATTTCCTGTTGTAGCCTTGTGAACAAATAATCCCTCATGGATTGTAGCATTCCAATGTCATTCATTAGCCCTGCAACTTTACCGGTGCTTCTGTCAATTGATAACACCTGGATGTCGAAGTTTGCATTAGCTGTTTGTGCTGGATCTCTAACTACGTTGTTGCACTCACCATAATTTACTAAGTGCTGGCCACCTACTAAGGTTGCTGTATAAATTGATTGAATTTCTTTTTTCTTGATGTAAGATCCATCTTTCTTCTTCTTGCTCTTGGGTAGAGTTATTTTTTTTCCTTTGCTATCCTTTTCGTTGTAGAATGTTTGGGTGATTTCTTTTCCATATCTGTCTTTGGTTACTTTACAGAAAACGCTTTTTGTGTCTCTCCAATATGCGCGAACCCTCATTCCTCTTGGGAACTTCTCTCCAGCCCATTGTTCAATTGGTCTAAAGTATCTAAAATCTTTATCTGATTGTTTGTCTTGGATTGTTAGCCCATCCCAATAGAGCTCAGAGTTGTTTTCATCTATTGTTCCTTTTTTGATTTTTTTCCGAAGTTCAGCAAATTCTTTTTTCGAAATGTTTTCTTCTTCGAGTAGCTGTGCTAGTGGTGGATAATCTATAACAGCAACAAAATTATCATCTTCGTGTAGATCATCAATTCCAGAAGAGTCAGTGATTATGTTTAATGGGTGTAGGTAGCCTAACTGTGGGTACCCATTAATAACTGTAGATTGGCCAGCACAACTTCCGCAAATTACAACATCTCTATAATTGAGCATCCTCTTGTATAGCCAATTGTAGTATTCAAAATTATATCTAAGGATTGTTTCCAATACAATCTCAGCATTGTCTTGGTAGGTATATTTTGTGTAGTTCTCTAGATCTTCAATCGTTTCAAAGTCGTCAAGGTTGATTGATGTGGCCACACTAAGTCCAGAGATCTTTTCTAACTTATCTGTGAATGGTTTAAGTGTTTTTTCTGCTAGAACTTTTTTGTAGAAGAGTGATTTCTTTTCTTTGGCCTCTGCGTTAATTGCTTCTACTCTTGGCGCAAAACCCTTAAGGCTAAGTTCTTCCGCAAGTACTCTTGCTTTCTTTTTTGATTTGTTTACCGATGTCCAAATGTAGGGAACGACATTATCTTCTGTGTCGTAAAAAGTTAGTAAGTCTTCGTAATCATTATTAAAAGTGTCACCATTATAGGTGTCAAATGCGCTGGATATTCTAATTCTACGATAGTAATTATGGTTTAATTCATTATGCAAAATCGCCATAACTCTGCGTCTATAGTACGCTTCGTCTTTTTTTTTGATTTCGCCTTCTTCGACAAACTGCTCTAGCATGGTAACAAAATTAACCAATTTAATATTTCATAAAGCCTTTAATTTAAACACCCTATCCAAAAATATATCTTCCGTTTACTTTTTTGAAGCCAGGCATCTTGGCTGTAGACCCACTATTTTGTTGCTCACTTCTCTTGCTTTGATACACACTCTGGTCTTCATAAAGCAGGCTTAATCCGAATGAGTCAATAGGGTCTTTTTTCTTTCTCTGAATGTTTGGATTGTACTTGGTTGCTAATGTTAGAAACGGCGGAATAAAAATTCTATTACAATAATCTTCGTAATAATTAGTAAGCGCTGTTGTTCTCTCATCTTTCCAGTACTTGTCTATATTTTGACCATATTCAAACAACTCTTCGCTTGAAATTTTCATACTGGTCTTTTTGTGGAAAGGTTTTGCAACAAAGTCTTCCAGGCCCTCATCAAGATACCATGATAATATTGGAGATGGGTGGCGCTCAATAGATGCTTTACATCCAAAGTAAAGTAGAATAAGGTAGGATTTCTGTGCAAATACTTTTGGGTTTCTTGGATTATCTGCATAATGGCATACTGGTAAATATCCCATTTCCAATGCAGCTTCTAGCGCTTCGTTTCCATCAGATTCATTTAGAGTTTTATTAAGTTCTATTAATCTGGCGCTTGAAAGGTTTGCTTTGCCCTTTAGAATTGTTAATGAGCTTGATGATCCAACGCCTTTGAATTGATAGTCATGCACATCAATTGCACCTAGATACTTTGCGCCTGGCTTTGGGTGTTCAATTAGGATAACTTTTCCATCCTCGTTTGATTTCCATAGTGCTTGGGTTTGGTTTGCACCTCTAACGATTTCTCCGGTTCTAATTTTGTAGCTTGATCCTCTCTCTATTTTTTCAATCTGGTTGTTAATGTTCTGGAAGTTGAAAGTACTTTCAGTCTTGGAGAGTTTTGCTTCGGCCAAGGTAAGGGGATAGGCTAAAATTTGTGAGTTGTACTTGGCTTCACTAAACTTTCTATACGCTAACCTTTCTTTTAAAATCGTATATACTCCCTGTTCTACATCTTCATTTCCAAACTCATCTACATTTAATGCTGACCATCCTGGAATAAAAACAAGTGATAGGGATAGTTCTTCTGCCATATCTACCAAATTTAAAAATCCTGGATTTTCGGGATTAAACTCTCCGGCTACTCCACCACTAAAAAAAACACCTTCATCTTCTCGGTATGGATTCCATAGTGCGTTCTTAGCTTCCATGAATATTTGATCAAAGTCTTTAATAATGGGACCTTCATCTGCGTACCATGCAACCATTGTGGCACCATCCCACATTTTTAATGATGGTGCTCTTACTTCAATTGTACAGTTTCTCCCATACATACCGCCACCTTCTGATTTAGAAAGTTCTTTTCCAAATATAATTTGCTTCTGGGCAAGAGACTTATCGGCTGTTAGCTTTAGTGGTATTGGTAGGTGTTGAATGGATTGTTTCACTTTGTGGTCCAACCATTGTATTGCTTTCTTTTCTTCATGTGCATTGTAGCCTATGAAAATATTTTTATGTGTATGGCAGGTGTGCGCACTATGCGCTCCCATGGCTTCAGACTTTCCAATTTGTCTTGGACCTATGAAGAGATTTCCACGAACTCTTCCGCCCATACTTTCTTCTGTTGCCCAATAATTATCTTTTCGATACAAGCAGTAGTCCCATATTCCTAGTAGTTGCGCCTGGTACCTTCTGTATTTTGGAAGAGCAGATCTACCTTTAACTGGTTTTGCAAACTTATAGTTGTAGAAATAATAGGCTGATGGGCTTAGAGATTTATGGCCATTCTCAATTCTTTTAAACTCCTCATCCCAAAATGCTCGATCATCTTCATTCCACTCACGCTCTTTTTTATTGTGTTGTTTCCAACTAGCTATTTTAATCTTATTCTTATTAGGTTGAAATGGATATTTAACACCATTGAATTCATGCCATTGGGTAGCTTGTTCCAGCATCTCCATATATCTTTTGGTGTTATCACGAACATCTTTTTCGGTTTTGATGTCGTAATATGTTCCGTGTAGCTGATCAAATATCATTAATTGAGTTTGTCTTCTAAGCTGTTGTAGCTGATTTTTCGGAAAGCTTTTAAGTATTGTTCGTATGCTTTCATTATCTGGCCAATTATCATTGGTGTAAAATACACTCTTTTTGCCCAAATCGGCATCCACTCATCTAAATCACAACTGGCACATAACTCAAATGCTTCTGAAACTTGCTCTGGATTCCATTTACCCATTCTGTTTGCAATGAATTCCGTGACCGGTGGAACAATGTCTGCTGGTTTCCTTGGATCTCCAACCAATGCAATACAATGATTTATTGTGTTAACCCACCTTTGCTCCAAGTTCTGAGTTTCTAACGAGGTCTGAGATGTTTTGTTTTTTTGCAGTGCTTGATCCTTCATACTTTGTTTTTAAAATTGCCATAAATTTATGAATATATTTTGTGCCAGACTCGTCTTTTCGTCTAAGCTTAAGTGGGCTGTGGAAGTTCTTCTTCCAGAAATCATCTCTTCGCATTAACTGGCATACTACACGAATTGTTTCTACTTTTTCCTTATCTATCCGAACAATGTTTTCAAAGCATAGGGCCGCATTTGTTTTATCATACTCGATGGAGAAGTATTGTTGTAATTCTTCTGCCAGCTTAATGGACCAGGTTTTTGGAATCTTTTTCTTTTTTGGGGCTTTTTTCTTTTTTGGTTTCACCCAAACCTCGCCATCCACAATGATTTCATTCTTACTGATGATCTGTATTATCATAATATTATTTGTGCTTCATTAAAACGAAAGCACAACATGTAATATAAAACATGCTTACTTCCGTTCTTTGTAGTTAGGTTTCTGCTAATCCGAAGGAATTAAAAAGCAAAAAAAATCCTACGCACTCACTAATTCAAGGTCTTCAATATCCTTCAATCTTTCGTACATTGGTTCATCGGTATATCCAATAATTAACCAGTCAGTTCCTGCGCCAAAAATATTCGTTTTCTCTACTCGTGAGAAATCACCTTTCTTAAATTCTTCCATTCCAATCATTGCCATCATTCCCACCTGCTTTAACATTATATCACCATATCGGTAGGCTATAAACCAATCGCCTCCATTGTTTTTTATTGTATCACCTAAACAAGCAGGTGTACCGTCTTCGTATTTACCAACTTCTATCTTTTTGAAGTTTGGCATAAAATCAATAATCCCAATTCTAAATTTTTGTCTTCCCATTTTTTTTTGCTTTTTAATTTGTGTTTCAATTTAAGTTCTGTGCTAAATTCTGCACGTTTCATATTGCTGTCCGTTATTCGTAAGCTATGTAAGGATATGGTTTATAGTTACTGTTTTAAAGCTTAGATATACCAACCCTATTAAAGTCTGCAATCTATTTAAAATAAATAGCAGTCTAGTTCGGGGATTGTTTAAAAACCCTTCAAGACTTTTTTTAGTATTTAGTCAGCTGCCGACTATGTAACCTAACCTAATAAAAAATTTGCAGTTTGGATGCGAGGTTGTTGTTGGTGTATGAACATTGCCCCACTTTCAGTTACAACTAATATAAGCCAAATCTATTGTAGAAGTTTTTTGTTTAAGTAACTCCTAATCAACTAAGGGCATAAAAAAAGCCCTTGTAGATGTAGGCTACAAAGGGCTTTAATTCGGTTTTAGTTTCCATCAACCTAGTTTCTTTACCATAGTTCCTACATAACTACATTGCAAATATACTACATTATCTTTTATCTGCAGCGCTAAGATCTAACTCAGCACCAATTTTCTTTTGCTGTATTTCGTCAACCTTACGACCTGTGTTGATATACACTTCGGTTTCATAGTGGTTTTCGTACAATAATTTTATCTGGGCAATCTGTTCTGCTGTCTTTTTAATCGTGCCTCTTGTGATAACATCGAGCATTAATTTAGCGGATGGAGGAACTTTAGATTTTGGCCCCGGCATTTTAAACTTAGCCAATGCTGTTATTAATTCATTACGAATCTGCTCCAATCCATCCAGAAGATCTATCTCAGCATCAATGTCTACCATATGATCCCGATATAACTTAATCGCTATAGCCATATTTTTAGGTAGTTTGGCGATCATTTTAAGGCCATCGACATCAATAGAGTATATTCCCTTGGATTCGGTAGCATATCCAGCGACTATTGCACATCTTAATTTGAATTCATGCTCATCTCTTCGATAGCTTCTAATTGGGCCTCTATCTCTTTCGCAATAAAGAGCGACATACTTCATTTGTCTTGGATTTAACCTGTTGAATTCGTTGAAAGCTCTAAGCCATTCGTTGTCTTCGAATATATCATTGTCAGTAATTCGTACCCACATATTAATTTTTTTAGTTAGTTTTACACTGTTCTGGAGAGAATATGAGCATCTTACTGGTGTTTAAAAAGGGAGTCGCAAACATGCCACTCCTTTTTTATTCTTCTTCTAAAATAGATTTAAAGGTTAAAAACCCTTCCATACATTCTGGCGGTCTGTCTTCTATCTCATCAACCATGGCAGCTTTGTCCATTACTATTTCTGGACTATACTCTTTAATTCGTTCAATTAAAAAGTCTGCAGTTTCCTCTGGGTGCTCAATTAGATTTTCAAAACTCATCTGTATGGGCTTGCCTTCATAACTTCTAGCAAGGCAGAATCTACGAAGAGCTTCCTGTGCCAGAGAAAGTTCTTCCACCGCTTTTCTTTCCCCTTCATCATCTCGATAAAATCCAGGTATCTCAGCCTTCATCAATTTTAACATTGACTCAGCTGTTTGTATAGGATGTCTAAATAGAAATATGAAGATTAGTTTCGTGTGTGGAGGCCATTGGATATTATTTGCTGATGGGATCTTCACTGCCATTCCTCTTGCATTTTCAAGTACAGTTAACGGATCTATCTTAATATCGCCTTTTGCTTTATCAGCAATAAGAGCAAATAGTATATTGCTTTCCATCCACTTACCGTCATTAAAATGGACTGACAATCCTCCACGATGTAACATTCTTGCTACCGCCGTCATTCCAGATCTAACAGTTCCGGTAATAATATAGATTGGTTTCTGCTTATCAACATAATCTTTGACTTGCTTTTTTTGGTCCTTGGCCATTTCTCGGCGAACCTTTCTCATTGCACTCTGTTGTTTTCCTCTTCCCATTATATTTTTCCTTTTGCAATATCCCAGACATTACACATAATATCTATGAATTCATCTATTGAGTAATCTACTACATTTGAAATTAGTGGTCCGGTAATAAATGTCTTCCCATCTGTAGTTTTATGGAATGTATAAACCGGGCTGTTTCCGTTTACCAATACATATACTTTCCCAGCTTCTTTTTGAAGTTCTTGTTTTGCTGGATCCATTCCAAGCTGTTGAGCTTGACGAAGGTTCTGTGCAATTTCTTCCGTGTTCAGTATGAATGTAGCAGGGAACTCCATATAAACTGGCTTGCTTGACTCTATATCACCAGACTTAGATACTGATTTTATTATTAATAAAATAGTAATTATCGCTCCCACAAGAGCGCCTACGATTAAAAACAACACCCAGTTCATTAGAATGAAATTGAATTTGGATTCTCACGCAAAAATGCAAGAGCTTCTCTGATCATGTAAATAGATCCTGTGTGATCTTTGCCTATCGCAAATAGAATTTCTATGTGCTTTGCTGGAAACTCTACTTTCTCTGGCGCATCCATTACATGAGCTGTAACAGGAACATTGATTTCGACTAATAACTCTTCATTGGTGGGACTGGAGTTTGCATCATAAGTTTTCACTTCTTCTACCGCACCATCATTATTGTGTACTACCACATCGACATTTTCTGTCTGTTCTTTTTTGGCTGCATCAATTCTTTCTTTCTCTTGCGTCTCTAATTCACGCTCTCGAGCAGCCAACTCTTCTTCCTTTTCTTCCAGCGCCTTCTTCTGTGCTCTAATTTGCGCTTTCTCGGCCAAGGTGGCTGCTCTATCAGAATGACTTTCTAGTAGATTGTAGCGCAGTTGAATTACCTCGCCAGAGAACTCTTCGAATTGCTCAGTGTCCAGGTTATCGAAAAACTCTTTGATCTCAGCGCGAACTTCCTTTGAAGTTTTGTGAGACATTTTCTCAATCTTGGCAGAAAAATTGGTGTTGATTTCCTTTTGTTTTGCATGAATTTTCTCAATCCTTTCATTCTCGAGACGATCACGCTCTTCTTTTTCTTTGCGCTTTACTTCTTCGTACTTAGAAACTTCCTCCTGTTGTGATTCCTCCGCCGTCTTTGTGATTCCAATTAAGTATTCAGAATGAGTTTTAACATCTTTTCTAAATGCTGATAGCTTAGATGCTATGGCCTTATCTTGTTTCTGAATATCAGTTCTTCCTTTACGAAGATCTGTTCTACTTCTTTTTGCTTCTGTGTATGACTCCACATCTATTATTTCGACAAATGGGTTGTCGGCTAATAGTTGTTTTTGCTTTGTTTCAGCATCCTTAAATTCCTTTAGATCAGAAACTTTAATTGTTGCTAGTGTTAATTCGTTGCTCATTTTCTGTATTTAGTTTTTGTAAAAGTGTTGATATATCTGCAATGTAGGCTGGTGTTAGTGGTTCTGAACTTGCGGATGGATATAGGCAATACGCCTTCCATTTCTTACTCCAGTTAACCACACCCCTAATCCAATCTCTGTCAATTGGCTTTAGGTGGTACATTTTCATCCCATTGGATTGGGTATGTACGTCTACCAGCACAAAGTATTCCCCAATCATTACTCTTCTTCTCCGGTGTTTTCGGTATCGGTAGTTAGGTCGAATTCTTTTTGATAGTCTATGGCCGTGAATGGTTGAGTTTCTAGAACCTTGCCGGTATTCAAAGCCATTTCTAATTTTATTAGATAGCACATTGATTTGCGCATCCTTTTCTTCGATTCTTGCTTTAAAGTCACTGACTACAGACTTTTTCTCTGATTCAATGTTGGCTTTAGCTGCAATTGCTTCTGCAAGCTGCCCAGCTAATCCATTAACTTCTGTTTGGGTTAAGTCGAATTTGAGATTCTTGTTAACCAGTGTTCCCTTTTCTTCTTCTTCTGTGTTGCTCATTTGTGATCGTTTAATTGTTGATTTAATATTTAAGGATAGCCCATATAATTATGAACCATATTGTAGCGGACAACAAAAAGGCTAAAAACCATCCTTGTATTGTTTGCCTACATCCTTTTTTACTCATCTGTTTTCATTTAATTAAATTCCAACCAACCCTTTGTTCGGGGTGAACTCCAGGTTGGTTAGAAAGTTTTGCAAGATGTACTTAGAATAAAAACCTACTAATGATTAGTAAAAAATAACGTGTGTTACTTGCTCCACACTAGCCCCTTCGTGGGGTTGAGTCGGATAACAGATTTGAACTGCTGTGAATGGTTTTGCAGACCATCGCCTAACCACTCGGCCAATCCGACTTTTAGCATACATTCGGGTATGCCAGCCGTCCTTATAAGGAATTGAACTTTACGTCCTTGTGGCGCGGGTAAGTTTCGATCTTACTTTGGTGTTCTCGCGTTCATCTAATGGGAGCTACCCAATAGAGCTAACGATGCGACGCACCCTTTTCAACCTATACCGATTCGTCAACACTTCAATGTGTCCACGCCATAATAATATCGAAAGCGACTAGACAGGATTCGATACCTGTAACACTTTTACTGCCCTTACCTTTAAGCTATTTGGCGGGTAATTCTCGCCTTCGGTATACCGAATATTTGTTCGGGCCATTTCCGAATTACCATCACCGATAAGGATAAAAATATTGCACTATCATGCAGCGTCTCCATTCCGCCACTAATCGCTTTCTTATTGTAGGGGAGTAGTCTTTGCCTAAATTTCAGTTATAGGTAATTTTAAACTAGCTACACATGTCTTCGGAAACATTCATGGGTTAGTTGCCCACTGCTACATTTAATCATAATCTACAATACACATAACTGCTGATACAGTTTGATATATTTAGCACGCTATTAAGCGATTATATCGTCTATCTTCAATCCCAACTACTCCCCAATATTTCAAAGAACTTCATTTTAAAAAACCTTGCCACCATTGGTAGACGATGGCAAGGACGCTCGATTAAAGCTTTTTTCTGATTTATGAAATAAAGAACATCACAGCCGAAGCTGTGGCACTTACGCAGATCCCTCGTTTTTTTTATGGTGTGCGGTTTTAGATGCCTTCTCAGCAAAACCGCACACCAAGCAAGATGAACTTGTTAACACGAACTGGGACATAGAGGAATCCCAACGATAGCTTCATCTTGCAAATATTATAAAAGCAGGCCAACAACGTATCAACTAAACTAAACCTAAACTATGAAGTTGTCGTCAGCCTGCCAGTTACTCTTCATCTAAATTAACATAATCAACATCTTCCAACACATCTGAGATCTTAATAAAAGTCTCTTGGCCAAACCCATCAATCTCGATACTAACTTCTTCTTTGTGAACATCGTATTCTGCTTCATCTAACCGTGTAGCGCTTCGCGTCTTGCGATAACCATTGTCCCACGATAGGTGGATAAGGAAAATATTTTTCCCTCTCTCTGGCAGTCCTTTAAATCCGTCAAAGCTGAAATCACATTGTCCAAATTCAGAACTCAACAAACCAACCGATTCAGCACCGGCAATTACAGCTTCGATATATCCAGCTAAGTATTCTTTCATGTTAACTCTAATTTTATTCTTTTTTGTTTGCCTAATACTAATACTCCAATCATTTACAATTCTATCATTTCCGCTCTGCCAATCGTGGAATACCACCTGGAACCCAGCTCTTAAAAGCTCTTGATGTACTGGGCTATCCTTTTTGAAAACCAAAGCAGATATACGCATCCACATCAAACTTGCTGGTGCTTTACCACCGCAACGCTTGTTCTGACGAAATGCAAAATCATCGTATGCAGCGGTTAAGACATCAAGCATGGTTATCTTATCTCAGAGGGAGGAATTGTATGGTCATTATAAAAATTTTTTCAAAATCACACCCCGAACATCTGCATCGTGAACACCAAACTCCCTCCACCATTCTTAGTATCTGGCCGAGAAAATTGCATACTTTTTTCCCCACCTACCACGTCTACCTTACGCAACTCCTCACGCAAATATTCCATGCTCCCCAAACCACTATACTTATCAACCAACTGAAACCACACTTTCTTAAATGTACTCCCCAAAGCAACCACTTTGTTGCCCTCAACTACTGTTATTGTCTTCTTTCGCATATATCTCTGTTATTCAAATAATGTCTCCACACGGTATAAACCACAGGAATCACTACAGTTTTTGCATGTTTTAGTCCGCAAATATATACCTTCTTACCCATTTCAACCACTTTTACAAACCAAAACTATTAAAAATCACAGCTATACCTTGTCTCAACCACTAGGAACAAATCACATATCGCACTTCTCCCAAAACAATAAATCCAACAACAACATCAATACCAATTACCATAACATCACCAGATTATATCGCTGTAAATTTTGATCCAATACTTATATACTGGCTTACTTGGCCACCAAAAGTAATGCCCCCCCTACCTTTTCGGCTCATCTCAGTTAATGATTCTTTTTTATTTTCTGTCTCGCTCGGCTGCTCAATACCTAATCTTAGGTAGTTTATTCTATTATTGACGGTTGCACATCTTATGCAATGCACCGTATAAGGCCGTTTAATGCTCTTCGTTCTATGGCTTACTATGCTTAAAAGAGAAGCGCAAACGCAAAGCCACAAAGCGCTAAACACCTGCCAACAATACCAATAATCAAAAAGAATTTATAATTAGTATTATGTTAAGTAGACTTGTTTACCAAACGCTCGGTCAAGTATTGCCATCTTTTTGCAACAGTGTTTCATTTAGATGCCAAAAAAGGGGTTTGAAGAAATTTTTTTCACAACT
>OW387147.1:13806594-13838643 GCA_936440205.1 Lepidonotus clava
GTGGGGAATCATGTGTTAAAATATGAAGTTTCAATTCCAAGTTTGGGTTTTGATTCAATACCATTCTCTATATAGAGTTTAATATAAACTGGGGCTGGCCTATGCTATAGCACTGTCAGTTAACTTCGTCCCCTTATTTGAGGCGCTTAGAAACGTCGCACGAACAAACCGAAGCCAGCGTTTCGAAGCCCAGGCCAAGGCGAATTTTTCCAGCTATTCACTTGGAATGCTGGGATAGCCCAAGCCCTTCAAAAACGGCCCGCAAGGTCGGCGGCCTGTTAAAAAGGGTGCTTTCGTTAGAATCAAATCGGCCCGTCACGGAATTGGACGGGAATAGGCTCAAAATGACCGCCAAGGTGTGGGGAATCATGTGTTAAAATATGAAGTTTCAATTCCAAGTTTGGGTTTTGATTCAATACCATTCTCTATATAGAGTTTAATATAAACTGGGGCTGGCCTATGCTATAGCACTGTCAGTTAACTTCGTCCCCTTATTTGAGGCGCTTAGAAACGTCGCACGAACAAACCGAAGCCAGCGTTTCGAAGCCCAGGCCAAGGCGAATTTTTCCAGCTATTCACTTGGAATGCTGGGATAGCCCAAGCCCTTCAAAAACGGCCCGCAAGGTCGGCGGCCTGTTAAAAAGGGTGCTTTCGTTAGAATCAAATCGGCCCGTCACGGAATTGGACGGGAATAGGCTCAAAATGACCGCCAAGGTGTGGGGAATCATGTGTTAAAATATGAAGTTTCAATTCCAAGTTTGGGTTTTGATTCAATACCATTCTCTATATAGAGTTTAATATAAACTGGGGCTGGCCTATGCTATAGCACTGTCAGTTAACTTCGTCCCCTTATTTGAGGCGCTTAGAAACGTCGCACGAACAAACCGAAGCCAGCGTTTCGAAGCCCAGGCCAAGGCGAATTTTTCCAGCTATTCACTTGGAATGCTGGGATAGCCCAAGCCCTTCAAAAACGGCCCGCAAGGTCGGCGGCCTGTTAAAAAGGGTGCTTTCGTTAGAATCAAATCGGCCCGTCACGGAATTGGACGGGAATAGGCTCAAAATGACCGCCAAGGTGTGGGGAATCATGTGTTAAAATATGAAGTTTCAATTCCAAGTTTGGGTTTTGATTCAATACCATTCTCTATATAGAGTTTAATATAAACTGGGGCTGGCCTATGCTATAGCACTGTCAGTTAACTTCGTCCCCTTATTTGAGGCGCTTAGAAACGTCGCACGAACAAACCGAAGCCAGCGTTTCGAAGCCCAGGCCAAGGCGAATTTTTCCAGCTATTCACTTGGAATGCTGGGATAGCCCAAGCCCTTCAAAAACGGCCCGCAAGGTCGGCGGCCTGTTAAAAAGGGTGCTTTCGTTAGAATCAAATCGGCCCGTCACGGAATTGGACGGGAATAGGCTCAAAATGACCGCCAAGGTGTGGGGAATCATGTGTTAAAATATGAAGTTTCAATTCCAAGTTTGGGTTTTGATTCAATACCATTCTCTATATAGAGTTTAATATAAACTGGGGCTGGCCTATGCTATAGCACTGTCAGTTAACTTCGTCCCCTTATTTGAGGCGCTTAGAAACGTCGCACGAACAAACCGAAGCCAGCGTTTCGAAGCCCAGGCCAAGGCGAATTTTTCCAGCTATTCACTTGGAATGCTGGGATAGCCCAAGCCCTTCAAAAACGGCCCGCAAGGTCGGCGGCCTGTTAAAAAGGGTGCTTTCGTTAGAATCAAATCGGCCCGTCACGGAATTGGACGGGAATAGGCTCAAAATGACCGCCAAGGTGTGGGGAATCATGTGTTAAAATATGAAGTTTCAATTCCAAGTTTGGGTTTTGATTCAATACCATTCTCTATATAGAGTTTAATATAAACTGGGGCTGGCCTATGCTATAGCACTGTCAGTTAACTTCGTCCCCTTATTTGAGGCGCTTAGAAACGTCGCACGAACAAACCGAAGCCAGCGTTTCGAAGCCCAGGCCAAGGCGAATTTTTCCAGCTATTCACTTGGAATGCTGGGATAGCCCAAGCCCTTCAAAAACGGCCCGCAAGGTCGGCGGCCTGTTAAAAAGGGTGCTTTCGTTAGAATCAAATCGGCCCGTCACGGAATTGGACGGGAATAGGCTCAAAATGACCGCCAAGGTGTGGGGAATCATGTGTTAAAATATGAAGTTTCAATTCCAAGTTTGGGTTTTGATTCAATACCATTCTCTATATAGAGTTTAATATAAACTGGGGCTGGCCTATGCTATAGCACTGTCAGTTAACTTCGTCCCCTTATTTGAGGCGCTTAGAAACGTCGCACGAACAAACCGAAGCCAGCGTTTCGAAGCCCAGGCCAAGGCGAATTTTTCCAGCTATTCACTTGGAATGCTGGGATAGCCCAAGCCCTTCAAAAACGGCCCGCAAGGTCGGCGGCCTGTTAAAAAGGGTGCTTTCGTTAGAATCAAATCGGCCCGTCACGGAATTGGACGGGAATAGGCTCAAAATGACCGCCAAGGTGTGGGGAATCATGTGTTAAAATATGAAGTTTCAATTCCAAGTTTGGGTTTTGATTCAATACCATTCTCTATATAGAGTTTAATATAAACTGGGGCTGGCCTATGCTATAGCACTGTCAGTTAACTTCGTCCCCTTATTTGAGGC
The DNA here is from genome assembly GCA_936440205.1 of Lepidonotus clava. Lineage (NCBI taxonomy): Eukaryota > Metazoa > Annelida > Polychaeta > Phyllodocida > Polynoidae > Lepidonotus > Lepidonotus clava. The sequence goes on from OW387147.1 coordinate 13,809,245, forward strand.
GCTTAGAAACGTCGCACGAACAAACCGAAGCCAGCGTTTCGAAGCCCAGGCCAAGGCGAATTTTTCCAGCTATTCACTTGGAATGCTGGGATAGCCCAAGCCCTTCAAAAACGGCCCGCAAGGTCGGCGGCCTGTTAAAAAGGGTGCTTTCGTTAGAATCAAATCGGCCCGTCACGGAATTGGACGGGAATAGGCTCAAAATGACCGCCAAGGTGTGGGGAATCATGTGTTAAAATATGAAGTTTCAATTCCAAGTTTGGGTTTTGATTCAATACCATTCTCTATATAGAGTTTAATATAAACTGGGGCTGGCCTATGCTATAGCACTGTCAGTTAACTTCGTCCCCTTATTTGAGGCGCTTAGAAACGTCGCACGAACAAACCGAAGCCAGCGTTTCGAAGCCCAGGCCAAGGCGAATTTTTCCAGCTATTCACTTGGAATGCTGGGATAGCCCAAGCCCTTCAAAAACGGCCCGCAAGGTCGGCGGCCTGTTAAAAAGGGTGCTTTCGTTAGAATCAAATCGGCCCGTCACGGAATTGGACGGGAATAGGCTCAAAATGACCGCCAAGGTGTGGGGAATCATGTGTTAAAATATGAAGTTTCAATTCCAAGTTTGGGTTTTGATTCAATACCATTCTCTATATAGAGTTTAATATAAACTGGGGCTGGCCTATGCTATAGCACTGTCAGTTAACTTCGTCCCCTTATTTGAGGCGCTTAGAAACGTCGCACGAACAAACCGAAGCCAGCGTTTCGAAGCCCAGGCCAAGGCGAATTTTTCCAGCTATTCACTTGGAATGCTGGGATAGCCCAAGCCCTTCAAAAACGGCCCGCAAGGTCGGCGGCCTGTTAAAAAGGGTGCTTTCGTTAGAATCAAATCGGCCCGTCACGGAATTGGACGGGAATAGGCTCAAAATGACCGCCAAGGTGTGGGGAATCATGTGTTAAAATATGAAGTTTCAATTCCAAGTTTGGGTTTTGATTCAATACCATTCTCTATATAGAGTTTAATATAAACTGGGGCTGGCCTATGCTATAGCACTGTCAGTTAACTTCGTCCCCTTATTTGAGGCGCTTAGAAACGTCGCACGAACAAACCGAAGCCAGCGTTTCGAAGCCCAGGCCAAGGCGAATTTTTCCAGCTATTCACTTGGAATGCTGGGATAGCCCAAGCCCTTCAAAAACGGCCCGCAAGGTCGGCGGCCTGTTAAAAAGGGTGCTTTCGTTAGAATCAAATCGGCCCGTCACGGAATTGGACGGGAATAGGCTCAAAATGACCGCCAAGGTGTGGGGAATCATGTGTTAAAATATGAAGTTTCAATTCCAAGTTTGGGTTTTGATTCAATACCATTCTCTATATAGAGTTTAATATAAACTGGGGCTGGCCTATGCTATAGCACTGTCAGTTAACTTCGTCCCCTTATTTGAGGCGCTTAGAAACGTCGCACGAACAAACCGAAGCCAGCGTTTCGAAGCCCAGGCCAAGGCGAATTTTTCCAGCTATTCACTTGGAATGCTGGGATAGCCCAAGCCCTTCAAAAACGGCCCGCAAGGTCGGCGGCCTGTTAAAAAGGGTGCTTTCGTTAGAATCAAATCGGCCCGTCACGGAATTGGACGGGAATAGGCTCAAAATGACCGCCAAGGTGTGGGGAATCATGTGTTAAAATATGAAGTTTCAATTCCAAGTTTGGGTTTTGATTCAATACCATTCTCTATATAGAGTTTAATATAAACTGGGGCTGGCCTATGCTATAGCACTGTCAGTTAACTTCGTCCCCTTATTTGAGGCGCTTAGAAACGTCGCACGAACAAACCGAAGCCAGCGTTTCGAAGCCCAGGCCAAGGCGAATTTTTCCAGCTATTCACTTGGAATGCTGGGATAGCCCAAGCCCTTCAAAAACGGCCCGCAAGGTCGGCGGCCTGTTAAAAAGGGTGCTTTCGTTAGAATCAAATCGGCCCGTCACGGAATTGGACGGGAATAGGCTCAAAATGACCGCCAAGGTGTGGGGAATCATGTGTTAAAATATGAAGTTTCAATTCCAAGTTTGGGTTTTGATTCAATACCATTCTCTATATAGAGTTTAATATAAACTGGGGCTGGCCTATGCTATAGCACTGTCAGTTAACTTCGTCCCCTTATTTGAGGCGCTTAGAAACGTCGCACGAACAAACCGAAGCCAGCGTTTCGAAGCCCAGGCCAAGGCGAATTTTTCCAGCTATTCACTTGGAATGCTGGGATAGCCCAAGCCCTTCAAAAACGGCCCGCAAGGTCGGCGGCCTGTTAAAAAGGGTGCTTTCGTTAGAATCAAATCGGCCCGTCACGGAATTGGACGGGAATAGGCTCAAAATGACCGCCAAGGTGTGGGGAATCATGTGTTAAAATATGAAGTTTCAATTCCAAGTTTGGGTTTTGATTCAATACCATTCTCTATATAGAGTTTAATATAAACTGGGGCTGGCCTATGCTATAGCACTGTCAGTTAACTTCGTACCCTTATTTGAGGCGCTTAGAAACGTCGCACGAACAAACCGAAGCCAGCGTTTCGAAGCCCAGGCCAAGGCGAATTTTTCCAGCTATTCACTTGGAATGCTGGGATAGCCCAAGCCCTTCAAAAACGGCCCGCAAGGTCGGCGGCCTGTTAAAAAGGGTGCTTTCGTTAGAATCAAATCGGCCCGTCACGGAATTGGACGGGAATAGGCTCAAAATGACCGCCAAGGTGTGGGGAATCATGTGTTAAAATATGAAGTTTCAATTCCAAGTTTGGGTTTTGATTCAATACCATTCTCTATATAGAGTTTAATATAAACTGGGGCTGGCCTATGCTATAGCACTGTCAGTTAACTTCGTCCCCTTATTTGAGGCGCTTAGAAACGTCGCACGAACAAACCGAAGCCAGCGTTTCGAAGCCCAGGCCAAGGCGAATTTTTCCAGCTATTCACTTGGAATGCTGGGATAGCCCAAGCCCTTCAAAAACGGCCCGCAAGGTCGGCGGCCTGTTAAAAAGGGTGCTTTCGTTAGAATCAAATCGGCCCGTCACGGAATTGGACGGGAATAGGCTCAAAATGACCGCCAAGGTGTGGGGAATCATGTGTTAAAATATGAAGTTTCAATTCCAAGTTTGGGTTTTGATTCAATACCATTCTCTATATAGAGTTTAATATAAACTGGGGCTGGCCTATGCTATAGCACTGTCAGTTAACTTCGTCCCCTTATTTGAGGCGCTTAGAAACGTCGCACGAACAAACCGAAGCCAGCGTTTCGAAGCCCAGGCCAAGGCGAATTTTTCCAGCTATTCACTTGGAATGCTGGGATAGCCCAAGCCCTTCAAAAACGGCCCGCAAGGTCGGCGGCCTGTTAAAAAGGGTGCTTTCGTTAGAATCAAATCGGCCCGTCACGGAATTGGACGGGAATAGGCTCAAAATGACCGCCAAGGTGTGGGGAATCATGTGTTAAAATATGAAGTTTCAATTCCAAGTTTGGGTTTTGATTCAATACCATTCTCTATATAGAGTTTAATATAAACTGGGGCTGGCCTATGCTATAGCACTGTCAGTTAACTTCGTCCCCTTATTTGAGGCGCTTAGAAACGTCGCACGAACAAACCGAAGCCAGCGTTTCGAAGCCCAGGCCAAGGCGAATTTTTCCAGCTATTCACTTGGAATGCTGGGATAGCCCAAGCCCTTCAAAAACGGCCCGCAAGGTCGGCGGCCTGTTAAAAAGGGTGCTTTCGTTAGAATCAAATCGGCCCGTCACGGAATTGGACGGGAATAGGCTCAAAATGACCGCCAAGGTGTGGGGAATCATGTGTTAAAATATGAAGTTTCAATTCCAAGTTTGGGTTTTGATTCAATACCATTCTCTATATAGAGTTTAATATAAACTGGGGCTGGCCTATGCTATAGCACTGTCAGTTAACTTCGTCCCCTTATTTGAGGCGCTTAGAAACGTCGCACGAACAAACCGAAGCCAGCGTTTCGAAGCCCAGGCCAAGGCGAATTTTTCCAGCTATTCACTTGGAATGCTGGGATAGCCCAAGCCCTTCAAAAACGGCCCGCAAGGTCGGCGGCCTGTTAAAAAGGGTGCTTTCGTTAGAATCAAATCGGCCCGTCACGGAATTGGACGGGAATAGGCTCAAAATGACCGCCAAGGTGTGGGGAATCATGTGTTAAAATATGAAGTTTCAATTCCAAGTTTGGGTTTTGATTCAATACCATTCTCTATATAGAGTTTAATATAAACTGGGGCTGGCCTATGCTATAGCACTGTCAGTTAACTTCGTCCCCTTATTTGAGGCGCTTAGAAACGTCGCACGAACAAACCGAAGCCAGCGTTTCGAAGCCCAGGCCAAGGCGAATTTTTCCAGCTATTCACTTGGAATGCTGGGATAGCCCAAGCCCTTCAAAAACGGCCCGCAAGGTCGGCGGCCTGTTAAAAAGGGTGCTTTCGTTAGAATCAAATCGGCCCGTCACGGAATTGGACGGGAATAGGCTCAAAATGACCGCCAAGGTGTGGGGAATCATGTGTTAAAATATGAAGTTTCAATTCCAAGTTTGGGTTTTGATTCAATACCATTCTCTATATAGAGTTTAATATAAACTGGGGCTGGCCTATGCTATAGCACTGTCAGTTAACTTCGTCCCCTTATTTGAGGCGCTTAGAAACGTCGCACGAACAAACCGAAGCCAGCGTTTCGAAGCCCAGGCCAAGGCGAATTTTTCCAGCTATTCACTTGGAATGCTGGGATAGCCCAAGCCCTTCAAAAACGGCCCGCAAGGTCGGCGGCCTGTTAAAAAGGGTGCTTTCGTTAGAATCAAATCGGCCCGTCACGGAATTGGACGGGAATAGGCTCAAAATGACCGCCAAGGTGTGGGGAATCATGTGTTAAAATATGAAGTTTCAATTCCAAGTTTGGGTTTTGATTCAATACCATTCTCTATATAGAGTTTAATATAAACTGGGGCTGGCCTATGCTATAGCACTGTCAGTTAACTTCGTCCCCTTATTTGAGGCGCTTAGAAACGTCGCACGAACAAACCGAAGCCAGCGTTTCGAAGCCCAGGCCAAGGCGAATTTTTCCAGCTATTCACTTGGAATGCTGGGATAGCCCAAGCCCTTCAAAAACGGCCCGCAAGGTCGGCGGCCTGTTAAAAAGGGTGCTTTCGTTAGAATCAAATCGGCCCGTCACGGAATTGGACGGGAATAGGCTCAAAATGACCGCCAAGGTGTGGGGAATCATGTGTTAAAATATGAAGTTTCAATTCCAAGTTTGGGTTTTGATTCAATACCATTCTCTATATAGAGTTTAATATAAACTGGGGCTGGCCTATGCTATAGCACTGTCAGTTAACTTCGTCCCCTTATTTGAGGCGCTTAGAAACGTCGCACGAACAAACCGAAGCCAGCGTTTCGAAGCCCAGGCCAAGGCGAATTTTTCCAGCTATTCACTTGGAATGCTGGGATAGCCCAAGCCCTTCAAAAACGGCCCGCAAGGTCGGCGGCCTGTTAAAAAGGGTGCTTTCGTTAGAATCAAATCGGCCCGTCACGGAATTGGACGGGAATAGGCTCAAAATGACCGCCAAGGTGTGGGGAATCATGTGTTAAAATATGAAGTTTCAATTCCAAGTTTGGGTTTTGATTCAATACCATTCTCTATATAGAGTTTAATATAAACTGGGGCTGGCCTATGCTATAGCACTGTCAGTTAACTTCGTCCCCTTATTTGAGGCGCTTAGAAACGTCGCACGAACAAACCGAAGCCAGCGTTTCGAAGCCCAGGCCAAGGCGAATTTTTCCAGCTATTCACTTGGAATGCTGGGATAGCCCAAGCCCTTCAAAAACGGCCCGCAAGGTCGGCGGCCTGTTAAAAAGGGTGCTTTCGTTAGAATCAAATCGGCCCGTCACGGAATTGGACGGGAATAGGCTCAAAATGACCGCCAAGGTGTGGGGAATCATGTGTTAAAATATGAAGTTTCAATTCCAAGTTTGGGTTTTGATTCAATACCATTCTCTATATAGAGTTTAATATAAACTGGGGCTGGCCTATGCTATAGCACTGTCAGTTAACTTCGTCCCCTTATTTGAGGCGCTTAGAAACGTCGCACGAACAAACCGAAGCCAGCGTTTCGAAGCCCAGGCCAAGGCGAATTTTTCCAGCTATTCACTTGGAATGCTGGGATAGCCCAAGCCCTTCAAAAACGGCCCGCAAGGTCGGCGGCCTGTTAAAAAGGGTGCTTTCGTTAGAATCAAATCGGCCCGTCACGGAATTGGACGGGAATAGGCTCAAAATGACCGCCAAGGTGTGGGGAATCATGTGTTAAAATATGAAGTTTCAATTCCAAGTTTGGGTTTTGATTCAATACCATTCTCTATATAGAGTTTAATATAAACTGGGGCTGGCCTATGCTATAGCACTGTCAGTTAACTTCGTCCCCTTATTTGAGGCGCTTAGAAACGTCGCACGAACAAACCGAAGCCAGCGTTTCGAAGCCCAGGCCAAGGCGAATTTTTCCAGCTATTCACTTGGAATGCTGGGATAGCCCAAGCCCTTCAAAAACGGCCCGCAAGGTCGGCGGCCTGTTAAAAAGGGTGCTTTCGTTAGAATCAAATCGGCCCGTCACGGAATTGGACGGGAATAGGCTCAAAATGACCGCCAAGGTGTGGGGAATCATGTGTTAAAATATGAAGTTTCAATTCCAAGTTTGGGTTTTGATTCAATACCATTCTCTATATAGAGTTTAATATAAACTGGGGCTGGCCTATGCTATAGCACTGTCAGTTAACTTCGTCCCCTTATTTGAGGCGCTTAGAAACGTCGCACGAACAAACCGAAGCCAGCGTTTCGAAGCCCAGGCCAAGGCGAATTTTTCCAGCTATTCACTTGGAATGCTGGGATAGCCCAAGCCCTTCAAAAACGGCCCGCAAGGTCGGCGGCCTGTTAAAAAGGGTGCTTTCGTTAGAATCAAATCGGCCCGTCACGGAATTGGACGGGAATAGGCTCAAAATGACCGCCAAGGTGTGGGGAATCATGTGTTAAAATATGAAGTTTCAATTCCAAGTTTGGGTTTTGATTCAATACCATTCTCTATATAGAGTTTAATATAAACTGGGGCTGGCCTATGCTATAGCACTGTCAGTTAACTTCGTCCCCTTATTTGAGGCGCTTAGAAACGTCGCACGAACAAACCGAAGCCAGCGTTTCGAAGCCCAGGCCAAGGCGAATTTTTCCAGCTATTCACTTGGAATGCTGGGATAGCCCAAGCCCTTCAAAAACGGCCCGCAAGGTCGGCGGCCTGTTAAAAAGGGTGCTTTCGTTAGAATCAAATCGGCCCGTCACGGAATTGGACGGGAATAGGCTCAAAATGACCGCCAAGGTGTGGGGAATCATGTGTTAAAATATGAAGTTTCAATTCCAAGTTTGGGTTTTGATTCAATACCATTCTCTATATAGAGTTTAATATAAACTGGGGCTGGCCTATGCTATAGCACTGTCAGTTAACTTCGTCCCCTTATTTGAGGCGCTTAGAAACGTCGCACGAACAAACCGAAGCCAGCGTTTCGAAGCCCAGGCCAAGGCGAATTTTTCCAGCTATTCACTTGGAATGCTGGGATAGCCCAAGCCCTTCAAAAACGGCCCGCAAGGTCGGCGGCCTGTTAAAAAGGGTGCTTTCGTTAGAATCAAATCGGCCCGTCACGGAATTGGACGGGAATAGGCTCAAAATGACCGCCAAGGTGTGGGGAATCATGTGTTAAAATATGAAGTTTCAATTCCAAGTTTGGGTTTTGATTCAATACCATTCTCTATATAGAGTTTAATATAAACTGGGGCTGGCCTATGCTATAGCACTGTCAGTTAACTTCGTCCCCATATTTGAGGCGCTTAGAAACGTCGCACGAACAAACCGAAGCCAGCGTTTCGAAGCCCAGGCCAAGGCGAATTTTTCCAGCTATTCACTTGGAATGCTGGGATAGCCCAAGCCCTTCAAAAACGGCCCGCAAGGTCGGCGGCCTGTTAAAAAGGGTGCTTTCGTTAGAATCAAATCGGCCCGTCACGGAATTGGACGGGAATAGGCTCAAAATGACCGCCAAGGTGTGGGGAATCATGTGTTAAAATATGAAGTTTCAATTCCAAGTTTGGGTTTTGATTCAATACCATTCTCTATATAGAGTTTAATATAAACTGGGGCTGGCCTATGCTATAGCACTGTCAGTTAACTTCGTCCCCTTATTTGAGGCGCTTAGAAACGTCGCACGAACAAACCGAAGCCAGCGTTTCGAAGCCCAGGCCAAGGCGAATTTTTCCAGCTATTCACTTGGAATGCTGGGATAGCCCAAGCCCTTCAAAAACGGCCCGCAAGGTCGGCGGCCTGTTAAAAAGGGTGCTTTCGTTAGAATCAAATCGGCCCGTCACGGAATTGGACGGGAATAGGCTCAAAATGACCGCCAAGGTGTGGGGAATCATGTGTTAAAATATGAAGTTTCAATTCCAAGTTTGGGTTTTGATTCAATACCATTCTCTATATAGAGTTTAATATAAACTGGGGCTGGCCTATGCTATAGCACTGTCAGTTAACTTCGTCCCCTTATTTGAGGCGCTTAGAAACGTCGCACGAACAAACCGAAGCCAGCGTTTCGAAGCCCAGGCCAAGGCGAATTTTTCCAGCTATTCACTTGGAATGCTGGGATAGCCCAAGCCCTTCAAAAACGGCCCGCAAGGTCGGCGGCCTGTTAAAAAGGGTGCTTTCGTTAGAATCAAATCGGCCCGTCACGGAATTGGACGGGAATAGGCTCAAAATGACCGCCAAGGTGTGGGGAATCATGTGTTAAAATATGAAGTTTCAATTCCAAGTTTGGGTTTTGATTCAATACCATTCTCTATATAGAGTTTAATATAAACTGGGGCTGGCCTATGCTATAGCACTGTCAGTTAACTTCGTCCCCTTATTTGAGGCGCTTAGAAACGTCGCACGAACAAACCGAAGCCAGCGTTTCGAAGCCCAGGCCAAGGCGAATTTTTCCAGCTATTCACTTGGAATGCTGGGATAGCCCAAGCCCTTCAAAAACGGCCCGCAAGGTCGGCGGCCTGTTAAAAAGGGTGCTTTCGTTAGAATCAAATCGGCCCGTCACGGAATTGGACGGGAATAGGCTCAAAATGACCGCCAAGGTGTGGGGAATCATGTGTTAAAATATGAAGTTTCAATTCCAAGTTTGGGTTTTGATTCAATACCATTCTCTATATAGAGTTTAATATAAACTGGGGCTGGCCTATGCTATAGCACTGTCAGTTAACTTCGTCCCCTTATTTGAGGCGCTTAGAAACGTCGCACGAACAAACCGAAGCCAGCGTTTCGAAGCCCAGGCCAAGGCGAATTTTTCCAGCTATTCACTTGGAATGCTGGGATAGCCCAAGCCCTTCAAAAACGGCCCGCAAGGTCGGCGGCCTGTTAAAAAGGGTGCTTTCGTTAGAATCAAATCGGCCCGTCACGGAATTGGACGGGAATAGGCTCAAAATGACCGCCAAGGTGTGGGGAATCATGTGTTAAAATATGAAGTTTCAATTCCAAGTTTGGGTTTTGATTCAATACCATTCTCTATATAGAGTTTAATATAAACTGGGGCTGGCCTATGCTATAGCACTGTCAGTTAACTTCGTCCCCTTATTTGAGGCGCTTAGAAACGTCGCACGAACAAACCGAAGCCAGCGTTTCGAAGCCCAGGCCAAGGCGAATTTTTCCAGCTATTCACTTGGAATGCTGGGATAGCCCAAGCCCTTCAAAAACGGCCCGCAAGGTCGGCGGCCTGTTAAAAAGGGTGCTTTCGTTAGAATCAAATCGGCCCGTCACGGAATTGGACGGGAATAGGCTCAAAATGACCGCCAAGGTGTGGGGAATCATGTGTTAAAATATGAAGTTTCAATTCCAAGTTTGGGTTTTGATTCAATACCATTCTCTATATAGAGTTTAATATAAACTGGGGCTGGCCTATGCTATAGCACTGTCAGTTAACTTCGTCCCCTTATTTGAGGCGCTTAGAAACGTCGCACGAACAAACCGAAGCCAGCGTTTCGAAGCCCAGGCCAAGGCGAATTTTTCCAGCTATTCACTTGGAATGCTGGGATAGCCCAAGCCCTTCAAAAACGGCCCGCAAGGTCGGCGGCCTGTTAAAAAGGGTGCTTTCGTTAGAATCAAATCGGCCCGTCACGGAATTGGACGGGAATAGGCTCAAAATGACCGCCAAGGTGTGGGGAATCATGTGTTAAAATATGAAGTTTCAATTCCAAGTTTGGGTTTTGATTCAATACCATTCTCTATATAGAGTTTAATATAAACTGGGGCTGGCCTATGCTATAGCACTGTCAGTTAACTTCGTCCCCTTATTTGAGGCGCTTAGAAACGTCGCACGAACAAACCGAAGCCAGCGTTTCGAAGCCCAGGCCAAGGCGAATTTTTCCAGCTATTCACTTGGAATGCTGGGATAGCCCAAGCCCTTCAAAAACGGCCCGCAAGGTCGGCGGCCTGTTAAAAAGGGTGCTTTCGTTAGAATCAAATCGGCCCGTCACGGAATTGGACGGGAATAGGCTCAAAATGACCGCCAAGGTGTGGGGAATCATGTGTTAAAATATGAAGTTTCAATTCCAAGTTTGGGTTTTGATTCAATACCATTCTCTATATAGAGTTTAATATAAACTGGGGCTGGCCTATGCTATAGCACTGTCAGTTAACTTCGTCCCCTTATTTGAGGCGCTTAGAAACGTCGCACGAACAAACCGAAGCCAGCGTTTCGAAGCCCAGGCCAAGGCGAATTTTTCCAGCTATTCACTTGGAATGCTGGGATAGCCCAAGCCCTTCAAAAACGGCCCGCAAGGTCGGCGGCCTGTTAAAAAGGGTGCTTTCGTTAGAATCAAATCGGCCCGTCACGGAATTGGACGGGAATAGGCTCAAAATGACCGCCAAGGTGTGGGGAATCATGTGTTAAAATATGAAGTTTCAATTCCAAGTTTGGGCTTTGATTCAATACCATTCTCTATATAGAGTTTAATATAAACTGGGGCTGGCCTATGCTATAGCACTGTCAGTTAACTTCGTCCCCTTATTTGAGGCGCTTAGAAACGTCGCACGAACAAACCGAAGCCAGCGTTTCGAAGCCCAGGCCAAGGCGAATTTTTCCAGCTATTCACTTGGAATGCTGGGATAGCCCAAGCCCTTCAAAAACGGCCCGCAAGGTCGGCGGCCTGTTAAAAAGGGTGCTTTCGTTAGAATCAAATCGGCCCGTCACGGAATTGGACGGGAATAGGCTCAAAATGACCGCCAAGGTGTGGGGAATCATGTGTTAAAATATGAAGTTTCAATTCCAAGTTTGGGTTTTGATTCAATACCATTCTCTATATAGAGTTTAATATAAACTGGGGCTGGCCTATGCTATAGCACTGTCAGTTAACTTCGTCCCCTTATTTGAGGCGCTTAGAAACGTCGCACGAACAAACCGAAGCCAGCGTTTCGAAGCCCAGGCCAAGGCGAATTTTTCCAGCTATTCACTTGGAATGCTGGGATAGCCCAAGCCCTTCAAAAACGGCCCGCAAGGTCGGCGGCCTGTTAAAAAGGGTGCTTTCGTTAGAATCAAATCGGCCCGTCACGGAATTGGACGGGAATAGGCTCAAAATGACCGCCAAGGTGTGGGGAATCATGTGTTAAAATATGAAGTTTCAATTCCAAGTTTGGGTTTTGATTCAATACCATTCTCTATATAGAGTTTAATATAAACTGGGGCTGGCCTATGCTATAGCACTGTCAGTTAACTTCGTCCCCTTATTTGAGGCGCTTAGAAACGTCGCACGAACAAACCGAAGCCAGCGTTTCGAAGCCCAGGCCAAGGCGAATTTTTCCAGCTATTCACTTGGAATGCTGGGATAGCCCAAGCCCTTCAAAAACGGCCCGCAAGGTCGGCGGCCTGTTAAAAAGGGTGCTTTCGTTAGAATCAAATCGGCCCGTCACGGAATTGGACGGGAATAGGCTCAAAATGACCGCCAAGGTGTGGGGAATCATGTGTTAAAATATGAAGTTTCAATTCCAAGTTTGGGTTTTGATTCAATACCATTCTCTATATAGAGTTTAATATAAACTGGGGCTGGCCTATGCTATAGCACTGTCAGTTAACTTCGTCCCCTTATTTGAGGCGCTTAGAAACGTCGCACGAACAAACCGAAGCCAGCGTTTCGAAGCCCAGGCCAAGGCGAATTTTTCCAGCTATTCACTTGGAATGCTGGGATAGCCCAAGCCCTTCAAAAACGGCCCGCAAGGTCGGCGGCCTGTTAAAAAGGGTGCTTTCGTTAGAATCAAATCGGCCCGTCACGGAATTGGACGGGAATAGGCTCAAAATGACCGCCAAGGTGTGGGGAATCATGTGTTAAAATATGAAGTTTCAATTCCAAGTTTGGGTTTTGATTCAATACCATTCTCTATATAGAGTTTAATATAAACTGGGGCTGGCCTATGCTATAGCACTGTCAGTTAACTTCGTCCCCTTATTTGAGGCGCTTAGAAACGTCGCACGAACAAACCGAAGCCAGCGTTTCGAAGCCCAGGCCAAGGCGAATTTTTCCAGCTATTCACTTGGAATGCTGGGATAGCCCAAGCCCTTCAAAAACGGCCCGCAAGGTCGGCGGCCTGTTAAAAAGGGTGCTTTCGTTAGAATCAAATCGGCCCGTCACGGAATTGGACGGGAATAGGCTCAAAATGACCGCCAAGGTGTGGGGAATCATGTGTTAAAATATGAAGTTTCAATTCCAAGTTTGGGTTTTGATTCAATACCATTCTCTATATAGAGTTTAATATAAACTGGGGCTGGCCTATGCTATAGCACTGTCAGTTAACTTCGTCCCCTTATTTGAGGCGCTTAGAAACGTCGCACGAACAAACCGAAGCCAGCGTTTCGAAGCCCAGGCCAAGGCGAATTTTTCCAGCTATTCACTTGGAATGCTGGGATAGCCCAAGCCCTTCAAAAACGGCCCGCAAGGTCGGCGGCCTGTTAAAAAGGGTGCTTTCGTTAGAATCAAATCGGCCCGTCACGGAATTGGACGGGAATAGGCTCAAAATGACCGCCAAGGTGTGGGGAATCATGTGTTAAAATATGAAGTTTCAATTCCAAGTTTGGGTTTTGATTCAATACCATTCTCTATATAGAGTTTAATATAAACTGGGGCTGGCCTATGCTATAGCACTGTCAGTTAACTTCGTCCCCTTATTTGAGGCGCTTAGAAACGTCGCACGAACAAACCGAAGCCAGCGTTTCGAAGCCCAGGCCAAGGCGAATTTTTCCAGCTATTCACTTGGAATGCTGGGATAGCCCAAGCCCTTCAAAAACGGCCCGCAAGGTCGGCGGCCTGTTAAAAAGGGTGCTTTCGTTAGAATCAAATCGGCCCGTCACGGAATTGGACGGGAATAGGCTCAAAATGACCGCCAAGGTGTGGGGAATCATGTGTTAAAATATGAAGTTTCAATTCCAAGTTTGGGTTTTGATTCAATACCATTCTCTATATAGAGTTTAATATAAACTGGGGCTGGCCTATGCTATAGCACTGTCAGTTAACTTCGTCCCCTTATTTGAGGCGCTTAGAAACGTCGCACGAACAAACCGAAGCCAGCGTTTCGAAGCCCAGGCCAAGGCGAATTTTTCCAGCTATTCACTTGGAATGCTGGGATAGCCCAAGCCCTTCAAAAACGGCCCGCAAGGTCGGCGGCCTGTTAAAAAGGGTGCTTTCGTTAGAATCAAATCGGCCCGTCACGGAATTGGACGGGAATAGGCTCAAAATGACCGCCAAGGTGTGGGGAATCATGTGTTAAAATATGAAGTTTCAATTCCAAGTTTGGGTTTTGATTCAATACCATTCTCTATATAGAGTTTAATATAAACTGGGGCTGGCCTATGCTATAGCACTGTCAGTTAACTTCGTCCCCTTATTTGAGGCGCTTAGAAACGTCGCACGAACAAACCGAAGCCAGCGTTTCGAAGCCCAGGCCAAGGCGAATTTTTCCAGCTATTCACTTGGAATGCTGGGATAGCCCAAGCCCTTCAAAAACGGCCCGCAAGGTCGGCGGCCTGTTAAAAAGGGTGCTTTCGTTAGAATCAAATCGGCCCGTCACGGAATTGGACGGGAATAGGCTCAAAATGACCGCCAAGGTGTGGGGAATCATGTGTTAAAATATGAAGTTTCAATTCCAAGTTTGGGTTTTGATTCAATACCATTCTCTATATAGAGTTTAATATAAACTGGGGCTGGCCTATGCTATAGCACTGTCAGTTAACTTCGTCCCCTTATTTGAGGCGCTTAGAAACGTCGCACGAACAAACCGAAGCCAGCGTTTCGAAGCCCAGGCCAAGGCGAATTTTTCCAGCTATTCACTTGGAATGCTGGGATAGCCCAAGCCCTTCAAAAACGGCCCGCAAGGTCGGCGGCCTGTTAAAAAGGGTGCTTTCGTTAGAATCAAATCGGCCCGTCACGGAATTGGACGGGAATAGGCTCAAAATGACCGCCAAGGTGTGGGGAATCATGTGTTAAAATATGAAGTTTCAATTCCAAGTTTGGGTTTTGATTCAATACCATTCTCTATATAGAGTTTAATATAAACTGGGGCTGGCCTATGCTATAGCACTGTCAGTTAACTTCGTCCCCTTATTTGAGGCGCTTAGAAACGTCGCACGAACAAACCGAAGCCAGCGTTTCGAAGCCCAGGCCAAGGCGAATTTTTCCAGCTATTCACTTGGAATGCTGGGATAGCCCAAGCCCTTCAAAAACGGCCCGCAAGGTCGGCGGCCTGTTAAAAAGGGTGCTTTCGTTAGAATCAAATCGGCCCGTCACGGAATTGGACGGGAATAGGCTCAAAATGACCGCCAAGGTGTGGGGAATCATGTGTTAAAATATGAAGTTTCAATTCCAAGTTTGGGTTTTGATTCAATACCATTCTCTATATAGAGTTTAATATAAACTGGGGCTGGCCTATGCTATAGCACTGTCAGTTAACTTCGTCCCCTTATTTGAGGCGCTTAGAAACGTCGCACGAACAAACCGAAGCCAGCGTTTCGAAGCCCAGGCCAAGGCGAATTTTTCCAGCTATTCACTTGGAATGCTGGGATAGCCCAAGCCCTTCAAAAACGGCCCGCAAGGTCGGCGGCCTGTTAAAAAGGGTGCTTTCGTTAGAATCAAATCGGCCCGTCACGGAATTGGACGGGAATAGGCTCAAAATGACCGCCAAGGTGTGGGGAATCATGTGTTAAAATATGAAGTTTCAATTCCAAGTTTGGGTTTTGATTCAATACCATTCTCTATATAGAGTTTAATATAAACTGGGGCTGGCCTATGCTATAGCACTGTCAGTTAACTTCGTCCCCTTATTTGAGGCGCTTAGAAACGTCGCACGAACAAACCGAAGCCAGCGTTTCGAAGCCCAGGCCAAGGCGAATTTTTCCAGCTATTCACTTGGAATGCTGGGATAGCCCAAGCCCTTCAAAAACGGCCCGCAAGGTCGGCGGCCTGTTAAAAAGGGTGCTTTCGTTAGAATCAAATCGGCCCGTCACGGAATTGGACGGGAATAGGCTCAAAATGACCGCCAAGGTGTGGGGAATCATGTGTTAAAATATGAAGTTTCAATTCCAAGTTTGGGTTTTGATTCAATACCATTCTCTATATAGAGTTTAATATAAACTGGGGCTGGCCTATGCTATAGCTCTGTCAGTTAACTTCGTCCCCTTATTTGAGGCGCTTAGAAACGTCGCACGAACAAACCGAAGCCAGCGTTTCGAAGCCCAGGCCAAGGCGAATTTTTCCAGCTATTCACTTGGAATGCTGGGATAGCCCAAGCCCTTCAAAAACGGCCCGCAAGGTCGGCGGCCTGTTAAAAAGGGTGCTTTCGTTAGAATCAAATCGGCCCGTCACGGAATTGGACGGGAATAGGCTCAAAATGACCGCCAAGGTGTGGGGAATCATGTGTTAAAATATGAAGTTTCAATTCCAAGTTTGGGTTTTGATTCAATACCATTCTCTATATAGAGTTTAATATAAACTGGGGCTGGCCTATGCTATAGCACTGTCAGTTAACTTCGTCCCCTTATTTGAGGCGCTTAGAAACGTCGCACGAACAAACCGAAGCCAGCGTTTCGAAGCCCAGGCCAAGGCGAATTTTTCCAGCTATTCACTTGGAATGCTGGGATAGCCCAAGCCCTTCAAAAACGGCCCGCAAGGTCGGCGGCCTGTTAAAAAGGGTGCTTTCGTTAGAATCAAATCGGCCCGTCACGGAATTGGACGGGAATAGGCTCAAAATGACCGCCAAGGTGTGGGGAATCATGTGTTAAAATATGAAGTTTCAATTCCAAGTTTGGGTTTTGATTCAATACCATTCTCTATATAGAGTTTAATATAAACTGGGGCTGGCCTATGCTATAGCACTGTCAGTTAACTTCGTCCCCTTATTTGAGGCGCTTAGAAACGTCGCACGAACAAACCGAAGCCAGCGTTTCGAAGCCCAGGCCAAGGCGAATTTTTCCAGCTATTCACTTGGAATGCTGGGATAGCCCAAGCCCTTCAAAAACGGCCCGCAAGGTCGGCGGCCTGTTAAAAAGGGTGCTTTCGTTAGAATCAAATCGGCCCGTCACGGAATTGGACGGGAATAGGCTCAAAATGACCGCCAAGGTGTGGGGAATCATGTGTTAAAATATGAAGTTTCAATTCCAAGTTTGGGTTTTGATTCAATACCATTCTCTATATAGAGTTTAATATAAACTGGGGCTGGCCTATGCTATAGCACTGTCAGTTAACTTCGTCCCCTTATTTGAGGCGCTTAGAAACGTCGCACGAACAAACCGAAGCCAGCGTTTCGAAGCCCAGGCCAAGGCGAATTTTTCCAGCTATTCACTTGGAATGCTGGGATAGCCCAAGCCCTTCAAAAACGGCCCGCAAGGTCGGCGGCCTGTTAAAAAGGGTGCTTTCGTTAGAATCAAATCGGCCCGTCACGGAATTGGACGGGAATAGGCTCAAAATGACCGCCAAGGTGTGGGGAATCATGTGTTAAAATATGAAGTTTCAATTCCAAGTTTGGGTTTTGATTCAATACCATTCTCTATATAGAGTTTAATATAAACTGGGGCTGGCCTATGCTATAGCACTGTCAGTTAACTTCGTCCCCTTATTTGAGGCGCTTAGAAACGTCGCACGAACAAACCGAAGCCAGCGTTTCGAAGCCCAGGCCAAGGCGAATTTTTCCAGCTATTCACTTGGAATGCTGGGATAGCCCAAGCCCTTCAAAAACGGCCCGCAAGGTCGGCGGCCTGTTAAAAAGGGTGCTTTCGTTAGAATCAAATCGGCCCGTCACGGAATTGGACGGGAATAGGCTCAAAATGACCGCCAAGGTGTGGGGAATCATGTGTTAAAATATGAAGTTTCAATTCCAAGTTTGGGTTTTGATTCAATACCATTCTCTATATAGAGTTTAATATAAACTGGGGCTGGCCTATGCTATAGCACTGTCAGTTAACTTCGTCCCCTTATTTGAGGCGCTTAGAAACGTCGCACGAACAAACCGAAGCCAGCGTTTCGAAGCCCAGGCCAAGGCGAATTTTTCCAGCTATTCACTTGGAATGCTGGGATAGCCCAAGCCCTTCAAAAACGGCCCGCAAGGTCGGCGGCCTGTTAAAAAGGGTGCTTTCGTTAGAATCAAATCGGCCCGTCACGGAATTGGACGGGAATAGGCTCAAAATGACCGCCAAGGTGTGGGGAATCATGTGTTAAAATATGAAGTTTCAATTCCAAGTTTGGGTTTTGATTCAATACCATTCTCTATATAGAGTTTAATATAAACTGGGGCTGGCCTATGCTATAGCACTGTCAGTTAACTTCGTCCCCTTATTTGAGGCGCTTAGAAACGTCGCACGAACAAACCGAAGCCAGCGTTTCGAAGCCCAGGCCAAGGCGAATTTTTCCAGCTATTCACTTGGAATGCTGGGATAGCCCAAGCCCTTCAAAAACGGCCCGCAAGGTCGGCGGCCTGTTAAAAAGGGTGCTTTCGTTAGAATCAAATCGGCCCGTCACGGAATTGGACGGGAATAGGCTCAAAATGACCGCCAAGGTGTGGGGAATCATGTGTTAAAATATGAAGTTTCAATTCCAAGTTTGGGTTTTGATTCAATACCATTCTCTATATAGAGTTTAATATAAACTGGGGCTGGCCTATGCTATAGCACTGTCAGTTAACTTCGTCCCCTTATTTGAGGCGCTTAGAAACGTCGCACGAACAAACCGAAGCCAGCGTTTCGAAGCCCAGGCCAAGGCGAATTTTTCCAGCTATTCACTTGGAATGCTGGGATAGCCCAAGCCCTTCAAAAACGGCCCGCAAGGTCGGCGGCCTGTTAAAAAGGGTGCTTTCGTTAGAATCAAATCGGCCCGTCACGGAATTGGACGGGAATAGGCTCAAAATGACCGCCAAGGTGTGGGGAATCATGTGTTAAAATATGAAGTTTCAATTCCAAGTTTGGGTTTTGATTCAATACCATTCTCTATATAGAGTTTAATATAAACTGGGGCTGGCCTATGCTATAGCACTGTCAGTTAACTTCGTCCCCTTATTTGAGGCGCTTAGAAACGTCGCACGAACAAACCGAAGCCAGCGTTTCGAAGCCCAGGCCAAGGCGAATTTTTCCAGCTATTCACTTGGAATGCTGGGATAGCCCAAGCCCTTCAAAAACGGCCCGCAAGGTCGGCGGCCTGTTAAAAAGGGTGCTTTCGTTAGAATCAAATCGGCCCGTCACGGAATTGGACGGGAATAGGCTCAAAATGACCGCCAAGGTGTGGGGAATCATGTGTTAAAATATGAAGTTTCAATTCCAAGTTTGGGTTTTGATTCAATACCATTCTCTATATAGAGTTTAATATAAACTGGGGCTGGCCTATGCTATAGCACTGTCAGTTAACTTCGTCCCCTTATTTGAGGCGCTTAGAAACGTCGCACGAACAAACCGAAGCCAGCGTTTCGAAGCCCAGGCCAAGGCGAATTTTTCCAGCTATTCACTTGGAATGCTGGGATAGCCCAAGCCCTTCAAAAACGGCCCGCAAGGTCGGCGGCCTGTTAAAAAGGGTGCTTTCGTTAGAATCAAATCGGCCCGTCACGGAATTGGACGGGAATAGGCTCAAAATGACCGCCAAGGTGTGGGGAATCATGTGTTAAAATATGAAGTTTCAATTCCAAGTTTGGGTTTTGATTCAATACCATTCTCTATATAGAGTTTAATATAAACTGGGGCTGGCCTATGCTATAGCACTGTCAGTTAACTTCGTCCCCTTATTTGAGGCGCTTAGAAACGTCGCACGAACAAACCGAAGCCAGCGTTTCGAAGCCCAGGCCAAGGCGAATTTTTCCAGCTATTCACTTGGAATGCTGGGATAGCCCAAGCCCTTCAAAAACGGCCCGCAAGGTCGGCGGCCTGTTAAAAAGGGTGCTTTCGTTAGAATCAAATCGGCCCGTCACGGAATTGGACGGGAATAGGCTCAAAATGACCGCCAAGGTGTGGGGAATCATGTGTTAAAATATGAAGTTTCAATTCCAAGTTTGGGTTTTGATTCAATACCATTCTCTATATAGAGTTTAATATAAACTGGGGCTGGCCTATGCTATAGCACTGTCAGTTAACTTCGTCCCCTTATTTGAGGCGCTTAGAAACGTCGCACGAACAAACCGAAGCCAGCGTTTCGAAGCCCAGGCCAAGGCGAATTTTTCCAGCTATTCACTTGGAATGCTGGGATAGCCCAAGCCCTTCAAAAACGGCCCGCAAGGTCGGCGGCCTGTTAAAAAGGGTGCTTTCGTTAGAATCAAATCGGCCCGTCACGGAATTGGACGGGAATAGGCTCAAAATGACCGCCAAGGTGTGGGGAATCATGTGTTAAAATATGAAGTTTCAATTCCAAGTTTGGGTTTTGATTCAATACCATTCTCTATATAGAGTTTAATATAAACTGGGGCTGGCCTATGCTATAGCACTGTCAGTTAACTTCGTCCCCTTATTTGAGGCGCTTAGAAACGTCGCACGAACAAACCGAAGCCAGCGTTTCGAAGCCCAGGCCAAGGCGAATTTTTCCAGCTATTCACTTGGAATGCTGGGATAGCCCAAGCCCTTCAAAAACGGCCCGCAAGGTCGGCGGCCTGTTAAAAAGGGTGCTTTCGTTAGAATCAAATCGGCCCGTCACGGAATTGGACGGGAATAGGCTCAAAATGACCGCCAAGGTGTGGGGAATCATGTGTTAAAATATGAAGTTTCAATTCCAAGTTTGGGTTTTGATTCAATACCATTCTCTATATAGAGTTTAATATAAACTGGGGCTGGCCTATGCTATAGCACTGTCAGTTAACTTCGTCCCCTTATTTGAGGCGCTTAGAAACGTCGCACGAACAAACCGAAGCCAGCGTTTCGAAGCCCAGGCCAAGGCGAATTTTTCCAGCTATTCACTTGGAATGCTGGGATAGCCCAAGCCCTTCAAAAACGGCCCGCAAGGTCGGCGGCCTGTTAAAAAGGGTGCTTTCGTTAGAATCAAATCGGCCCGTCACGGAATTGGACGGGAATAGGCTCAAAATGACCGCCAAGGTGTGGGGAATCATGTGTTAAAATATGAAGTTTCAATTCCAAGTTTGGGTTTTGATTCAATACCATTCTCTATATAGAGTTTAATATAAACTGGGGCTGGCCTATGCTATAGCACTGTCAGTTAACTTCGTCCCCTTATTTGAGGCGCTTAGAAACGTCGCACGAACAAACCGAAGCCAGCGTTTCGAAGCCCAGGCCAAGGCGAATTTTTCCAGCTATTCACTTGGAATGCTGGGATAGCCCAAGCCCTTCAAAAACGGCCCGCAAGGTCGGCGGCCTGTTAAAAAGGGTGCTTTCGTTAGAATCAAATCGGCCCGTCACGGAATTGGACGGGAATAGGCTCAAAATGACCGCCAAGGTGTGGGGAATCATGTGTTAAAATATGAAGTTTCAATTCCAAGTTTGGGTTTTGATTCAATACCATTCTCTATATAGAGTTTAATATAAACTGGGGCTGGCCAATGCTATAGCACTGTCAGTTAACTTCGTCCCCTTATTTGAGGCGCTTAGAAACGTCGCACGAACAAACCGAAGCCAGCGTTTCGAAGCCCAGGCCAAGGCGAATTTTTCCAGCTATTCACTTGGAATGCTGGGATAGCCCAAGCCCTTCAAAAACGGCCCGCAAGGTCGGCGGCCTGTTAAAAAGGGTGCTTTCGTTAGAATCAAATCGGCCCGTCACGGAATTGGACGGGAATAGGCTCAAAATGACCGCCAAGGTGTGGGGAATCATGTGTTAAAATATGAAGTTTCAATTCCAAGTTTGGGTTTTGATTCAATACCATTCTCTATATAGAGTTTAATATAAACTGGGGCTGGCCTATGCTATAGCACTGTCAGTTAACTTCGTCCCCTTATTTGAGGCGCTTAGAAACGTCGCACGAACAAACCGAAGCCAGCGTTTCGAAGCCCAGGCCAAGGCGAATTTTTCCAGCTATTCACTTGGAATGCTGGGATAGCCCAAGCCCTTCAAAAACGGCCCGCAAGGTCGGCGGCCTGTTAAAAAGGGTGCTTTCGTTAGAATCAAATCGGCCCGTCACGGAATTGGACGGGAATAGGCTCAAAATGACCGCCAAGGTGTGGGGAATCATGTGTTAAAATATGAAGTTTCAATTCCAAGTTTGGGTTTTGATTCAATACCATTCTCTATATAGAGTTTAATATAAACTGGGGCTGGCCTATGCTATAGCACTGTCAGTTAACTTCGTCCCCTTATTTGAGGCGCTTAGAAACGTCGCACGAACAAACCGAAGCCAGCGTTTCGAAGCCCAGGCCAAGGCGAATTTTTCCAGCTATTCACTTGGAATGCTGGGATAGCCCAAGCCCTTCAAAAACGGCCCGCAAGGTCGGCGGCCTGTTAAAAAGGGTGCTTTCGTTAGAATCAAATCGGCCCGTCACGGAATTGGACGGGAATAGGCTCAAAATGACCGCCAAGGTGTGGGGAATCATGTGTTAAAATATGAAGTTTCAATTCCAAGTTTGGGTTTTGATTCAATACCATTCTCTATATAGAGTTTAATATAAACTGGGGCTGGCCTATGCTATAGCAACTGTCAGTTAACTTCGTCCCCTTATTTGAGGCGCTTAGAAACGTCGCACGAACAAACCGAAGCCAGCGTTTCGAAGCCCAGGCCAAGGCGAATTTTTCCAGCTATTCACTTGGAATGCTGGGATAGCCCAAGCCCTTCAAAAACGGCCCGCAAGGTCGGCGGCCTGTTAAAAAGGGTGCTTTCGTTAGAATCAAATCGGCCCGTCACGGAATTGGACGGGAATAGGCTCAAAATGACCGCCAAGGTGTGGGGAATCATGTGTTAAAATATGAAGTTTCAATTCCAAGTTTGGGTTTTGATTCAATACCATTCTCTATATAGAGTTTAATATAAACTGGGGCTGGCCTATGCTATAGCACTGTCAGTTAACTTCGTCCCCTTATTTGAGGCGCTTAGAAACGTCGCACGAACAAACCGAAGCCAGCGTTTCGAAGCCCAGGCCAAGGCGAATTTTTCCAGCTATTCACTTGGAATGCTGGGATAGCCCAAGCCCTTCAAAAACGGCCCGCAAGGTCGGCGGCCTGTTAAAAAGGGTGCTTTCGTTAGAATCAAATCGGCCCGTCACGGAATTGGACGGGAATAGGCTCAAAATGACCGCCAAGGTGTGGGGAATCATGTGTTAAAATATGAAGTTTCAATTCCAAGTTTGGGTTTTGATTCAATACCATTCTCTATATAGAGTTTAATATAAACTGGGGCTGGCCTATGCTATAGCACTGTCAGTTAACTTCGTCCCCTTATTTGAGGCGCTTAGAAACGTCGCACGAACAAACCGAAGCCAGCGTTTCGAAGCCCAGGCCAAGGCGAATTTTTCCAGCTATTCACTTGGAATGCTGGGATAGCCCAAGCCCTTCAAAAACGGCCCGCAAGGTCGGCGGCCTGTTAAAAAGGGTGCTTTCGTTAGAATCAAATCGGCCCGTCACGGAATTGGACGGGAATAGGCTCAAAATGACCGCCAAGGTGTGGGGAATCATGTGTTAAAATATGAAGTTTCAATTCCAAGTTTGGGTTTTGATTCAATACCATTCTCTATATAGAGTTTAATATAAACTGGGGCTGGCCTATGCTATAGCACTGTCAGTTAACTTCGTCCCCTTATTTGAGGCGCTTAGAAACGTCGCACGAACAAACCGAAGCCAGCGTTTCGAAGCCCAGGCCAAGGCGAATTTTTCCAGCTATTCACTTGGAATGCTGGGATAGCCCAAGCCCTTCAAAAACGGCCCGCAAGGTCGGCGGCCTGTTAAAAAGGGTGCTTTCGTTAGAATCAAATCGGCCCGTCACGGAATTGGACGGGAATAGGCTCAAAATGACCGCCAAGGTGTGGGGAATCATGTGTTAAAATATGAAGTTTCAATTCAAGTTTGGGTTTTGATTCAATACCATTCTCTATATAGAGTTTAATATAAACTGGGGCTGGCCTATGCTATAGCACTGTCAGTTAACTTCGTCCCCTTATTTGAGGCGCTTAGAAACGTCGCACGAACAAACCGAAGCCAGCGTTTCGAAGCCCAGGCCAAGGCGAATTTTTCCAGCTATTCACTTGGAATGCTGGGATAGCCCAAGCCCTTCAAAAACGGCCCGCAAGGTCGGCGGCCTGTTAAAAAGGGTGCTTTCGTTAGAATCAAATCGGCCCGTCACGGAATTGGACGGGAATAGGCTCAAAATGACCGCCAAGGTGTGGGGAATCATGTGTTAAAATATGAAGTTTCAATTCCAAGTTTGGGTTTTGATTCAATACCATTCTCTATATAGAGTTTAATATAAACTGGGGCTGGCCTATGCTATAGCACTGTCAGTTAACTTCGTCCCCTTATTTGAGGCGCTTAGAAACGTCGCACGAACAAACCGAAGCCAGCGTTTCGAAGCCCAGGCCAAGGCGAATTTTTCCAGCTATTCACTTGGAATGCTGGGATAGCCCAAGCCCTTCAAAAACGGCCCGCAAGGTCGGCGGCCTGTTAAAAAGGGTGCTTTCGTTAGAATCAAATCGGCCCGTCACGGAATTGGACGGGAATAGGCTCAAAATGACCGCCAAGGTGTGGGGAATCATGTGTTAAAATATGAAGTTTCAATTCCAAGTTTGGGTTTTGATTCAATACCATTCTCTATATAGAGTTTAATATAAACTGGGGCTGGCCTATGCTATAGCACTGTCAGTTAACTTCGTCCCCTTATTTGAGGCGCTTAGAAACGTCGCACGAACAAACCGAAGCCAGCGTTTCGAAGCCCAGGCCAAGGCGAATTTTTCCAGCTATTCACTTGGAATGCTGGGATAGCCCAAGCCCTTCAAAAACGGCCCGCAAGGTCGGCGGCCTGTTAAAAAGGGTGCTTTCGTTAGAATCAAATCGGCCCGTCACGGAATTGGACGGGAATAGGCTCAAAATGACCGCCAAGGTGTGGGGAATCATGTGTTAAAATATGAAGTTTCAATTCCAAGTTTGGGTTTTGATTCAATACCATTCTCTATATAGAGTTTAATATAAACTGGGGCTGGCCTATGCTATAGCACTGTCAGTTAACTTCGTCCCCTTATTTGAGGCGCTTAGAAACGTCGCACGAACAAACCGAAGCCAGCGTTTCGAAGCCCAGGCCAAGGCGAATTTTTCCAGCTATTCACTTGGAATGCTGGGATAGCCCAAGCCCTTCAAAAACGGCCCGCAAGGTCGGCGGCCTGTTAAAAAGGGTGCTTTCGTTAGAATCAAATCGGCCCGTCACGGAATTGGACGGGAATAGGCTCAAAATGACCGCCAAGGTGTGGGGAATCATGTGTTAAAATATGAAGTTTCAATTCCAAGTTTGGGTTTTGATTCAATACCATTCTCTATATAGAGTTTAATATAAACTGGGGCTGGCCTATGCTATAGCACTGTCAGTTAACTTCGTCCCCTTATTTGAGGCGCTTAGAAACGTCGCACGAACAAACCGAAGCCAGCGTTTCGAAGCCCAGGCCAAGGCGAATTTTTCCAGCTATTCACTTGGAATGCTGGGATAGCCCAAGCCCTTCAAAAACGGCCCGCAAGGTCGGCGGCCTGTTAAAAAGGGTGCTTTCGTTAGAATCAAATCGGCCCGTCACGGAATTGGACGGGAATAGGCTCAAAATGACCGCCAAGGTGTGGGGAATCATGTGTTAAAATATGAAGTTTCAATTCCAAGTTTGGGTTTTGATTCAATACCATTCTCTATATAGAGTTTAATATAAACTGGGGCTGGCCTATGCTATAGCACTGTCAGTTAACTTCGTCCCCTTATTTGAGGCGCTTAGAAACGTCGCACGAACAAACCGAAGCCAGCGTTTCGAAGCCCAGGCCAAGGCGAATTTTTCCAGCTATTCACTTGGAATGCTGGGATAGCCCAAGCCCTTCAAAAACGGCCCGCAAGGTCGGCGGCCTGTTAAAAGGGTGCTTTCGTTAGAATCAAATCGGCCCGTCACGGAATTGGACGGGAATAGGCTCAAAATGACCGCCAAGGTGTGGGGAATCATGTGTTAAAATATGAAGTTTCAATTCCAAGTTTGGGTTTTGATTCAATACCATTCTCTATATAGAGTTTAATATAAACTGGGGCTGGCCTATGCTATAGCACTGTCAGTTAACTTCGTCCCCTTATTTGAGGCGCTTAGAAACGTCGCACGAACAAACCGAAGCCAGCGTTTCGAAGCCCAGGCCAAGGCGAATTTTTCCAGCTATTCACTTGGAATGCTGGGATAGCCCAAGCCCTTCAAAAACGGCCCGCAAGGTCGGCGGCCTGTTAAAAAGGGTGCTTTCGTTAGAATCAAATCGGCCCGTCACGGAATTGGACGGGAATAGGCTCAAAATGACCGCCAAGGTGTGGGGAATCATGTGTTAAAATATGAAGTTTCAATTCCAAGTTTGGGTTTTGATTCAATACCATTCTCTATATAGAGTTTAATATAAACTGGGGCTGGCCTATGCTATAGCACTGTCAGTTAACTTCGTCCCCTTATTTGAGGCGCTTAGAAACGTCGCACGAACAAACCGAAGCCAGCGTTTCGAAGCCCAGGCCAAGGCGAATTTTTCCAGCTATTCACTTGGAATGCTGGGATAGCCCAAGCCCTTCAAAAACGGCCCGCAAGGTCGGCGGCCTGTTAAAAAGGGTGCTTTCGTTAGAATCAAATCGGCCCGTCACGGAATTGGACGGGAATAGGCTCAAAATGACCGCCAAGGTGTGGGGAATCATGTGTTAAAATATGAAGTTTCAATTCCAAGTTTGGGTTTTGATTCAATACCATTCTCTATATAGAGTTTAATATAAACTGGGGCTGGCCTATGCTATAGCACTGTCAGTTAACTTCGTCCCCTTATTTGAGGCGCTTAGAAACGTCGCACGAACAAACCGAAGCCAGCGTTTCGAAGCCCAGGCCAAGGCGAATTTTTCCAGCTATTCACTTGGAATGCTGGGATAGCCCAAGCCCTTCAAAAACGGCCCGCAAGGTCGGCGGCCTGTTAAAAAGGGTGCTTTCGTTAGAATCAAATCGGCCCGTCACGGAATTGGACGGGAATAGGCTCAAAATGACCGCCAAGGTGTGGGGAATCATGTGTTAAAATATGAAGTTTCAATTCCAAGTTTGGGTTTTGATTCAATACCATTCTCTATATAGAGTTTAATATAAACTGGGGCTGGCCTATGCTATAGCACTGTCAGTTAACTTCGTCCCCTTATTTGAGGCGCTTAGAAACGTCGCACGAACAAACCGAAGCCAGCGTTTCGAAGCCCAGGCCAAGGCGAATTTTTCCAGCTATTCACTTGGAATGCTGGGATAGCCCAAGCCCTTCAAAAACGGCCCGC
The DNA here is from genome assembly GCA_936440205.1 of Lepidonotus clava. NCBI lineage: Eukaryota > Metazoa > Annelida > Polychaeta > Phyllodocida > Polynoidae > Lepidonotus > Lepidonotus clava. Next base: position 13,836,213 of record OW387147.1, read on the forward strand.
AAGGTCGGCGGCCTGTTAAAAAGGGTGCTTTCGTTAGAATCAAATCGGCCCGTCACGGAATTGGACGGGAATAGGCTCAAAATGACCGCCAAGGTGTGGGGAATCATGTGTTAAAATATGAAGTTTCAATTCCAAGTTTGGGTTTTGATTCAATACCATTCTCTATATAGAGTTTAATATAAACTGGGGCTGGCCTATGCTATAGCACTGTCAGTTAACTTCGTCCCCTTATTTGAGGCGCTTAGAAACGTCGCACGAACAAACCGAAGCCAGCGTTTCGAAGCCCAGGCCAAGGCGAATTTTTCCAGCTATTCACTTGGAATGCTGGGATAGCCCAAGCCCTTCAAAAACGGCCCGCAAGGTCGGCGGCCTGTTAAAAAGGGTGCTTTCGTTAGAATCAAATCGGCCCGTCACGGAATTGGACGGGAATAGGCTCAAAATGACCGCCAAGGTGTGGGGAATCATGTGTTAAAATATGAAGTTTCAATTCCAAGTTTGGGTTTTGATTCAATACCATTCTCTATATAGAGTTTAATATAAACTGGGGCTGGCCTATGCTATAGCACTGTCAGTTAACTTCGTCCCCTTATTTGAGGCGCTTAGAAACGTCGCACGAACAAACCGAAGCCAGCGTTTCGAAGCCCAGGCCAAGGCGAATTTTTCCAGCTATTCACTTGGAATGCTGGGATAGCCCAAGCCCTTCAAAAACGGCCCGCAAGGTCGGCGGCCTGTTAAAAAGGGTGCTTTCGTTAGAATCAAATCGGCCCGTCACGGAATTGGACGGGAATAGGCTCAAAATGACCGCCAAGGTGTGGGGAATCATGTGTTAAAATATGAAGTTTCAATTCCAAGTTTGGGTTTTGATTCAATACCATTCTCTATATAGAGTTTAATATAAACTGGGGCTGGCCTATGCTATAGCACTGTCAGTTAACTTCGTCCCCTTATTTGAGGCGCTTAGAAACGTCGCACGAACAAACCGAAGCCAGCGTTTCGAAGCCCAGGCCAAGGCGAATTTTTCCAGCTATTCACTTGGAATGCTGGGATAGCCCAAGCCCTTCAAAAACGGCCCGCAAGGTCGGCGGCCTGTTAAAAAGGGTGCTTTCGTTAGAATCAAATCGGCCCGTCACGGAATTGGACGGGAATAGGCTCAAAATGACCGCCAAGGTGTGGGGAATCATGTGTTAAAATATGAAGTTTCAATTCCAAGTTTGGGTTTTGATTCAATACCATTCTCTATATAGAGTTTAATATAAACTGGGGCTGGGCCTATGCTATAGCACTGTCAGTTAACTTCGTCCCCTTATTTGAGGCGCTTAGAAACGTCGCACGAACAAACCGAAGCCAGCGTTTCGAAGCCCAGGCCAAGGCGAATTTTTCCAGCTATTCACTTGGAATGCTGGGATAGCCCAAGCCCTTCAAAAACGGCCCGCAAGGTCGGCGGCCTGTTAAAAAGGGTGCTTTCGTTAGAATCAAATCGGCCCGTCACGGAATTGGACGGGAATAGGCTCAAAATGACCGCCAAGGTGTGGGGAATCATGTGTTAAAATATGAAGTTTCAATTCCAAGTTTGGGTTTTGATTCAATACCATTCTCTATATAGAGTTTAATATAAACTGGGGCTGGCCTATGCTATAGCACTGTCAGTTAACTTCGTCCCCTTATTTGAGGCGCTTAGAAACGTCGCACGAACAAACCGAAGCCAGCGTTTCGAAGCCCAGGCCAAGGCGAATTTTTCCAGCTATTCACTTGGAATGCTGGGATAGCCCAAGCCCTTCAAAAACGGCCCGCAAGGTCGGCGGCCTGTTAAAAAGGGTGCTTTCGTTAGAATCAAATCGGCCCGTCACGGAATTGGACGGGAATAGGCTCAAAATGACCGCCAAGGTGTGGGGAATCATGTGTTAAAATATGAAGTTTCAATTCCAAGTTTGGGTTTTGATTCAATACCATTCTCTATATAGAGTTTAATATAAACTGGGGCTGGCCTATGCTATAGCACTGTCAGTTAACTTCGTCCCCTTATTTGAGGCGCTTAGAAACGTCGCACGAACAAACCGAAGCCAGCGTTTCGAAGCCCAGGCCAAGGCGAATTTTTCCAGCTATTCACTTGGAATGCTGGGATAGCCCAAGCCCTTCAAAAACGGCCCGCAAGGTCGGCGGCCTGTTAAAAAGGGTGCTTTCGTTAGAATCAAATCGGCCCGTCACGGAATTGGACGGGATTAGGCTCAAAATGACCGCCAAGGTGTGGGGAATCATGTGTTAAAATATGAAGTTTCAATTCCAAGTTTGGGTTTTGATTCAATACCATTCTCTATATAGAGTTTAATATAAACTGGGGCTGGCCTATGCTATAGCACTGTCAGTTAACTTCGTCCCCTTATTTGAGGCGCTTAGAAACGTCGCACGAACAAACCGAAGCCAGCGTTTCGAA
>OW387147.1:13838843-13887566 GCA_936440205.1 Lepidonotus clava
GTTTTTGAAGGGCTTGGGCTATCCCAGCATTCCAAGTGAATAGCTGGAAAAATTCGCCTTGGCCTGGGCTTCGAAACGCTGGCTTCGGTTTGTTCGTGCGACGTTTCTAAGCGCCTCAAATAAGGGGACGAAGTTAACTGACAGTGCTATAGCATAGGCCCAGCCCCAGTTTATATTAAACTCTATATAGAGAATGGTATTGAATCAAAACCCAAACTTGGAATTGAAACTTCATATTTTAACACATGATTCCCCACACCTTGGCGGTCATTTTGAGCCTATTCCCGTCCAATTCCGTGACGGGCCGATTTGATTCTAACGAAAGCACCCTTTTTAACAGGCCGCCGACCTTGCGGGCCGTTTTTGAAGGGCTTGGGCTATCCCAGCATTCCAAGTGAATAGCTGGAAAATTCGCCTTGGCCCTGGGCTTCGAAACGCTGGCTTCGGTTTGTTCGTGCGACGTTTCTAAGCGCCTCAAATAAGGGGACGAAGTTAACTGACAGTGCTATAGCATAGGCCAGCCCCAGTTTATATTAAACTCTATATAGAGAATGGTATTGAATCAAAACCCAAACTTGGAATTGAAACTTCATATTTTAACACATGATTCCCCACACCTTGGCGGTCATTTTGAGCCTATTCCCGTCCAATTCCGTGACGGGCCGATTTGATTCTAACGAAAGCACCCTTTTTAACAGGCCGCCGACCTTGCGGGCCGTTTTTGAAGGGCTTGGGCTATCCCAGCATTCCAAGTGAATAGCTGGAAAAATTCGCCTTGGCCTGGGCTTCGAAACGCTGGCTTCGGTTTGTTCGTGCGACGTTTCTAAGCGCCTCAAATAAGGGGACGAAGTTAACTGACAGTGCTATAGCATAGGCCAGCCCCAGTTTATATTAAACTCTATATAGAGAATGGTATTGAATCAAAACCCAAACTTGGAATTGAAACTTCATATTTTAACACATGATTCCCCACACCTTGGCGGTCATTTTGAGCCTATTCCCGTCCAATTCCGTGACGGGCCGATTTGATTCTAACGAAAGCACCCTTTTTAACAGGCCGCCGACCTTGCGGGCCGTTTTTGAAGGGCTTGGGCTATCCCAGCATTCCAAGTGAATAGCTGGAAAAATTCGCCTTGGCCTGGGCTTCGAAACGCTGGCTTCGGTTTGTTCGTGCGACGTTTCTAAGCGCCTCAAATAAGGGGACGAAGTTAACTGACAGTGCTATAGCATAGGCCAGCCCCAGTTTATATTAAACTCTATATAGAGAATGGTATTGAATCAAAACCCAAACTTGGAATTGAAACTTCATATTTTAAACACATGATTCCCCACACCTTGGCGGTCATTTTGAGCCTATTCCCGTCCAATTCCGTGACGGGCCGATTTGATTCTAACGAAAGCACCCTTTTTAACAGGCCGCCGACCTTGCGGGCCGTTTTTGAAGGGCTTGGGCTATCCCAGCATTCCAAGTGAATAGCTGGAAAAATTCGCCTTGGCCTGGGCTTCGAAACGCTGGCTTCGGTTTGTTCGTGCGACGTTTCTAAGCGCCTCAAATAAGGGGACGAAGTTAACTGACAGTGCTATAGCATAGGCCAGCCCCAGTTTATATTAAACTCTATATAGAGAATGGTATTGAATCAAAACCCAAACTTGGAATTGAAACTTCATATTTTTAACACATGATTCCCCACACCTTGGCGGTCATTTTTGAGCCTATTCCCGTCCAATTCCGTGACGGGCCGATTTGATTCTAACGAAAGCACCCTTTTTAACAGGCCGCCGACCTTGCGGGCCGTTTTTGAAGGGCTTGGGCCTATCCCAGCATTCCAAGTGAATAGCTGGAAAAATTCGCCTTGGCCTGGGCTTCGAAACGCTGGCTTCGGTTTGTTCGTGCGACGTTTCTAAGCGCCTCAAATAAGGGGACGAAGTTAACTGACAGTGCTATAGCATAGGCCAGCCCCAGTTTATATTAAACTCTATATAGAGAATGGTATTGAATCAAAACCCAAACTTGGAATTGAAACTTCATATTTTAACACATGATTCCCCACACCTTGGCGGTCATTTTGAGCCTATTCCCGTCCAATTCCGTGACGGGCCGATTTGATTCTAACGAAAGCACCCTTTTTAACAGGCCGCCGACCTTGCGGGCCGTTTTTGAAGGGCTTGGGCTATCCCAGCATTCCAAGTGAATAGCTGGAAAAATTCGCCTTGGCCTGGGCTTCGAAACGCTGGCTTCGGTTTGTTCGTGCGACGTTTCTAAGCGCCTCAAATAAGGGGACGAAGTTAACTGACAGTGCTATAGCATAGGCCAGCCCCAGTTTATATTAAACTCTATATAGAGAATGGTATTGAATCAAAACCCAAACTTGGAATTGAAACTTCATATTTTAACACATGATTCCCCACACCTTGGCGGTCATTTTGAGCCTATTCCCGTCCAATTCCGTGACGGGCCGATTTGATTCTAACGAAAGCACCCTTTTTAACAGGCCGCCGACCTTGCGGGCCGTTTTTGAAGGGCTTGGGCTATCCCAGCATTCCAAGTGAATAGCTGGAAAAAATTCGCCTTGGCCTGGGCTTCGAAACGCTGGCTTCGGTTTGTTCGTGCGACGTTTCTAAGCGCCTCAAATAAGGGGACGAAGTTAACTGACAGTGCTATAGCATAGGCCAGCCCCAGTTTATATTAAACTCTATATAGAGAATGGTATTGAATCAAAACCCAAACTTGGAATTGAAACTTCATATTTTAACACATGATTCCCCACACCTTGGCGGTCATTTTGAGCCTATTCCCGTCCAATTCCGTGACGGGCCGATTTGATTCTAACGAAAGCACCCTTTTTAACAGGCCGCCGACCTTGCGGGCCGTTTTTGAAGGGCTTGGGCTATCCCAGCATTCCAAGTGAATAGCTGGAAAAATTCGCCTTGGCCTGGGCTTCGAAACGCTGGCTTCGGTTTGTTCGTGCGACGTTTCTAAGCGCCTCAAATAAGGGGACGAAGTTAACTGACAGTGCTATAGCATAGGCCAGCCCCAGTTTATATTAAACTCTATATAGAGAATGGTATTGAATCAAAACCCAAACTTGGAATTGAAACTTCATATTTTTAACACATGATTCCCCACACCTTGGCGGTCATTTTGAGCCTATTCCCGTCCAATTCCGTGACGGGCCGATTTGATTCTAACGAAAGCACCCTTTTTAACAGGCCGCCGACCTTGCGGGCCGTTTTTGAAGGGCTTGGGCTATCCCAGCATTCCAAGTGAATAGCTGGAAAAATTCGCCTTGGCCTGGGCTTCGAAACGCTGGCTTCGGTTTGTTCGTGCGACGTTTCTAAGCGCCTCAAATAAGGGGACGAAGTTAACTGACAGTGCTATAGCATAGGCCAGCCCCAGTTTATATTAAACTCTATATAGAGAATGGTATTGAATCAAAACCCAAACTTGGAATTGAAACTTCATATTTTAACACATGATTCCCCACACCTTGGCGGTCATTTTGAGCCTATTCCCGTCCAATTCCGTGACGGGCCGATTTGATTCTAACGAAAGCACCCCTTTTTAACAGGCCGCCGACCTTGCGGGCCGTTTTTGAAGGGCTTGGGCTATCCCAGCATTCCAAGTGAATAGCTGGAAAAATTCGCCTTGGCCTGGGCTTCGAAACGCTGGCTTCGGTTTGTTCGTGCGACGTTTCTAAGCGCCTCAAATAAGGGGACGAAGTTAACTGACAGTGCTATAGCATAGGCCAGCCCCAGTTTATATTAAACTCTATATAGAGAATGGTATTGAATCAAAACCCAAACTTGGAATTGAAACTTCATATTTTAACACATGATTCCCCACACCTTGGCGGTCATTTTGAGCCTATTCCCGTCCAATTCCGTGACGGGCCGATTTGATTCTAACGAAAGCACCCTTTTTAACAGGCCGCCGACCTTGCGGGCCGTTTTTGAAGGGGCTTGGGCTATCCCAGCATTCCAAGTGAATAGCTGGAAAAATTCGCCTTGGCCTGGGCTTCGAAACGCTGGCTTCGGTTTGTTCGTGCGACGTTTCTAAGCGCCTCAAATAAGGGGACGAAGTTAACTGACAGTGCTATAGCATAGGCCAGCCCCAGTTTATATTAAACTCTATATAGAGAATGGTATTGAATCAAAACCCAAACTTGGAATTGAAACTTTCATATTTTAACACATGATTCCCCACACCTTGGCGGTCATTTTGAGCCTATTCCCGTCCAATTCCGTGACGGGCCCGATTTGATTCTAACGAAAGCACCCTTTTTAACAGGCCGCCGACCTTGCGGGCCGTTTTTGAAGGGCTTGGGCTATCCCAGCATTCCAAGTGAATAGCTGGAAAAATTCGCCTTGGCCTGGGCTTCGAAACGCTGGCTTCGGTTTGTTCGTGCGACGTTTCTAAGCGCCTCAAATAAGGGGACGAAGTTAACTGACAGTGCTATAGCATAGGCCAGCCCCAGTTTATATTAAACTCTATATAGAGAATGGTATTGAATCAAAACCCAAACTTGGAATTGAAACTTCATATTTTAACACATGATTCCCCACACCTTGGCGGTCATTTTGAGCCTATTCCCGTCCAATTCCGTGACGGGCCGATTTGATTCTAACGAAAGCACCCTTTTTAACAGGCCGCCGACCTTGCGGGCCGTTTTTGAAGGGCTTGGGCTATCCCAGCATTCCAAGTGAATAGCTGGAAAAATTCGCCTTGGCCTGGGCTTCGAAACGCTGGCTTCGGTTTGTTCGTGCGACGTTTCTAAGCGCCTCAAATAAGGGGACGAAGTTAACTGACAGTGCTATAGCATAGGCCAGCCCCAGTTTATATTAAACTCTATATAGAGAATGGTATTGAATCAAAACCCAAACTTGGAATTGAAACTTCATATTTTAACACATGATTCCCCACACCTTGGCGGTCATTTTGAGCCTATTCCCGTCCAATTCCGTGACGGGCCGATTTGATTCTAACGAAAGCACCCTTTTTAACAGGCCGCCGACCTTGCGGGCCGTTTTTGAAGGGCTTGGGCTATCCCAGCATTCCAAGTGAATAGCTGGAAAAATTCGCCTTGGCCTGGGCTTCGAAACGCTGGCTTCGGTTTGTTCGTGCGACGTTTCTAAGCGCCTCAAATAAGGGGACGAAGTTAACTGACAGTGCTATAGCATAGGCCAGCCCCAGTTTATATTAAACTCTATATAGAGAATGGTATTGAATCAAAACCCAAACTTGGAATTGAAACTTCATATTTTAACACATGATTCCCCACACCTTGGCGGTCATTTTGAGCCTATTCCCGTCCAATTCCGTGACGGGCCGATTTGATTCTAACGAAAGCACCCTTTTTAACAGGCCGCCGACCTTGCGGGCCGTTTTTGAAGGGCTTGGGCTATCCCAGCATTCCAAGTGAATAGCTGGAAAAATTCGCCTTGGCCTGGGCTTCGAAACGCTGGCTTCGGTTTGTTCGTGCGACGTTTCTAAGCGCCTCAAATAAGGGGACGAAGTTAACTGACAGTGCTATAGCATAGGCCAGCCCCAGTTTATATTAAACTCTATATAGAGAATGGTATTGAATCAAAACCCAAACTTGGAATTGAAACTTCATATTTTAACACATGATTCCCCACACCTTGGCGGTCATTTTGAGCCTATTCCCGTCCAATTCCGTGACGGGCCGATTTGATTCTAACGAAAGCACCCTTTTTAACAGGCCGCCGACCTTGCGGGCCGTTTTTGAAGGGCTTGGGCTATCCCAGCATTCCAAGTGAATAGCTGGAAAAATTCGCCTTGGCCTGGGCTTCGAAACGCTGGCTTCGGTTTGTTCGTGCGACGTTTCTAAGCGCCTCAAATAAGGGGACGAAGTTAACTGACAGTGCTATAGCATAGGCCAGCCCCAGTTTATATTAAACTCTATATAGAGAATGGTATTGAATCAAAACCCAAACTTGGAATTGAAACTTCATATTTTAACACATGATTCCCCACACCTTGGCGGTCATTTTGAGCCTATTCCCGTCCAATTCCGTGACGGGCCGATTTGATTCTAACGAAAGCACCCTTTTTAACAGGCCGCCGACCTTGCGGGCCGGTTTTTGAAGGGCTTGGGCTATCCCAGCATTCCAAGTGAATAGCTGGAAAAATTCGCCTTGGCCTGGGCTTCGAAACGCTGGCTTCGGTTTGTTCGTGCGACGTTTCTAAGCGCCTCAAATAAGGGGACGAAGTTAACTGACAGTGCTATAGCATAGGCCAGCCCCCAGTTTATATTAAACTCTATATAGAGAATGGTATTGAATCAAAACCCAAACTTGGAATTGAAACTTCATATTTTAACACATGATTCCCCACACCTTGGCGGTCATTTTGAGCCTATTCCCCGTCCAATTCCGTGACGGGCCGATTTGATTCTAACGAAAGCACCCTTTTTAACAGGCCGCCGACCTTGCGGGCCGTTTTTGAAGGGCTTGGGCTATCCCAGCATTCCAAGTGAATAGCTGGGAAAAATTCGCCTTGGCCTGGGCTTCGAAACGCTGGCTTCGGTTTGTTCGTGCGACGTTTCTAAGCGCCTCAAATAAGGGGACGAAGTTAACTGACAGTGCTATAGCATAGGCCAGCCCCAGTTTATATTAAACTCTATATAGAGAATGGTATTGAATCAAAACCCAAACTTGGAATTGAAACTTCATATTTTAACACATGATTCCCCCACACCTTGGCGGTCATTTTGAGCCTATTCCCGTCCAATTCCGTGACGGGCCGATTTGATTCTAACGAAAGCACCCTTTTTAACAGGCCGCCGACCTTGCGGGCCGTTTTTGAAGGGCTTGGGCTATCCCAGCATTCCAAGTGAATAGCTGGAAAAATTCGCCTTGGCCTGGGCTTCGAAACGCTGGCTTCGGTTTGTTCGTGCGACGTTTCTAAGCGCCTCAAATAAGGGGACGAAGTTAACTGACAGTGCTATAGCATAGGCCAGCCCCAGTTTATATTAAACTCTATATAGAGAATGGTATTGAATCAAAACCCAAACTTGGAATTGAAACTTCATATTTTAACACATGATTCCCCACACCTTGGCGGTCATTTTGAGCCTATTCCCGTCCAATTCCGTGACGGGCCGATTTGATTCTAACGAAAGCACCCTTTTTAACAGGCCGCCGACCTTGCGGGCCGTTTTTGAAGGGCTTGGGCTATCCCAGCATTCCAAGTGAATAGCTGGAAAAATTCGCCTTGGCCTGGGCTTCGAAACGCTGGCTTCGGTTTGTTCGTGCGACGTTTCTAAGCGCCTCAAATAAGGGGACGAAGTTAACTGACAGTGCTATAGCATAGGCCAGCCCCAGTTTATATTAAACTCTATATAGAGAATGGTATTGAATCAAAACCCAAACTTGGAATTGAAACTTCATATTTTAACACATGATTCCCCACACCTTGGCGGTCATTTTGAGCCTATTCCCGTCCAATTCCGTGACGGGCCGATTTGATTCTAACGAAAGCACCCTTTTTAACAGGCCGCCGACCTTGCGGGCCGTTTTTGAAGGGCTTGGGCTATCCCAGCATTCCAAGTGAATAGCTGGAAAAATTCGCCTTGGCCTGGGCTTCGAAACGCTGGCTTCGGTTTGTTCGTGCGACGTTTCTAAGCGCCTCAAATAAGGGGACGAAGTTAACTGACAGTGCTATAGCATAGGCCAGCCCCAGTTTATATTAAACTCTATATAGAGAATGGTATTGAATCAAAACCCAAACTTGGAATTGAAACTTCATATTTTAACACATGATTCCCCACACCTTGGCGGTCATTTTGAGCCTATTCCCGTCCAATTCCGTGACGGGCCGATTTGATTCTAACGAAAGCACCCTTTTTAACAGGCCGCCGACCTTGCGGGCCGTTTTTGAAGGGCTTGGGCTATCCCAGCATTCCAAGTGAATAGCTGGAAAAATTCGCCTTGGCCTGGGCTTCGAAACGCTGGCTTCGGTTTGTTCGTGCGACGTTTCTAAGCGCCTCAAATAAGGGGACGAAGTTAACTGACAGTGCTATAGCATAGGCCAGCCCCAGTTTATATTAAACTCTATATAGAGAATGGTATTGAATCAAAACCCAAACTTGGAATTGAAACTTCATATTTTAACACATGATTCCCCACACCTTGGCGGTCATTTTGAGCCTATTCCCGTCCAATTCCGTGACGGGCCGATTTGATTCTAACGAAAGCACCCTTTTTAACAGGCCGCCGACCTTGCGGGCCGTTTTTGAAGGGCTTGGGCTATCCCAGCATTCCAAGTGAATAGCTGGAAAAATTCGCCTTGGCCTGGGCTTCGAAACGCTGGCTTCGGTTTGTTCGTGCGACGTTTCTAAGCGCCTCAAATAAGGGGACGAAGTTAACTGACAGTGCTATAGCATAGGCCAGCCCCAGTTTATATTAAACTCTATATAGAGAATGGTATTGAATCAAAACCCAAACTTGGAATTGAAACTTCATATTTTAACACATGATTCCCCACACCTTGGCGGTCATTTTGAGCCTATTCCCGTCCAATTCCGTGACGGGCCGATTTGATTCTAACGAAAGCACCCTTTTTAACAGGCCGCCGACCTTGCGGGCCGTTTTTGAAGGGCTTGGGCTATCCCAGCATTCCAAGTGAATAGCTGGAAAAATTCGCCTTGGCCTGGGCTTCGAAACGCTGGCTTCGGTTTGTTCGTGCGACGTTTCTAAGCGCCTCAAATAAGGGGACGAAGTTAACTGACAGTGCTATAGCATAGGCCAGCCCCAGTTTATATTAAACTCTATATAGAGAATGGTATTGAATCAAAACCCAAACTTGGAATTGAAACTTCATATTTTAACACATGATTCCCCACACCTTGGCGGTCATTTTGAGCCTATTCCCGTCCAATTCCGTGACGGGCCGATTTGATTCTAACGAAAGCACCCTTTTTAACAGGCCGCCGACCTTGCGGGCCGTTTTTGAAGGGCTTGGGCTATCCCAGCATTCCAAGTGAATAGCTGGAAAAATTCGCCTTGGCCTGGGCTTCGAAACGCTGGCTTCGGTTTGTTCGTGCGACGTTTCTAAGCGCCTCAAATAAGGGGACGAAGTTAACTGACAGTGCTATAGCATAGGCCAGCCCCAGTTTATATTAAACTCTATATAGAGAATGGTATTGAATCAAAACCCAAACTTGGAATTGAAACTTCATATTTTAACACATGATTCCCCACACCTTGGCGGTCATTTTGAGCCTATTCCCGTCCAATTCCGTGACGGGCCGATTTGATTCTAACGAAAGCACCCTTTTTAACAGGCCGCCGACCTTGCGGGCCGTTTTTGAAGGGCTTGGGCTATCCCAGCATTCCAAGTGAATAGCTGGAAAAAATTCGCCTTGGCCTGGGCTTCGAAACGCTGGCTTCGGTTTGTTCGTGCGACGTTTCTAAGCGCCTCAAATAAGGGGACGAAGTTAACTGACAGTGCTATAGCATAGGCCAGCCCCAGTTTATATTAAACTCTATATAGAGAATGGTATTGAATCAAAACCCAAACTTGGAATTGAAACTTCATATTTTAACACATGATTCCCCACACCTTGGCGGTTCATTTTGAGCCTATTCCCGTCCAATTCCGTGACGGGCCGATTTGATTCTAACGAAAGCACCCTTTTTAACAGGCCGCCGACCTTGCGGGCCGTTTTTGAAGGGCTTGGGCTATCCCAGCATTCCAAGTGAATAGCTGGAAAAATTCGCCTTGGCCTGGGCTTCGAAACGCTGGCTTCGGTTTGTTCGTGCGACGTTTCTAAGCGCCTCAAATAAGGGGACGAAGTTAACTGACAGTGCTATAGCATAGGCCAGCCCCAGTTTATATTAAACTCTATATAGAGAATGGTATTGAATCAAAACCCAAACTTGGAATTGAAACTTCATATTTTAACACATGATTCCCCACACCTTGGCGGTCATTTTGAGCCTATTCCCGTCCAATTCCGTGACGGGGCCGATTTGATTCTAACGAAAGCACCCTTTTTAACAGGCCGCCGACCTTGCGGGCCGTTTTTGAAGGGCTTGGGCTATCCCAGCATTCCAAGTGAATAGCTGGAAAAATTCGCCTTGGCCTGGGCTTCGAAACGCTGGCTTCGGTTTGTTCGTGCGACGTTTCTAAGCGCCTCAAATAAGGGGACGAAGTTAACTGACAGTGCTATAGCATAGGCCAGCCCCAGTTTATATTAAACTCTATATAGAGAATGGTATTGAATCAAAACCCAAACTTGGAATTGAAACTTCATATTTTAACACATGATTCCCCACACCTTGGCGGTCATTTTGAGCCTATTCCCGTCCAATTCCGTGACGGGCCGATTTGATTCTAACGAAAGCACCCTTTTTAACAGGCCGCCGACCTTGCGGGCCGTTTTTGAAGGGCTTGGGCTATCCCAGCATTCCAAGTGAATAGCTGGAAAAATTCGCCTTGGCCTGGGCTTCGAAACGCTGGCTTCGGTTTGTTCGTGCGACGTTTCTAAGCGCCTCAAATAAGGGGACGAAGTAACTGACAGTGCTATAGCATAGGCCAGCCCCAGTTTATATTAAACTCTATATAGAGAATGGTATTGAATCAAAACCCAAACTTGGAATTGAAACTTCATATTTTAACACATGATTCCCCACACCTTGGCGGTCATTTTGAGCCTATTCCCGTCCAATTCCGTGACGGGCCCGATTTGATTCTAACGAAAGCACCCTTTTTAACAGGCCGCCGACCTTGCGGGCCGTTTTTGAAGGGCTTGGGCTATCCCAGCATTCCAAGTGAATAGCTGGAAAAATTCGCCTTGGCCTGGGCTTCGAAACGCTGGCTTCGGTTTGTTCGTGCGACGTTTCTAAGCGCCTCAAATAAGGGGACGAAGTTAACTGACAGTGCTATAGCATAGGCCAGCCCCAGTTTATATTAAACTCTATATAGAGAATGGTATTGAATCAAAACCCAAACTTGGAATTGAAACTTCATATTTTAACACATGATTCCCCACACCTTGGCGGTCATTTTGAGCCTATTCCCGTCCAATTCCGTGACGGGCCGATTTGATTCTAACGAAAGCACCCTTTTTAACAGGCCGCCGACCTTGCGGGCCGTTTTTGAAGGGCTTGGGCTATCCCAGCATTCCAAGTGAATAGCTGGAAAAATTCGCCTTGGCCTGGCTTCGAAACGCTGGCTTCGGTTTTGTTCGTGCGACGTTTCTAAGCGCCTCAAATAAGGGGACGAAGTTAACTGACAGTGCTATAGCATAGGCCAGCCCCAGTTTATATTAAACTCTATATAGAGAATGGTATTGAATCAAAACCCAAACTTGGAATTGAAACTTCATATTTTAACACATGATTCCCCACACCTTGGCGGTCATTTTGAGCCTATTCCCGTCCAATTCCGTGACGGGCCGATTTGATTCTAACGAAAGCACCCTTTTTAACAGGCCGCCGACCTTGCGGGCCGTTTTTGAAGGGCTTGGGCTATCCCAGCATTCCAAGTGAATAGCTGGAAAAATTCGCCTTGGCCTGGGCTTCGAAACGCTGGCTTCGGTTTGTTCGTGCGACGTTTCTAAGCGCCTCAAATAAGGGGACGAAGTTAACTGACAGTGCTATAGCATAGGCCAGCCCCAGTTTATATTAAACTCTATATAGAGAATGGTATTGAATCAAAACCCAAACTTGGAATTGAAACTTCATATTTTAACACATGATTCCCCACACCTTGGCGGTCATTTTGAGCCTATTCCCGTCCAATTCCGTGACGGGCCGATTTGATTCTAACGAAAGCACCCTTTTTAACAGGCCGCCGACCTTGCGGGCCGTTTTTGAAGGGCTTGGGCTATCCCAGCATTCCAAGTGAATAGCTGGAAAAATTCGCCTTGGCCTGGGCTTCGAAACGCTGGCTTCGGTTTGTTCGTGCGACGTTTCTAAGCGCCTCAAATAAGGGGACGAAGTTAACTGACAGTGCTATAGCATAGGCCAGCCCCAGTTTATATTAAACTCTATATAGAGAATGGTATTGAATCAAAACCCAAACTTGGAATTGAAACTTCATATTTTAACACATGATTCCCCACACCTTGGCGGTCATTTTGAGCCTATTCCCGTCCAATTCCGTGACGGGCCGATTTGATTCTAACGAAAGCACCCTTTTTAACAGGCCGCCGACCTTGCGGGCCGTTTTTGAAGGGCTTGGGCTATCCCAGCATTCCAAGTGAATAGCTGGAAAAATTCGCCTTGGCCTGGGCTTCGAAACGCTGGCTTCGGTTTGTTCGTGCGACGTTTCTAAGCGCCTCAAATAAGGGGACGAAGTTAACTGACAGTGCTATAGCATAGGCCAGCCCCAGTTTATATTAAACTCTATATAGAGAATGGTATTGAATCAAAACCCAAACTTGGAATTGAAACTTCATATTTTAACACATGATTCCCCACACCTTGGCGGTCATTTTGAGCCTATTCCCGTCCAATTCCGTGACGGGCCGATTTGATTCTAACGAAAGCACCCTTTTTAACAGGCCGCCGACCTTGCGGGCCGTTTTTGAAGGGCTTGGGCTATCCCAGCATTCCAAGTGAATAGCTGGAAAAATTCGCCTTGGCCTGGGCTTCGAAACGCTGGCTTCGGTTTGTTCGTGCGACGTTTCTAAGCGCCTCAAATAAGGGGACGAAGTTAACTGACAGTGCTATAGCATAGGCCAGCCCCAGTTTATATTAAACTCTATATAGAGAATGGTATTGAATCAAAACCCAAACTTGGAATTGAAACTTCATATTTTAACACATGATTCCCCACACCTTGGCGGTCATTTTGAGACTATTCCCGTCCAATTCCGTGACGGGCCGATTTGATTCTAACGAAAGCACCCTTTTTAACAGGCCGCCGACCTTGCGGGCCGTTTTTGAAGGGCTTGGGCTATCCCAGCATTCCAAGTGAATAGCTGGAAAAATTCGCCTTGGCCTGGGCTTCGAAACGCTGGCTTCGGTTTGTTCGTGCGACGTTTCTAAGCGCCTCAAATAAGGGGACGAAGTTAACTGACAGTGCTATAGCATAGGCCAGCCCCAGTTTATATTAAACTCTATATAGAGAATGGTATTGAATCAAAACCCAAACTTGGAATTGAAACTTCATATTTTAACACATGATTCCCCACACCTTGGCGGTCATTTTGAGCCTATTCCCGTCCAATTCCGTGACGGGCCGATTTGATTCTAACGAAAGCACCCTTTTTAACAGGCCGCCGACCTTGCGGGCCGTTTTTGAAGGGCTTGGGCTATCCCAGCATTCCAAGTGAATAGCTGGAAAAATTCGCCTTGGCCTGGGCTTCGAAACGCTGGCTTCGGTTTGTTCGTGCGACGTTTCTAAGCGCCTCAAATAAGGGGACGAAGTTAACTGACAGTGCTATAGCATAGGCCAGCCCCAGTTTATATTAAACTCTATATAGAGAATGGTATTGAATCAAAACCCAAACTTGGAATTGAAACTTCATATTTTAACACATGATTCCCCACACCTTGGCGGTCATTTTGAGCCTATTCCCGTCCAATTCCGTGACGGGCCGATTTGATTCTAACGAAAGCACCCTTTTTAACAGGCCGCCGACCTTGCGGGCCGTTTTTGAAGGGCTTGGGCTATCCCAGCATTCCAAGTGAATAGCTGGAAAAATTCGCCTTGGCCTGGGCTTCGAAACGCTGGCTTCGGTTTGTTCGTGCGACGTTTCTAAGCGCCTCAAATAAGGGGACGAAGTTAACTGACAGTGCTATAGCATAGGCCAGCCCCAGTTTATATTAAACTCTATATAGAGAATGGTATTGAATCAAAACCCAAACTTGGAATTGAAACTTCATATTTTAACACATGATTCCCCACACCTTGGCGGTCATTTTGAGCCTATTCCCGTCCAATTCCGTGACGGGCCGATTTGATTCTAACGAAAGCACCCTTTTTAACAGGCCGCCGACCTTGCGGGCCGTTTTTGAAGGGCTTGGGCTATCCCAGCATTCCAAGTGAATAGCTGGAAAAATTCGCCTTGGCCTGGGCTTCGAAACGCTGGCTTCGGTTTGTTCGTGCGACGTTTCTAAGCGCCTCAAATAAGGGGACGAAGTTAACTGACAGTGCTATAGCATAGGCCAGCCCCAGTTTATATTAAACTCTATATAGAGAATGGTATTGAATCAAAACCCAAACTTGGAATTGAAACTTCATATTTTAACACATGATTCCCCACACCTTGGCGGTCATTTTGAGCCTATTCCCGTCCAATTCCGTGACGGGCCGATTTGATTCTAACGAAAGCACCCTTTTTAACAGGCCGCCGACCTTGCGGGCCGTTTTTGAAGGGCTTGGGCTATCCCAGCATTCCAAGTGAATAGCTGGAAAAATTCGCCTTGGCCTGGGCTTCGAAACGCTGGCTTCGGTTTGTTCGTGCGACGTTTCTAAGCGCCTCAAATAAGGGGACGAAGTTAACTGACAGTGCTATAGCATAGGCCAGCCCCAGTTTATATTAAACTCTATATAGAGAATGGTATTGAATCAAAACCCAAACTTGGAATTGAAACTTCATATTTTAACACATGATTCCCCACACCTTGGCGGTCATTTTGAGCCTATTCCCGTCCAATTCCGTGACGGGCCGATTTGATTCTAACGAAAGCACCCTTTTTAACAGGCCGCCGACCTTGCGGGCCGTTTTTGAAGGGCTTGGGCTATCCCAGCATTCCAAGTGAATAGCTGGAAAAATTCGCCTTGGCCTGGGCTTCGAAACGCTGGCTCTCGGTTTGTTCGTGCGACGTTTCTAAGCGCCTCAAATAAGGGGACGAAGTTAACTGACAGTGCTATAGCATAGGCCAGCCCCAGTTTATATTAAACTCTATATAGAGAATGGTATTGAATCAAAACCCAAACTTGGAATTGAAACTTCATATTTTAACACATGATTCCCCACACCTTGGCGGTCATTTTGAGCCTATTCCCGTCCAATTCCGTGACGGGCCGATTTGATTCTAACGAAAGCACCCTTTTTAACAGGCCGCCGACCTTGCGGGCCGTTTTTGAAGGGCTTGGGCTATCCCAGCATTCCAAGTGAATAGCTGGAAAAATTCGCCTTGGCCTGGGCTTCGAAACGCTGGCTTCGGTTTGTTCGTGCGACGTTTCTAAGCGCCTCAAATAAGGGGACGAAGTTAACTGACAGTGCTATAGCATAGGCCAGCCCCAGTTTATATTAAACTCTATATAGAGAATGGTATTGAATCAAAACCCAAACTTGGAATTGAAACTTCATATTTTAACACATGATTCCCCACACCTTGGCGGTCATTTTGAGCCTATTCCCGTCCAATTCCGTGACGGGCCGATTTGATTCTAACGAAAGCACCCTTTTTAACAGGCCGCCGACCTTGCGGGCCGTTTTTGAAGGGCTTGGGCTATCCCAGCATTCCAAGTGAATAGCTGGAAAAATTCGCCTTGGCCTGGGCTTCGAAACGCTGGCTTCGGTTTGTTCGTGCGACGTTTCTAAGCGCCTCAAATAAGGGGACGAAGTTAACTGACAGTGCTATAGCATAGGCCAGCCCCAGTTTATATTAAACTCTATATAGAGAATGGTATTGAATCAAAACCCAAACTTGGAATTGAAACTTCATATTTTAACACATGATTCCCCACACCTTGGCGGTCATTTTGAGCCTATTCCCGTCCAATTCCGTGACGGGCCGATTTGATTCTAACGAAAGCACCCTTTTTAACAGGCCGCCGACCTTGCGGGCCGTTTTTGAAGGGCTTGGGCTATCCCAGCATTCCAAGTGAATAGCTGGAAAAATTCGCCTTGGCCTGGGCTTCGAAACGCTGGCTTCGGTTTGTTCGTGCGACGTTTCTAAGCGCCTCAAATAAGGGGACGAAGTTAACTGACAGTGCTATAGCATAGGCCAGCCCCAGTTTATATTAAACTCTATATAGAGAATGGTATTGAATCAAAACCCAAACTTGGAATTGAAACTTCATATTTTAACACATGATTCCCCACACCTTGGCGGTCATTTTGAGCCTATTCCCGTCCAATTCCGTGACGGGCCGATTTGATTCTAAAGAAAGCACCCTTTTTAACAGGCCGCCGACCTTGCGGGCCGTTTTTGAAGGGCTTGGGCTATCCCAGCATTCCAAGTGAATAGCTGGAAAAATTCGCCTTGGCCTGGGCTTCGAAACGCTGGCTTCGGTTTGTTCGTGCGACGTTTCTAAGCGCCTCAAATAAGGGGACGAAGTTAACTGACAGTGCTATAGCATAGGCCAGCCCCAGTTTATATTAAACTCTATATAGAGAATGGTATTGAATCAAAACCCAAACTTGGAATTGAAACTTCATATTTTAACACATGATTCCCCACACCTTTGGCGGTCATTTGAGCCTATTCCCGTCCAATACCGTGACGGGCCGATTTGATTCTAACGAAAGCACCCTTTTTAACAGGCCGCCGACCTTGCGGGCCGTTTTTGAAGGGCTTGGGCTATCCCAGCATTCCAAGTGAATAGCTGGAAAAATTCGCCTTGGCCTGGGCTTCGAAACGCTGGCTTCGGTTTGTTCGTGCGACGTTTCTAAGCGCCTCAAATAAGGGGACGAAGTTAACTGACAGTGCTATAGCATAGGCCAGCCCCAGTTTATATTAAACTCTATATAGAGGAATGGTATTGAATCAAAACCCCAAACTTGGAATTGAAACTTCATATTTTAACACATGATTCCCCACACCTTGGCGGTCATTTTGAGCCTATTCCCGTCCAATTCCGTGACGGGCCGATTTGATTCTAACGAAAGCACCCTTTTTAACAGGCCGCCGACCTTGCGGGCCGTTTTTGAAGGGCTTGGGCTATCCCAGCATTCCAAGTGAATAGCTGGAAAAATTCGCCTTGGCCTGGGCTTCGAAACGCTGGCTTCGGTTTGTTCGTGCGACGTTTCTAAGCGCCTCAAATAAGGGGACGAAGTTAACTGACAGTGCTATAGCATAGGCCAGCCCCAGTTTATATTAAACTCTATATAGAGAATGGTATTGAATCAAAACCCAAACTTGGAATTGAAACTTCATATTTTAACACATGATTCCCCACACCTTGGCGGTCATTTTGAGCCTATTCCCGTCCAATTCCGTGACGGGCCGATTTGATTCTAACGAAAGCACCCTTTTTAACAGGCCGCCGACCTTGCGGGCCGTTTTTGAAGGGCTTGGGCTATCCCAGCATTCCAAGTGAATAGCTGGAAAAATTCGCCTTGGCCTGGGCTTCGAAACGCTGGCTTCGGTTTGTTCGTGCGACGTTTCTAAGCGCCTCAAATAAGGGGACGAAGTTAACTGACAGTGCTATAGCATAGGCCAGCCCCAGTTTATATTAAACTCTATATAGAGAATGGTATTGAATCAAAACCCAAACTTGGAATTGAAACTTCATATTTTAACACATGATTCCCCACACCTTGGCGGTCATTTTGAGCCTATTCCCGTCCAATTCCGTGACGGGCCGATTTGATTCTAACGAAAGCACCCTTTTTAACAGGCCGCCGACCTTGCGGGCCGTTTTTGAAGGGCTTGGGCTATCCCAGCATTCCAAGTGAATAGCTGGAAAAATTCGCCTTGGCCTGGGCTTCGAAACGCTGGCTTCGGTTTGTTCGTGCGACGTTTCTAAGCGCCTCAAATAAGGGGACGAAGTTAACTGACAGTGCTATAGCATAGGCCAGCCCCAGTTTATATTAAACTCTATATAGAGAATGGTATTGAATCAAAACCCAAACTTGGAATTGAAACTTCATATTTTAACACATGATTCCCCACACCTTGGCGGTCATTTTGAGCCTATTCCCGTCCAATTCCGTGACGGGCCGATTTGATTCTAACGAAAGCACCCTTTTTAACAGGCCGCCGACCTTGCGGGCCGTTTTTGAAGGGCTTGGGCTATCCCAGCATTCCAAGTGAATAGCTGGAAAAATTCGCCTTGGCCTGGGCTTCGAAACGCTGGCTTCGGTTTGTTCGTGCGACGTTTCTAAGCGCCTCAAATAAGGGGACGAAGTTAACTGACAGTGCTATAGCATAGGCCAGCCCCAGTTTATATTAAACTCTATATAGAGAATGGTATTGAATCAAAACCCAAACTTGGAATTGAAACTTCATATTTTAACACATGATTCCCCACACCTTGGCGGTCATTTTGAGCCTATTCCCGTCCAATTCCGTGTCGGGCCGATTTGATTCTAACGAAAGCACCCTTTTTTAACAGGCCGCCGACCTTGCGGGCCGTTTTTTGAAGGGCTTGGGCTATCCCAGCATACCAAGTGAATAGCTGGAAAAATTCGCCTTGGCCTGGGCTTCGAAACGCTGGCTTCGGTTTGTTCGTGCGACGTTTCTAAGCGCCTCAAATAAGGGGACGAAGTTAACTGACAGTGCTATAGCATAGGCCAGCCCCAGTTTATATTAAACTCTATATAGAGAATGGTATTGAATCAAAACCCAAACTTGGAATTGAAACTTCATATTTTAACACATGATTCCCCACACCTTGGCGGTCATTTTGAGCCTATTCCCGTCCAATTCCGTGACGGGCCGATTTGATTCTAACGAAAGCACCCTTTTTAACAGGCCGCCGACCTTGCGGGCCGTTTTTGAAGGGCTTGGGCTATCCCAGCATTCCAAGTGAATAGCTGGAAAAATTCGCCTTGGGCCTGGGCTTCGAAACGCTGGCTTCGGTTTGTTCGTGCGACGTTTCTAAGCGCCTCAAATAAGGGGGACGAAGTTAAGTGGACAGTGCTATAGCATAGGCCAGCCCCAGTTTATATTAAACTCTATATAGAGAATGGTATTGAATCAAAACCCAAACTTGGAATTGAAACTTCATATTTTAACACATGATTCCCCACACCTTGGCGGTCATTTTGAGCCTATTCCCGTCCAATTCCGTGACGGGCCGATTTGATTCTAACGAAAGCACCCTTTTTAACAGGCCGCCGACCTTGCGGGCCGTTTTTGAAGGGCTTGGGCTATCCCAGCATTCCAAGTGAATAGCTGGAAAAATTCGCCTTGGCCTGGGCTTCGAAACGCTGGCTTCGGTTTGTTCGTGCGACGTTTCTAAGCGCCTCAAATAAGGGGACGAAGTTAACTGACAGTGCTATAGCATAGGCCAGCCCCAGTTTATATTAAACTCTATATAGAGAATGGTATTGAATCAAAACCCAAACTTGGAATTGAAACTTCATATTTTAACACATGATTCCCCACACCTTGGCGGTCATTTTGAGCCTATTCCCGTCCAATTCCGTGACGGGCCGATTTGATTCTAACGAAAGCACCCTTTTTAACAGGCCGCCGACCTTGCGGGCCGTTTTTGAAGGGCTTGGGCTATCCCAGCATTCCAAGTGAATAGCTGGAAAAATTCGCCTTGGCCTGGGCTTCGAAACGCTGGCTTCGGTTTGTTCGTGCGACGTTTCTAAGCGCCTCAAATAAGGGGACGAAGTTAACTGACAGTGCTATAGCATAGGCCAGCCCCAGTTTATATTAAACTCTATATAGAGAATGGTATTGAATCAAAACCCAAACTTGGAATTGAAACTTCATATTTTAACACATGATTCCCCACACCTTGGCGGTCATTTTGAGCCTATTCCCGTCCAATTCCGTGACGGGCCGATTTGATTCTAACGAAAGCACCCTTTTTAACAGGCCGCCGACCTTGCGGGCCGTTTTTGAAGGGCTTGGGGCTATCCCAGCATTCCAAGTGAATAGCTGGAAAAATTCGCCTTGGCCTGGGCTTCGAAACGCTGGCTTCGGTTTGTTCGTGCGACGTTTCTAAGCGCCTCAAATAAGGGGACGAAGTTAACTGACAGTGCTATAGCATAGGCCAGCCCCAGTTTATATTAAACTCTATATAGAGAATGGTATTGAATCAAAACCCAAACTTGGAATTGAAACTTCATATTTTAACACATGATTCCCCACACCTTGGCGGTCATTTTGAGCCTATTCCCGTCCAATTCCGTGACGGGCCGATTTGATTCTAACGAAAGCACCCTTTTTAACAGGCCGCCGACCTTGCGGGCCGTTTTTGAAGGGCTTGGGCTATCCCAGCATTCCAAGTGAATAGCTGGAAAAATTCGCCTTGGCCTGGGCTTCGAAACGCTGGCTTCGGTTTGTTCGTGCGACGTTTCTAAGCGCCTCAAATAAGGGGACGAAGTTAACTGACAGTGCTATAGCATAGGCCAGCCCCAGTTTATATTAAACTCTATATAGAGAATGGTATTGAATCAAAACCCAAACTTGGAATTGAAACTTCATATTTTAACACATGATTCCCCACACCTTGGCGGTCATTTTTGAGCCTATTCCCGTCCAATTCCGTGACGGGCCGATTTGATTCTAACGAAAGCACCCTTTTTAACAGGCCGCCGACCTTGCGGGCCGTTTTTGAAGGGCTTGGGCTATCCCAGCATTCCAAGTGAATAGCTGGAAAAATTCGCCTTGGCCTGGGCTTCGAAACGCTGGCTTCGGTTTGTTCGTGCGACGTTTCTAAGCGCCTCAAATAAGGGGACGAAGTTAACTGACAGTGCTATAGCATAGGCCAGCCCCAGTTTATATTAAACTCTATATAGAGAATGGTATTGAATCAAAACCCAAACTTGGTATTGAAACTTCATATTTTAACACATGATTCCCCACACCTTGGCGGTCATTTTGAGCCTATTCCCGTCCAATTCCGTGACGGGCCGATTTGATTCTAACGAAAGCACCCTTTTTAACAGGCCGCCGACCTTGCGGGCCGTTTTTGAAGGGCTTGGGCTATCCCAGCATTCCAAGTGAATAGCTGGAAAAATTCGCCTTGGCCTGGGCTTCGAAACGCTGGCTTCGGTTTGTTCGTGCGACGTTTCTAAGCGCCTCAAATAAGGGGACGAAGTTAACTGACAGTGCTATAGCATAGGCCAGCCCCAGTTTATATTAAACTCTATATAGAGAATGGTATTGAATCAAAACCCAAACTTGGAATTGAAACTTCATATTTTAACACATGATTCCCCACACCTTGGCGGTCATTTTGAGCCTATTCCCGTCCAATTCCGTGACGGGCCGATTTGATTCTAACGAAAGCACCCTTTTTAACAGGCCGCCGACCTTGCGGGCCGTTTTTGAAGGGCTTGGGCTATCCCAGCATTCCAAGTGAATAGCTGGAAAAATTCGCCTTGGCCTGGGCTTCGAAACGCTTTGGTTTGTTCGTGCGACGTTTCTAAGCGCCTCAAATAAGGGGACGAAGTTAACTGACAGTGCTATAGCATAGGCCAGCCCCAGTTTATATTAAACTCTATATAGAGAATGGTATTGAATCAAAACCCAAACTTGGAATTGAAACTTCATATTTTAACACATGATTCCCCACACCTTGGCGGTCATTTTGAGCCTATTCCCGTCCAATTCCGTGACGGGCCGATTTGATTCTAACGAAAGCACCCTTTTTAACAGGCCGCCGACCTTGCGGGCCGTTTTTGAAGGGCTTGGGCTATCCCAGCATTCCAAGTGAATAGCTGGAAAAATTCGCCTTGGCCTGGGCTTCGAAACGCTGGCTTCGGTTTGTTCGTGCGACGTTTCTAAGCGCCTCAAATAAGGGGACGAAGTTAACTGACAGTGCTATAGCATAGGCCAGCCCCAGTTTATATTAAACTCTATATAGAGAATGGTATTGAATCAAAACCCAAACTTGGAATTGAAACTTCATATTTTAACACATGATTCCCCACACCTTGATTTTGAGCCTATTCCCGTCCAATTCCGTGACGGGCCGATTTGATTCTAACGAAAGCACCCTTTTTAACAGGCCGCCGACCTTGCGGGCCGTTTTTGAAGGGCTTGGGCTATCCCAGCATTCCAAGTGAATAGCTGGAAAAATTCGCCTTGGCCTGGGCTTCGAAACGCTGGCTTCGGTTTGTTCGTGCGACGTTTCTAAGCGCCTCAAATAAGGGGACGAAGTTAACTGACAGTGCTATAGCATAGGCCAGCCCCAGTTTATATTAAACTCTATATAGAGAATGGTATTGAATCAAAACCCAAACTTGGAATTGAAACTTCATATTTTAACACATGATTCCCCACACCTTGGCGGTCATTTTGAGCCTATTCCCGTCCAATTCCGTGACGGGCCGATTTGATTCTAACGAAAGCACCCTTTTTAACAGGCCGCCGACCTTGCGGGCCGTTTTTGAAGGGCTTGGGCTATCCCAGCATTCCAAGTGAATAGCTGGAAAAATTCGCCTTGGCCTGGGCTTCGAAACGCTGGCTTCGGTTTGTTCGTGCGACGTTTCTAAGCGCCTCAAATAAGGGGACGAAGTTAACTGACAGTGCTATAGCATAGGCCAGCCCCAGTTTATATTAAACTCTATATAGAGAATGGTATTGAATCAAAACCCAAACTTGGAATTGAAACTTCATATTTTAACACATGATTCCCCACACCTTGGCGGTCATTTTGAGCCTATTCCCGTCCAATTCCGTGACGGGCCGATTTGATTCTAACGAAAGCACCCTTTTTAACAGGCCGCCGACCTTGCGGGCCGTTTTTGAAGGGCTTGGGCTATCCCAGCATTCCAAGTGAATAGCTGGAAAAATTCGCCTTGGCCTGGGCTTCGAAACGCTGGCTTCGGTTTGTTCGTGCGACGTTTCTAAGCGCCTCAAATAAGGGGACGAAGTTAACTGACAGTGCTATAGCATAGGCCAGCCCCAGTTTATATTAAACTCTATATAGAGAATGGTATTGAATCAAAACCCAAACTTGGAATTGAAACTTCATATTTTAACACATGATTCCCCACACCTTGGCGGTCATTTTGAGCCTATTCCCGTCCAATTCCGTGACGGGCCGATTTGATTCTAACGAAAGCACCCTTTTTAACAGGCCGCCGACCTTGCGGGCCGTTTTTGAAGGGCTTGGGCTATCCCAGCATTCCAAGTGAATAGCTGGAAAAATTCGCCTTGGCCTGGGCTTCGAAACGCTGGCTTCGGTTTGTTCGTGCGACGTTTCTAAGCGCCTCAAATAAGGGGACGAAGTTAACTGACAGTGCTATAGCATAGGCCAGCCCCAGTTTATATTAAACTCTATATAGAGAATGGTATTGAATCAAAACCCAAACTTGGAATTGAAACTTCATATTTTAACACATGATTCCCCACACCTTGGCGGTCATTTTGAGCCTATTCCCGTCCAATTCCGTGACGGGCCGATTTGATTCTAACGAAAGCACCCTTTTTAACAGGCCGCCGACCTTGCGGGCCGTTTTTGAAGGGCTTGGGCTATCCCAGCATTCCAAGTGAATAGCTGGAAAAATTCGCCTTGGCCTGGGCTTCGAAACGCTGGCTTCGGTTTGTTCGTGCGACGTTTCTAAGCGCCTCAAATAAGGGGACGAAGTTAACTGACAGTGCTATAGCATAGGCCAGCCCCAGTTTATATTAAACTCTATATAGAGAATGGTATTGAATCAAAACCCAAACTTGGAATTGAAACTTCATATTTTAACACATGATTCCCCACACCTTGGCGGTCATTTTGAGCCTATTCCCGTCCAATTCCGTGACGGGCCGATTTGATTCTAACGAAAGCACCCTTTTTAACAGGCCGCCGACCTTGCGGGCCGTTTTTGAAGGGCTTGGGCTATCCCAGCATTCCAAGTGAATAGCTGGAAAAATTCGCCTTGGCCTGGGCTTCGAAACGCTGGCTTCGGTTTGTTCGTGCGACGTTTCTAAGCGCCTCAAATAAGGGGACGAAGTTAACTGACAGTGCTATAGCATAGGCCAGCCCCAGTTTATATTAAACTCTATATAGAGAATGGTATTGAATCAAAACCCAAACTTGGAATTGAAACTTCATATTTTAACACATGATTCCCCACACCTTGGCGGTCATTTTGAGCCTATTCCCGTCCAATTCCGTGACGGGCCGATTTGATTCTAACGAAAGCACCCTTTTTAACAGGCCGCCGACCTTGCGGGCCGTTTTTGAAGGGCTTGGGCTATCCCAGCATTCCAAGTGAATAGCTGGAAAAATTCGCCTTGGCCTGGGCTTCGAAACGCTGGCTTCGGTTTGTTCGTGCGACGTTTCTAAGCGCCTCAAATAAGGGGACGAAGTTAACTGACAGTGCTATAGCATAGGCCAGCCCCAGTTTATATTAAACTCTATATAGAGAATGGTATTGAATCAAAACCCAAACTTGGAATTGAAACTTCATATTTTAACACATGATTCCCCACACCTTGGCGGTCATTTTGAGCCTATTCCCGTCCAATTCCGTGACGGGCCGATTTGATTCTAACGAAAGCACCCTTTTTAACAGGCCGCCGACCTTGCGGGCCGTTTTTGAAGGGCTTGGGCTATCCCAGCATTCCAAGTGAATAGCTGGAAAAATTCGCCTTGGCCTGGGCTTCGAAACGCTGGCTTCGGTTTGTTCGTGCGACGTTTCTAAGCGCCTCAAATAAGGGGACGAAGTTAACTGACAGTGCTATAGCATAGGCCAGCCCCAGTTTATATTAAACTCTATATAGAGAATGGTATTGAATCAAAACCCAAACTTGGAATTGAAACTTCATATTTTAACACATGATTCCCCACACCTTGGCGGTCATTTTGAGCCTATTCCCGTCCAATTCCGTGACGGGCCGATTTGATTCTAACGAAAGCACCCTTTTTAACAGGCCGCCGACCTTGCGGGCCGTTTTTGAAGGGCTTGGGCTATCCCAGCATTCCAAGTGAATAGCTGGAAAAATTCGCCTTGGCCTGGGCTTCGAAACGCTGGCTTCGGTTTGTTCGTGCGACGTTTCTAAGCGCCTCAAATAAGGGGACGAAGTTAACTGACAGTGCTATAGCATAGGCCAGCCCCAGTTTATATTAAACTCTATATAGAGAATGGTATTGAATCAAAACCCAAACTTGGAATTGAAACTTCATATTTTAACACATGATTCCCCACACCTTGGCGGTCATTTTGAGCCTATTCCCGTCCAATTCCGTGACGGGCCGATTTGATTCTAACGAAAGCACCCTTTTTAACAGGCCGCCGACCTTGCGGGCCGTTTTTGAAGGGCTTGGGCTATCCCAGCATTCCAAGTGAATAGCTGGAAAAATTCGCCTTGGCCTGGGCTTCGAAACGCTGGCTTCGGTTTGTTCGTGCGACGTTTCTAAGCGCCTCAAATAAGGGGACGAAGTTAACTGACAGTGCTATAGCATAGGCCAGCCCCAGTTTATATTAAACTCTATATAGAGAATGGTATTGAATCAAAACCCAAACTTGGAATTGAAACTTCATATTTTAACACATGATTCCCCACACCTTGGCGGTCATTTTGAGCCTATTCCCGTCCAATTCCGTGACGGGCCGATTTGATTCTAACGAAAGCACCCTTTTTAACAGGCCGCCGACCTTGCGGGCCGTTTTTGAAGGGCTTGGGCTATCCCAGCATTCCAAGTGAATAGCTGGAAAAATTCGCCTTGGCCTGGGCTTCGAAACGCTGGCTTCGGTTTGTTCGTGCGACGTTTCTAAGCGCCTCAAATAAGGGGACGAAGTTAACTGACAGTGCTATAGCATAGGCCAGCCCCAGTTTATATTAAACTCTATATAGAGAATGGTATTGAATCAAAACCCAAACTTGGAATTGAAACTTCATATTTTAACACATGATTCCCCACACCTTGGCGGTCATTTTGAGCCTATTCCCGTCCAATTCCGTGACGGGCCGATTTGATTCTAACGAAAGCACCCTTTTTAACAGGCCGCCGACCTTGCGGGCCGTTTTTGAAGGGCTTGGGCTATCCCAGCATTCCAAGTGAATAGCTGGAAAAATTCGCCTTGGCCTGGGCTTCGAAACGCTGGCTTCGGTTTGTTCGTGCGACGTTTCTAAGCGCCTCAAATAAGGGGACGAAGTTAACTGACAGTGCTATAGCATAGGCCAGCCCCAGTTTATATTAAACTCTATATAGAGAATGGTATTGAATCAAAACCCAAACTTGGAATTGAAACTTCATATTTTAACACATGATTCCCCACACCTTGGCGGTCATTTTGAGCCTATTCCCGTCCAATTCCGTGACGGGCCGATTTGATTCTAACGAAAGCACCCTTTTTAACAGGCCGCCGACCTTGCGGGCCGTTTTTGAAGGGCTTGGGCTATCCCAGCATTCCAAGTGAATAGCTGGAAAAATTCGCCTTGGCCTGGGCTTCGAAACGCTGGCTTCGGTTTGTTCGTGCGACGTTTCTAAGCGCCTCAAATAAGGGGACGAAGTTAACTGACAGTGCTATAGCATAGGCCAGCCCCAGTTTATATTAAACTCTATATAGAGAATGGTATTGAATCAAAACCCAAACTTGGAATTGAAACTTCATATTTTAACACATGATTCCCCACACCTTGGCGGTCATTTTGAGCCTATTCCCGTCCAATTCCGTGACGGGCCGATTTGATTCTAACGAAAGCACCCTTTTTAACAGGCCGCCGACCTTGCGGGCCGTTTTTGAAGGGCTTGGGCTATCCCAGCATTCCAAGTGAATAGCTGGAAAAATTCGCCTTGGCCTGGGCTTCGAAACGCTGGCTTCGGTTTGTTCGTGCGACGTTTCTAAGCGCCTCAAATAAGGGGACGAAGTTAACTGACAGTGCTATAGCATAGGCCAGCCCCAGTTTATATTAAACTCTATATAGAGAATGGTATTGAATCAAAACCCAAACTTGGAATTGAAACTTCATATTTTAACACATGATTCCCCACACCTTGGCGGTCATTTTGAGCCTATTCCCGTCCAATTCCGTGACGGGCCGATTTGATTCTAACGAAAGCACCCTTTTTAACAGGCCGCCGACCTTGCGGGCCGTTTTTGAAGGGCTTGGGCTATCCCAGCATTCCAAGTGAATAGCTGGAAAAATTCGCCTTGGCCTGGGCTTCGAAACGCTGGCTTCGGTTTGTTCGTGCGACGTTTCTAAGCGCCTCAAATAAGGGGACGAAGTTAACTGACAGTGCTATAGCATAGGCCAGCCCCAGTTTATATTAAACTCTATATAGAGAATGGTATTGAATCAAAACCCAAACTTGGAATTGAAACTTCATATTTTAACACATGATTCCCCACACCTTGGCGGTCATTTTGAGCCTATTCCCGTCCAATTCCGTGACGGGCCGATTTGATTCTAACGAAAGCACCCTTTTTAACAGGCCGCCGACCTTGCGGGCCGTTTTTGAAGGGCTTGGGCTATCCCAGCATTCCAAGTGAATAGCTGGAAAAATTCGCCTTGGCCTGGGCTTCGAAACGCTGGCTTCGGTTTGTTCGTGCGACGTTTCTAAGCGCCTCAAATAAGGGGACGAAGTTAACTGACAGTGCTATAGCATAGGCCAGCCCCAGTTTATATTAAACTCTATATAGAGAATGGTATTGAATCAAAACCCAAACTTGGAATTGAAACTTCATATTTTAACACATGATTCCCCACACCTTGGCGGTCATTTTGAGCCTATTCCCGTCCAATTCCGTGACGGGCCGATTTGATTCTAACGAAAGCACCCTTTTTAACAGGCCGCCGACCTTGCGGGCCGTTTTTGAAGGGCTTGGGCTATCCCAGCATTCCAAGTGAATAGCTGGAAAAATTCGCCTTGGCCTGGGCTTCGAAACGCTGGCTTCGGTTTGTTCGTGCGACGTTTCTAAGCGCCTCAAATAAGGGGACGAAGTTAACTGACAGTGCTATAGCATAGGCCAGCCCCAGTTTATATTAAACTCTATATAGAGAATGGTATTGAATCAAAACCCAAACTTGGAATTGAAACTTCATATTTTAACACATGATTCCCCACACCTTGGCGGTCATTTTGAGCCTATTCCCGTCCAATTCCGTGACGGGCCGATTTGATTCTAACGAAAGCACCCTTTTTAACAGGCCGCCGACCTTGCGGGCCGTTTTTGAAGGGCTTGGGCTATCCCAGCATTCCAAGTGAATAGCTGGAAAAATTCGCCTTGGCCTGGGCTTCGAAACGCTGGCTTCGGTTTGTTCGTGCGACGTTTCTAAGCGCCTCAAATAAGGGGACGAAGTTAACTGACAGTGCTATAGCATAGGCCAGCCCCAGTTTATAT
This sequence comes from Lepidonotus clava, assembly GCA_936440205.1. NCBI lineage: Eukaryota > Metazoa > Annelida > Polychaeta > Phyllodocida > Polynoidae > Lepidonotus > Lepidonotus clava. The sequence continues at coordinate 13,866,962 of OW387147.1, forward strand.
TAAACTCTATATAGAGAATGGTATTGAATCAAAACCCAAACTTGGAATTGAAACTTCATATTTTAACACATGATTCCCCACACCTTGGCGGTCATTTTGAGCCTATTCCCGTCCAATTCCGTGACGGGCCGATTTGATTCTAACGAAAGCACCCTTTTTAACAGGCCGCCGACCTTGCGGGCCGTTTTTGAAGGGCTTGGGCTATCCCAGCATTCCAAGTGAATAGCTGGAAAAATTCGCCTTGGCCTGGGCTTCGAAACGCTGGCTTCGGTTTGTTCGTGCGACGTTTCTAAGCGCCTCAAATAAGGGGACGAAGTTAACTGACAGTGCTATAGCATAGGCCAGCCCCAGTTTATATTAAACTCTATATAGAGAATGGTATTGAATCAAAACCCAAACTTGGAATTGAAACTTCATATTTTAACACATGATTCCCCACACCTTGGCGGTCATTTTGAGCCTATTCCCGTCCAATTCCGTGACGGGCCGATTTGATTCTAACGAAAGCACCCTTTTTAACAGGCCGCCGACCTTGCGGGCCGTTTTTGAAGGGCTTGGGCTATCCCAGCATTCCAAGTGAATAGCTGGAAAAATTCGCCTTGGCCTGGGCTTCGAAACGCTGGCTTCGGTTTGTTCGTGCGACGTTTCTAAGCGCCTCAAATAAGGGGACGAAGTTAACTGACAGTGCTATAGCATAGGCCAGCCCCAGTTTATATTAAACTCTATATAGAGAATGGTATTGAATCAAAACCCAAACTTGGAATTGAAACTTCATATTTTAACACATGATTCCCCACACCTTGGCGGTCATTTTGAGCCTATTCCCGTCCAATTCCGTGACGGGCCGATTTGATTCTAACGAAAGCACCCTTTTTAACAGGCCGCCGACCTTGCGGGCCGTTTTTGAAGGGCTTGGGCTATCCCAGCATTCCAAGTGAATAGCTGGAAAAATTCGCCTTGGCCTGGGCTTCGAAACGCTGGCTTCGGTTTGTTCGTGCGACGTTTCTAAGCGCCTCAAATAAGGGGACGAAGTTAACTGACAGTGCTATAGCATAGGCCAGCCCCAGTTTATATTAAACTCTATATAGAGAATGGTATTGAATCAAAACCCAAACTTGGAATTGAAACTTCATATTTTAACACATGATTCCCCACACCTTGGCGGTCATTTTGAGCCTATTCCCGTCCAATTCCGTGACGGGCCGATTTGATTCTAACGAAAGCACCCTTTTTAACAGGCCGCCGACCTTGCGGGCCGTTTTTGAAGGGCTTGGGCTATCCCAGCATTCCAAGTGAATAGCTGGAAAAATTCGCCTTGGCCTGGGCTTCGAAACGCTGGCTTCGGTTTGTTCGTGCGACGTTTCTAAGCGCCTCAAATAAGGGGACGAAGTTAACTGACAGTGCTATAGCATAGGCCAGCCCCAGTTTATATTAAACTCTATATAGAGAATGGTATTGAATCAAAACCCAAACTTGGAATTGAAACTTCATATTTTAACACATGATTCCCCACACCTTGGCGGTCATTTTGAGCCTATTCCCGTCCAATTCCGTGACGGGCCGATTTGATTCTAACGAAAGCACCCTTTTTAACAGGCCGCCGACCTTGCGGGCCGTTTTTGAAGGGCTTGGGCTATCCCAGCATTCCAAGTGAATAGCTGGAAAAATTCGCCTTGGCCTGGGCTTCGAAACGCTGGCTTCGGTTTGTTCGTGCGACGTTTCTAAGCGCCTCAAATAAGGGGACGAAGTTAACTGACAGTGCTATAGCATAGGCCAGCCCCAGTTTATATTAAACTCTATATAGAGAATGGTATTGAATCAAAACCCAAACTTGGAATTGAAACTTCATATTTTAACACATGATTCCCCACACCTTGGCGGTCATTTTGAGCCTATTCCCGTCCAATTCCGTGACGGGCCGATTTGATTCTAACGAAAGCACCCTTTTTAACAGGCCGCCGACCTTGCGGGCCGTTTTTGAAGGGCTTGGGCTATCCCAGCATTCCAAGTGAATAGCTGGAAAAATTCGCCTTGGCCTGGGCTTCGAAACGCTGGCTTCGGTTTGTTCGTGCGACGTTTCTAAGCGCCTCAAATAAGGGGACGAAGTTAACTGACAGTGCTATAGCATAGGCCAGCCCCAGTTTATATTAAACTCTATATAGAGAATGGTATTGAATCAAAACCCAAACTTGGAATTGAAACTTCATATTTTAACACATGATTCCCCACACCTTGGCGGTCATTTTGAGCCTATTCCCGTCCAATTCCGTGACGGGCCGATTTGATTCTAACGAAAGCACCCTTTTTAACAGGCCGCCGACCTTGCGGGCCGTTTTTGAAGGGCTTGGGCTATCCCAGCATTCCAAGTGAATAGCTGGAAAAATTCGCCTTGGCCTGGGCTTCGAAACGCTGGCTTCGGTTTGTTCGTGCGACGTTTCTAAGCGCCTCAAATAAGGGGACGAAGTTAACTGACAGTGCTATAGCATAGGCCAGCCCCAGTTTATATTAAACTCTATATAGAGAATGGTATTGAATCAAAACCCAAACTTGGAATTGAAACTTCATATTTTAACACATGATTCCCCACACCTTGGCGGTCATTTTGAGCCTATTCCCGTCCAATTCCGTGACGGGCCGATTTGATTCTAACGAAAGCACCCTTTTTAACAGGCCGCCGACCTTGCGGGCCGTTTTTGAAGGGCTTGGGCTATCCCAGCATTCCAAGTGAATAGCTGGAAAAATTCGCCTTGGCCTGGGCTTCGAAACGCTGGCTTCGGTTTGTTCGTGCGACGTTTCTAAGCGCCTCAAATAAGGGGACGAAGTTAACTGACAGTGCTATAGCATAGGCCAGCCCCAGTTTATATTAAACTCTATATAGAGAATGGTATTGAATCAAAACCCAAACTTGGAATTGAAACTTCATATTTTAACACATGATTCCCCACACCTTGGCGGTCATTTTGAGCCTATTCCCGTCCAATTCCGTGACGGGCCGATTTGATTCTAACGAAAGCACCCTTTTTAACAGGCCGCCGACCTTGCGGGCCGTTTTTGAAGGGCTTGGGCTATCCCAGCATTCCAAGTGAATAGCTGGAAAAATTCGCCTTGGCCTGGGCTTCGAAACGCTGCTTCGGTTTGTTCGTGCGACGTTTCTAAGCGCCTCAAATAAGGGGACGAAGTTAACTGACAGTGCTATAGCATAGGCCAGCCCCAGTTTATATTAAACTCTATATAGAGAATGGTATTGAATCAAAACCCAAACTTGGAATTGAAACTTCATATTTTAACACATGATTCCCCACACCTTGGCGGTCATTTTGAGCCTATTCCCGTCCAATTCCGTGACGGGCCGATTTGATTCTAACGAAAGCACCCTTTTTAACAGGCCGCCGACCTTGCGGGCCGTTTTTGAAGGGCTTGGGCTATCCCAGCATTCCAAGTGAATAGCTGGAAAAATTCGCCTTGGCCTGGGCTTCGAAACGCTGGCTTCGGTTTGTTCGTGCGACGTTTCTAAGCGCCTCAAATAAGGGGACGAAGTTAACTGACAGTGCTATAGCATAGGCCAGCCCCAGTTTATATTAAACTCTATATAGAGAATGGTATTGAATCAAAACCCAAACTTGGAATTGAAACTTCATATTTTAACACATGATTCCCCACACCTTGGCGGTCATTTTGAGCCTATTCCCGTCCAATTCCGTGACGGGCCGATTTGATTCTAACGAAAGCACCCTTTTTAACAGGCCGCCGACCTTGCGGGCCGTTTTTGAAGGGCTTGGGCTATCCCAGCATTCCAAGTGAATAGCTGGAAAAATTCGCCTTGGCCTGGGCTTCGAAACGCTGGCTTCGGTTTGTTCGTGCGACGTTTCTAAGCGCCTCAAATAAGGGGACGAAGTTAACTGACAGTGCTATAGCATAGGCCAGCCCCAGTTTATATTAAACTCTATATAGAGAATGGTATTGAATCAAAACCCAAACTTGGAATTGAAACTTCATATTTTAACACATGATTCCCCACACCTTGGCGGTCATTTTGAGCCTATTCCCGTCCAATTCCGTGACGGGGCCGATTTGATTCTAACGAAAGCACCCTTTTTAACAGGCCGCCGACCTTGCGGGCCGTTTTTGAAGGGCTTGGGCTATCCCAGCATTCCAAGTGAATAGCTGGAAAAATTCGCCTTGGCCTGGGCTTCGAAACGCTGGCTTCGGTTTGTTCGTGCGACGTTTCTAAGCGCCTCAAATAAGGGGACGAAGTTAACTGACAGTGCTATAGCATAGGCCAGCCCCAGTTTATATTAAACTCTATATAGAGAATGGTATTGAATCAAAACCCAAACTTGGAATTGAAACTTCATATTTTAACACATGATTCCCCACACCTTGGCGGTCATTTTGAGCCTATTCCCGTCCAATTCCGTGACGGGCCGATTTGATTCTAACGAAAGCACCCTTTTTAACAGGCCGCCGACCTTGCGGGCCGTTTTTGAAGGGCTTGGGCTATCCCAGCATTCCAAGTGAATAGCTGGAAAAATTCGCCTTGGCCTGGGCTTCGAAACGCTGGCTTCGGTTTGTTCGTGCGACGTTTCTAAGCGCCTCAAATAAGGGGACGAAGTTAACTGACAGTGCTATATCATAGGCCAGCCCCAGTTTATATTAAACTCTATATAGAGAATGGTATTGAATCAAAACCCAAACTTGGAATTGAAACTTCATATTTTAACACATGATTCCCCACACCTTGGCGGTCATTTTGAGCCTATTCCCGTCCAATTCCGTGACGGGCCGATTTGATTCTAACGAAAGCACCCTTTTTAACAGGCCGCCGACCTTGCGGGCCGTTTTTGAAGGGCTTGGGCTATCCCAGCATTCCAAGTGAATAGCTGGAAAAATTCGCCTTGGCCTGGGCTTCGAAACGCTGGCTTCGGTTTGTTCGTGCGACGTTTCTAAGCGCCTCAAATAAGGGGACGAAGTTAACTGACAGTGCTATAGCATAGGCCAGCCCCAGTTTATATTAAACTCTATATAGAGAATGGTATTGAATCAAAACCCAAACTTGGAATTGAAACTTCATATTTTAACACATGATTCCCCACACCTTGGCGGTCATTTTGAGCCTATTCCCGTCCAATTCCGTGACGGGCCGATTTGATTCTAACGAAAGCACCCTTTTTAACAGGCCGCCGACCTTGCGGGCCGTTTTTGAAGGGCTTGGGCTATCCCAGCATTCCAAGTGAATAGCTGGAAAAATTCGCCTTGGCCTGGGCTTCGAAACGCTGGCTTCGGTTTGTTCGTGCGACGTTTCTAAGCGCCTCAAATAAGGGGACGAAGTTAACTGACAGTGCTATAGCATAGGCCAGCCCCAGTTTATATTAAACTCTATATAGAGAATGGTATTGAATCAAAACCCAAACTTGGAATTGAAACTTCATATTTTAACACATGATTCCCCACACCTTGGCGGTCATTTTGAGCCTATTCCCGTCCAATTCCGTGACGGGCCGATTTGATTCTAACGAAAGCACCCTTTTTAACAGGCCGCCGACCTTGCGGGCCGTTTTTGAAGGGCTTGGGCTATCCCAGCATTCCAAGTGAATAGCTGGAAAAATTCGCCTTGGCCTGGGCTTCGAAACGCTGGCTTCGGTTTGTTCGTGCGACGTTTCTAAGCGCCTCAAATAAGGGTCGAAGTTAACTGACAGTGCTATAGCATAGGCCAGCCCCAGTTTATATTAAACTCTATATAGAGAATGGTATTGAATCAAAACCCAAACTTGGAATTGAAACTTCATATTTTAACACATGATTCCCCACACCTTGGCGGTCATTTTGAGCCTATTCCCGTCCAATTCCGTGACGGGCCGATTTGATTCTAACGAAAGCACCCTTTTTAACAGGCCGCCGACCTTGCGGGCCGTTTTTGAAGGGCTTGGGCTATCCCAGCATTCCAAGTGAATAGCTGGAAAAATTCGCCTTGGCCTGGGCTTCGAAACGCTGGCTTCGGTTTGTTCGTGCGACGTTTCTAAGCGCCTCAAATAAGGGGACGAAGTTAACTGACAGTGCTATAGCATAGGCCAGCCCCAGTTTATATTAAACTCTATATAGAGAATGGTATTGAATCAAAACCCAAACTTGGAATTGAAACTTCATATTTTAACACATGATTCCCCACACCTTGGCGGTCATTTTGAGCCTATTCCCGTCCAATTCCGTGACGGGCCGATTTGATTCTAACGAAAGCACCCTTTTTAACAGGCCGCCGACCTTGCGGGCCGTTTTTGAAGGGCTTGGGCTATCCCAGCATTCCAAGTGAATAGCTGGAAAAATTCGCCTTGGCCTGGGCTTCGAAACGCTGGCTTCGGTTTGTTCGTGCGACGTTTCTAAGCGCCTCAAATAAGGGGACGAAGTTAACTGACAGTGCTATAGCATAGGCCAGCCCCAGTTTATATTAAACTCTATATAGAGAATGGTATTGAATCAAAACCCAAACTTGGAATTGAAACTTCATATTTTAACACATGATTCCCCACACCTTGGCGGTCATTTTGAGCCTATTCCCGTCCAATTCCGTGACGGGCCGATTTGATTCTAACGAAAGCACCCTTTTTAACAGGCCGCCGACCTTGCGGGCCGTTTTTGAAGGGCTTGGGCTATCCCAGCATTCCAAGTGAATAGCTGGAAAAATTCGCCTTGGCCTGGGCTTCGAAACGCTGGCTTCGGTTTGTTCGTGCGACGTTTCTAAGCGCCTCAAATAAGGGGACGAAGTTAACTGACAGTGCTATAGCATAGGCCAGCCCCAGTTTATATTAAACTCTATATAGAGAATGGTATTGAATCAAAACCCAAACTTGGAATTGAAACTTCATATTTTAACACATGATTCCCCACACCTTGGCGGTCATTTTGAGCCTATTCCCGTCCAATTCCGTGACGGGCCGATTTGATTCTAACGAAAGCACCCTTTTTAACAGGCCGCCGACCTTGCGGGCCGTTTTTGAAGGGCTTGGGCTATCCCAGCATTCCAAGTGAATAGCTGGAAAAATTCGCCTTGGCCTGGGCTTCGAAACGCTGGCTTCGGTTTGTTCGTGCGACGTTTCTAAGCGCCTCAAATAAGGGGACGAAGTTAACTGACAGTGCTATAGCATAGGCCAGCCCCAGTTTATATTAAACTCTATATAGAGAATGGTATTGAATCAAAACCCAAACTTGGAATTGAAACTTCATATTTTAACACATGATTCCCCACACCTTGGCGGTCATTTTGAGCCTATTCCCGTCCAATTCCGTGACGGGCCGATTTGATTCTAACGAAAGCACCCTTTTTAACAGGCCGCCGACCTTGCGGGCCGTTTTTGAAGGGCTTGGGCTATCCCAGCATTCCAAGTGAATAGCTGGAAAAATTCGCCTTGGCCTGGGCTTCGAAACGCTGGCTTCGGTTTGTTCGTGCGACGTTTCTAAGCGCCTCAAATAAGGGGACGAAGTTAACTGACAGTGCTATAGCATAGGCCAGCCCCAGTTTATATTAAACTCTATATAGAGAATGGTATTGAATCAAAACCCAAACTTGGAATTGAAACTTCATATTTTAACACATGATTCCCCACACCTTGGCGGTCATTTTGAGCCTATTCCCGTCCAATTCCGTGACGGGCCGATTTGATTCTAACGAAAGCACCCTTTTTAACAGGCCGCCGACCTTGCGGGCCGTTTTTGAAGGGCTTGGGCTATCCCAGCATTCCAAGTGAATAGCTGGAAAAATTCGCCTTGGCCTGGGCTTCGAAACGCTGGCTTCGGTTTGTTCGTGCGACGTTTCTAAGCGCCTCAAATAAGGGGACGAAGTTAACTGACAGTGCTATAGCATAGGCCAGCCCCAGTTTATATTAAACTCTATATAGAGAATGGTATTGAATCAAAACCCAAACTTGGAATTGAAACTTCATATTTTAACACATGATTCCCCACACCTTGGCGGTCATTTTGAGCCTATTCCCGTCCAATTCCGTGACGGGCCGATTTGATTCTAACGAAAGCACCCTTTTTAACAGGCCGCCGACCTTGCGGGCCGTTTTTGAAGGGCTTGGGCTATCCCAGCATTCCAAGTGAATAGCTGGAAAAATTCGCCTTGGCCTGGGCTTCGAAACGCTGGCTTCGGTTTGTTCGTGCGACGTTTCTAAGCGCCTCAAATAAGGGGACGAAGTTAACTGACAGTGCTATAGCATAGGCCAGCCCCAGTTTATATTAAACTCTATATAGAGAATGGTATTGAATCAAAACCCAAACTTGGAATTGAAACTTCATATTTTAACACATGATTCCCCACACCTTGGCGGTCATTTTGAGCCTATTCCCGTCCAATTCCGTGACGGGCCGATTTGATTCTAACGAAAGCACCCTTTTTAACAGGCCGCCGACCTTGCGGGCCGTTTTTGAAGGGCTTGGGCTATCCCAGCATTCCAAGTGAATAGCTGGAAAAATTCGCCTTGGCCTGGGCTTCGAAACGCTGGCTTCGGTTTGTTCGTGCGACGTTTCTAAGCGCCTCAAATAAGGGGACGAAGTTAACTGACAGTGCTATAGCATAGGCCAGCCCCAGTTTATTTTAATCTCTATATAGAGAATGGTATTGAATCAAAACCCAAACTTGGAATTGAAACTTCATATTTTAACACATGATTCCCCACACCTTGGCGGTCATTTTGAGCCTATTCCCGTCCAATTCCGTGACGGGCCGATTTGATTCTAACGAAAGCACCCTTTTTAACAGGCCGCCGACCTTGCGGGCCGTTTTTGAAGGGCTTGGGCTATCCCAGCATTCCAAGTGAATAGCTGGAAAAATTCGCCTTGGCCTGGGCTTCGAAACGCTGGCTTCGGTTTGTTCGTGCGACGTTTCTAAGCGCCTCAAATAAGGGGACGAAGTTAACTGACAGTGCTATAGCATAGGCCAGCCCCAGTTTATATTAAACTCTATATAGAGAATGGTATTGAATCAAAACCCAAACTTGGAATTGAAACTTCATATTTTAACACATGATTCCCCACACCTTGGCGGTCATTTTGAGCCTATTCCCGTCCAATTCCGTGACGGGCCGATTTGATTCTAACGAAAGCACCCTTTTTAACAGGCCGCCGACCTTGCGGGCCGTTTTTGAAGGGCTTGGGCTATCCCAGCATTCCAAGTGAATAGCTGGAAAAATTCGCCTTGGCCTGGGCTTCGAAACGCTGGCTTCGGTTTGTTCGTGCGACGTTTCTAAGCGCCTCAAATAAGGGGACGAAGTTAACTGACAGTGCTATAGCATAGGCCAGCCCCAGTTTATATTAAACTCTATATAGAGAATGGTATTGAATCAAAACCCAAACTTGGAATTGAAACTTCATATTTTAACACATGATTCCCCACACCTTGGCGGTCATTTTGAGCCTATTCCCGTCCAATTCCGTGACGGGCCGATTTGATTCTAACGAAAGCACCCTTTTTAACAGGCCGCCGACCTTGCGGGCCGTTTTTGAAGGGCTTGGGCTATCCCAGCATTCCAAGTGAATAGCTGGAAAAATTCGCCTTGGCCTGGGCTTCGAAACGCTGGCTTCGGTTTGTTCGTGCGACGTTTCTAAGCGCCTCAAATAAGGGGACGAAGTTAACTGACAGTGCTATAGCATAGGCCAGCCCCAGTTTATATTAAACTCTATATAGAGAATGGTATTGAATCAAAACCCAAACTTGGAATTGAAACTTCATATTTTAACACATGATTCCCCACACCTTGGCGGTCATTTTGAGCCTATTCCCGTCCAATTCCGTGACGGGCCGATTTGATTCTAACGAAAGCACCCTTTTTAACAGGCCGCCGACCTTGCGGGCCGTTTTTGAAGGGCTTGGGCTATCCCAGCATTCCAAGTGAATAGCTGGAAAAATTCGCCTTGGCCTGGGCTTCGAAACGCTGGCTTCGGTTTGTTCGTGCGACGTTTCTAAGCGCCTCAAATAAGGGGACGAAGTTAACTGACAGTGCTATAGCATAGGCCAGCCCCAGTTTATATTAAACTCTATATAGAGAATGGTATTGAATCAAAACCCAAACTTGGAATTGAAACTTCATATTTTAACACATGATTCCCCACACCTTGGCGGTCATTTTGAGCCTATTCCCGTCCAATTCCGTGACGGGCCGATTTGATTCTAACGAAAGCACCCTTTTTAACAGGCCGCCGACCTTGCGGGCCGTTTTTGAAGGGCTTGGGCTATCCCAGCATTCCAAGTGAATAGCTGGAAAAATTCGCCTTGGCCTGGGCTTCGAAACGCTGGCTTCGGTTTGTTCGTGCGACGTTTCTAAGCGCCTCAAATAAGGGGACGAAGTTAACTGACAGTGCTATAGCATAGGCCAGCCCCAGTTTATATTAAACTCTATATAGAGAATGGTATTGAATCAAAACCCAAACTTGGAATTGAAACTTCATATTTTAACACATGATTCCCCACACCTTGGCGGTCATTTTGAGCCTATTCCCGTCCAATTCCGTGACGGGCCGATTTGATTCTAACGAAAGCACCCTTTTTAACAGGCCGCCGACCTTGCGGGCCGTTTTTGAAGGGCTTGGGCTATCCCAGCATTCCAAGTGAATAGCTGGAAAAATTCGCCTTGGCCTGGGCTTCGAAACGCTGGCTTCGGTTTGTTCGTGCGACGTTTCTAAGCGCCTCAAATAAGGGGACGAAGTTAACTGACAGTGCTATAGCATAGGCCAGCCCCAGTTTATATTAAACTCTATATAGAGAATGGTATTGAATCAAAACCCAAACTTGGAATTGAAACTTCATATTTTAACACATGATTCCCCACACCTTGGCGGTCATTTTGAGCCTATTCCCGTCCAATTCCGTGACGGGCCGATTTGATTCTAACGAAAGCACCCTTTTTAACAGGCCGCCGACCTTGCGGGCCGTTTTTGAAGGGCTTGGGCTATCCCAGCATTCCAAGTGAATAGCTGGAAAAATTCGCCTTGGCCTGGGCTTCGAAACGCTGGCTTCGGTTTGTTCGTGCGACGTTTCTAAGCGCCTCAAATAAGGGGACGAAGTTAACTGACAGTGCTATAGCATAGGCCAGCCCCAGTTTATATTAAACTCTATATAGAGAATGGTATTGAATCAAAACCCAAACTTGGAATTGAAACTTCATATTTTAACACATGATTCCCCACACCTTGGCGGTCATTTTGAGCCTATTCCCGTCCAATTCCGTGACGGGCCGATTTGATTCTAACGAAAGCACCCTTTTTAACAGGCCGCCGACCTTGCGGGCCGTTTTTGAAGGGCTTGGGCTATCCCAGCATTCCAAGTGAATAGCTGGAAAAATTCGCCTTGGCCTGGGCTTCGAAACGCTGGCTTCGGTTTGTTCGTGCGACGTTTCTAAGCGCCTCAAATAAGGGGACGAAGTTAACTGACAGTGCTATAGCATAGGCCAGCCCCAGTTTATATTAAACTCTATATAGAGAATGGTATTGAATCAAAACCCAAACTTGGAATTGAAACTTCATATTTTAACACATGATTCCCCACACCTTGGCGGTCATTTTGAGCCTATTCCCGTCCAATTCCGTGACGGGCCGATTTGATTCTAACGAAAGCACCCTTTTTAACAGGCCGCCGACCTTGCGGGCCGTTTTTGAAGGGCTTGGGCTATCCCAGCATTCCAAGTGAATAGCTGGAAAAATTCGCCTTGGCCTGGGCTTCGAAACGCTGGCTTCGGTTTGTTCGTGCGACGTTTCTAAGCGCCTCAAATAAGGGGACGAAGTTAACTGACAGTGCTATAGCATAGGCCAGCCCCAGTTTATATTAAACTCTATATAGAGAATGGTATTGAATCAAAACCCAAACTTGGAATTGAAACTTCATATTTTAACACATGATTCCCCACACCTTGGCGGTCATTTTGAGCCTATTCCCGTCCAATTCCGTGACGGGCCGATTTGATTCTAACGAAAGCACCCTTTTTAACAGGCCGCCGACCTTGCGGGCCGTTTTTGAAGGGCTTGGGCTATCCCAGCATTCCAAGTGAATAGCTGGAAAAATTCGCCTTGGCCTGGGCTTCGAAACGCTGGCTTCGGTTTGTTCGTGCGACGTTTCTAAGCGCCTCAAATAAGGGGACGAAGTTAACTGACAGTGCTATAGCATAGGCCAGCCCCAGTTTATATTAAACTCTATATAGAGAATGGTATTGAATCAAAACCCAAACTTGGAATTGAAACTTCATATTTTAACACATGATTCCCCACACCTTGGCGGTCATTTTGAGCCTATTCCCGTCCAATTCCGTGACGGGCCGATTTGATTCTAACGAAAGCACCCTTTTTAACAGGCCGCCGACCTTGCGGGCCGTTTTTGAAGGGCTTGGGCTATCCCAGCATTCCAAGTGAATAGCTGGAAAAATTCGCCTTGGCCTGGGCTTCGAAACGCTGGCTTCGGTTTGTTCGTGCGACGTTTCTAAGCGCCTCAAATAAGGGGACGAAGTTAACTGACAGTGCTATAGCATAGGCCAGCCCCAGTTTATATTAAACTCTATATAGAGAATGGTATTGAATCAAAACCCAAACTTGGAATTGAAACTTCATATTTTAACACATGATTCCCCACACCTTGGCGGTCATTTTGAGCCTATTCCCGTCCAATTCCGTGACGGGCCGATTTGATTCTAACGAAAGCACCCTTTTTAACAGGCCGCCGACCTTGCGGGCCGTTTTTGAAGGGCTTGGGCTATCCCAGCATTCCAAGTGAATAGCTGGAAAAATTCGCCTTGGCCTGGGCTTCGAAACGCTGGCTTCGGTTTGTTCGTGCGACGTTTCTAAGCGCCTCAAATAAGGGGACGAAGTTAACTGACAGTGCTATAGCATAGGCCAGCCCCAGTTTATATTAAACTCTATATAGAGAATGGTATTGAATCAAAACCCAAACTTGGAATTGAAACTTCATATTTTAACACATGATTCCCCACACCTTGGCGGTCATTTTGAGCCTATTCCCGTCCAATTCCGTGACGGGCCGATTTGATTCTAACGAAAGCACCCTTTTTAACAGGCCGCCGACCTTGCGGGCCGTTTTTGAAGGGCTTGGGCTATCCCAGCATTCCAAGTGAATAGCTGGAAAAATTCGCCTTGGCCTGGGCTTCGAAACGCTGGCTTCGGTTTGTTCGTGCGACGTTTCTAAGCGCCTCAAATAAGGGGACGAAGTTAACTGACAGTGCTATAGCATAGGCCAGCCCCAGTTTATATTAAACTCTATATAGAGAATGGTATTGAATCAAAACCCAAACTTGGAATTGAAACTTCATATTTTAACACATGATTCCCCACACCTTGGCGGTCATTTTGAGCCTATTCCCGTCCAATTCCGTGACGGGCCGATTTGATTCTAACGAAAGCACCCTTTTTAACAGGCCGCCGACCTTGCGGGCCGTTTTTGAAGGGCTTGGGCTATCCCAGCATTCCAAGTGAATAGCTGGAAAAATTCGCCTTGGCCTGGGCTTCGAAACGCTGGCTTCGGTTTGTTCGTGCGACGTTTCTAAGCGCCTCAAATAAGGGGACGAAGTTAACTGACAGTGCTATAGCATAGGCCAGCCCCAGTTTATATTAAACTCTATATAGAGAATGGTATTGAATCAAAACCCAAACTTGGAATTGAAACTTCATATTTTAACACATGATTCCCCACACCTTGGCGGTCATTTTGAGCCTATTCCCGTCCAATTCCGTGACGGGCCGATTTGATTCTAACGAAAGCACCCTTTTTAACAGGCCGCCGACCTTGCGGGCCGTTTTTGAAGGGCTTGGGCTATCCCAGCATTCCAAGTGAATAGCTGGAAAAATTCGCCTTGGCCTGGGCTTCGAAACGCTGGCTTCGGTTTGTTCGTGCGACGTTTCTAAGCGCCTCAAATAAGGGGACGAAGTTAACTGACAGTGCTATAGCATAGGCCAGCCCCAGTTTATATTAAACTCTATATAGAGAATGGTATTGAATCAAAACCCAAACTTGGAATTGAAACTTCATATTTTAACACATGATTCCCCACACCTTGGCGGTCATTTTGAGCCTATTCCCGTCCAATTCCGTGACGGGCCGATTTGATTCTAACGAAAGCACCCTTTTTAACAGGCCGCCGACCTTGCGGGCCGTTTTTGAAGGGCTTGGGCTATCCCAGCATTCCAAGTGAATAGCTGGAAAAATTCGCCTTGGCCTGGGCTTCGAAACGGTGGCTTCGGTTTGTTCGTGCGACGTTTCTAAGCGCCTCAAATAAGGGGACGAAGTTAACTGACAGTGCTATAGCATAGGCCAGCCCCAGTTTATATTAAACTCTATATAGAGAATGGTATTGAATCAAAACCCAAACTTGGAATTGAAACTTCATATTTTAACACATGATTCCCCACACCTTGGCGGTCATTTTGAGCCTATTCCCGTCCAATTCCGTGACGGGCCGATTTGATTCTAACGAAAGCACCCTTTTTAACAGGCCGCCGACCTTGCGGGCCGTTTTTGAAGGGCTTGGGCTATCCCAGCATTCCAAGTGAATAGCTGGAAAAATTCGCCTTGGCCTGGGCTTCGAAACGCTGGCTTCGGTTTGTTCGTGCGACGTTTCTAAGCGCCTCAAATAAGGGGACGAAGTTAACTGACAGTGCTATAGCATAGGCCAGCCCCAGTTTATATTAAACTCTATATAGAGAATGGTATTGAATCAAAACCCAAACTTGGAATTGAAACTTCATATTTTAACACATGATTCCCCACACCTTGGCGGTCATTTTGAGCCTATTCCCGTCCAATTCCGTGACGGGCCGATTTGATTCTAACGAAAGCACCCTTTTTAACAGGCCGCCGACCTTGCGGGCCGTTTTTGAAGGGCTTGGGCTATCCCAGCATTCCAAGTGAATAGCTGGAAAAATTCGCCTTGGCCTGGGCTTCGAAACGCTGGCTTCGGTTTGTTCGTGCGACGTTTCTAAGCGCCTCAAATAAGGGGACGAAGTTAACTGACAGTGCTATAGCATAGGCCAGCCCCAGTTTATATTAAACTCTATATAGAGAATGGTATTGAATCAAAACCCAAACTTGGAATTGAAACTTCATATTTTAACACATGATTCCCCACACCTTGGCGGTCATTTTGAGCCTATTCCCGTCCAATTCCGTGACGGGCCGATTTGATTCTAACGAAAGCACCCTTTTTAACAGGCCGCCGACCTTGCGGGCCGTTTTTGAAGGGCTTGGGCTATCCCAGCATTCCAAGTGAATAGCTGGAAAAATTCGCCTTGGCCTGGGCTTCGAAACGCTGGCTTCGGTTTGTTCGTGCGACGTTTCTAAGCGCCTCAAATAAGGGGACGAAGTTAACTGACAGTGCTATAGCATAGGCCAGCCCCAGTTTATATTAAACTCTATATAGAGAATGGTATTGAATCAAAACCCAAACTTGGAATTGAAACTTCATATTTTAACACATGATTCCCCACACCTTGGCGGTCATTTTGAGCCTATTCCCGTCCAATTCCGTGACGGGCCGATTTGATTCTAACGAAAGCACCCTTTTTAACAGGCCGCCGACCTTGCGGGCCGTTTTTGAAGGGCTTGGGCTATCCCAGCATTCCAAGTGAATAGCTGGAAAAATTCGCCTTGGCCTGGGCTTCGAAACGCTGGCTTCGGTTTGTTCGTGCGACGTTTCTAAGCGCCTCAAATAAGGGGACGAAGTTAACTGACAGTGCTATAGCATAGGCCAGCCCCAGTTTATATTAAACTCTATATAGAGAATGGTATTGAATCAAAACCCAAACTTGGAATTGAAACTTCATATTTTAACACATGATTCCCCACACCTTGGCGGTCATTTTGAGCCTATTCCCGTCCAATTCCGTGACGGGCCGATTTGATTCTAACGAAAGCACCCTTTTTAACAGGCCGCCGACCTTGCGGGCCGTTTTTGAAGGGCTTGGGCTATCCCAGCATTCCAAGTGAATAGCTGGAAAAATTCGCCTTGGCCTGGGCTTCGAAACGCTGGCTTCGGTTTGTTCGTGCGACGTTTCTAAGCGCCTCAAATAAGGGGACGAAGTTAACTGACAGTGCTATAGCATAGGCCAGCCCCAGTTTATATTAAACTCTATATAGAGAATGGTATTGAATCAAAACCCAAACTTGGAATTGAAACTTCATATTTTAACACATGATTCCCCACACCTTGGCGGTCATTTTGAGCCTATTCCCGTCCAATTCCGTGACGGGCCGATTTGATTCTAACGAAAGCACCCTTTTTAACAGGCCGCCGACCTTGCGGGCCGTTTTTGAAGGGCTTGGGCTATCCCAGCATTCCAAGTGAATAGCTGGAAAAATTCGCCTTGGCCTGGGCTTCGAAACGCTGGCTTCGGTTTGTTCGTGCGACGTTTCTAAGCGCCTCAAATAAGGGGACGAAGTTAACTGACAGTGCTATAGCATAGGCCAGCCCCAGTTTATATTAAACTCTATATAGAGAATGGTATTGAATCAAAACCCAAACTTGGAATTGAAACTTCATATTTTAACACATGATTCCCCACACCTTGGCGGTCATTTTGAGCCTATTCCCGTCCAATTCCGTGACGGGCCGATTTGATTCTAACGAAAGCACCCTTTTTAACAGGCCGCCGACCTTGCGGGCCGTTTTTGAAGGGCTTGGGCTATCCCAGCATTCCAAGTGAATAGCTGGAAAAATTCGCCTTGGCCTGGGCTTCGAAACGCTGGCTTCGGTTTGTTCGTGCGACGTTTCTAAGCGCCTCAAATAAGGGGACGAAGTTAACTGACAGTGCTATAGCATAGGCCAGCCCCAGTTTATATTAAACTCTATATAGAGAATGGTATTGAATCAAAACCCAAACTTGGAATTGAAACTTCATATTTTAACACATGATTCCCCACACCTTGGCGGTCATTTTGAGCCTATTCCCGTCCAATTCCGTGACGGGCCGATTTGATTCTAACGAAAGCACCCTTTTTAACAGGCCGCCGACCTTGCGGGCCGTTTTTGAAGGGCTTGGGCTATCCCAGCATTCCAAGTGAATAGCTGGAAAAATTCGCCTTGGCCTGGGCTTCGAAACGCTGGCTTCGGTTTGTTCGTGCGACGTTTCTAAGCGCCTCAAATAAGGGGACGAAGTTAACTGACAGTGCTATAGCATAGGCCAGCCCCAGTTTATATTAAACTCTATATAGAGAATGGTATTGAATCAAAACCCAAACTTGGAATTGAAACTTCATATTTTAACACATGATTCCCCACACCTTGGCGGTCATTTTGAGCCTATTCCCGTCCAATTCCGTGACGGGCCGATTTGATTCTAACGAAAGCACCCTTTTTAACAGGCCGCCGACCTTGCGGGCCGTTTTTGAAGGGCTTGGGCTATCCCAGCATTCCAAGTGAATAGCTGGAAAAATTCGCCTTGGCCTGGGCTTCGAAACGCTGGCTTCGGTTTGTTCGTGCGACGTTTCTAAGCGCCTCAAATAAGGGGACGAAGTTAACTGACAGTGCTATAGCATAGGCCAGCCCCAGTTTATATTAAACTCTATATAGAGAATGGTATTGAATCAAAACCCAAACTTGGAATTGAAACTTCATATTTTAACACATGATTCCCCACACCTTGGCGGTCATTTTGAGCCTATTCCCGTCCAATTCCGTGACGGGCCGATTTGATTCTAACGAAAGCACCCTTTTTAACAGGCCGCCGACCTTGCGGGCCGTTTTTGAAGGGCTTGGGCTATCCCAGCATTCCAAGTGAATAGCTGGAAAAATTCGCCTTGGCCTGGGCTTCGAAACGCTGGCTTCGGTTTGTTCGTGCGACGTTTCTAAGCGCCTCAAATAAGGGGACGAAGTTAACTGACAGTGCTATAGCATAGGCCAGCCCCAGTTTATATTAAACTCTATATAGAGAATGGTATTGAATCAAAACCCAAACTTGGAATTGAAACTTCATATTTTAACACATGATTCCCCACACCTTGGCGGTCATTTTGAGCCTATTCCCGTCCAATTCCGTGACGGGCCGATTTGATTCTAACGAAAGCACCCTTTTTAACAGGCCGCCGACCTTGCGGGCCGTTTTTGAAGGGCTTGGGCTATCCCAGCATTCCAAGTGAATAGCTGGAAAAATTCGCCTTGGCCTGGGCTTCGAAACGCTGGCTTCGGTTTGTTCGTGCGACGTTTCTAAGCGCCTCAAATAAGGGGACGAAGTTAACTGACAGTGCTATAGCATAGGCCAGCCCCAGTTTATATTAAACTCTATATAGAGAATGGTATTGAATCAAAACCCAAACTTGGAATTGAAACTTCATATTTTAACACATGATTCCCCACACCTTGGCGGTCATTTTGAGCCTATTCCCGTCCAATTCCGTGACGGGCCGATTTGATTCTAACGAAAGCACCCTTTTTAACAGGCCGCCGACCTTGCGGGCCGTTTTTGAAGGGCTTGGGCTATCCCAGCATTCCAAGTGAATAGCTGGAAAAATTCGCCTTGGCCTGGGCTTCGAAACGCTGGCTTCGGTTTGTTCGTGCGACGTTTCTAAGCGCCTCAAATAAGGGGACGAAGTTAACTGACAGTGCTATAGCATAGGCCAGCCCCAGTTTATATTAAACTCTATATAGAGAATGGTATTGAATCAAAACCCAAACTTGGAATTGAAACTTCATATTTTAACACATGATTCCCCACACCTTGGCGGTCATTTTGAGCCTATTCCCGTCCAATTCCGTGACGGGCCGATTTGATTCTAACGAAAGCACCCTTTTTAACAGGCCGCCGACCTTGCGGGCCGTTTTTGAAGGGCTTGGGCTATCCCAGCATTCCAAGTGAATAGCTGGAAAAATTCGCCTTGGCCTGGGCTTCGAAACGCTGGCTTCGGTTTGTTCGTGCGACGTTTCTAAGCGCCTCAAATAAGGGGACGAAGTTAACTGACAGTGCTATAGCATAGGCCAGCCCCAGTTTATATTAAACTCTATATAGAGAATGGTATTGAATCAAAACCCAAACTTGGAATTGAAACTTCATATTTTAACACATGATTCCCCACACCTTGGCGGTCATTTTGAGCCTATTCCCGTCCAATTCCGTGACGGGCCGATTTGATTCTAACGAAAGCACCCTTTTTAACAGGCCGCCGACCTTGCGGGCCGTTTTTGAAGGGCTTGGGCTATCCCAGCATTCCAAGTGAATAGCTGGAAAAATTCGCCTTGGCCTGGGCTTCGAAACGCTGGCTTCGGTTTGTTCGTGCGACGTTTCTAAGCGCCTCAAATAAGGGTCGAAGTTAACTGACAGTGCTATAGCATAGGCCAGCCCCAGTTTATATTAAACTCTATATAGAGAATGGTATTGAATCAAAACCCAAACTTGGAATTGAAACTTCATATTTTAACACATGATTCCCCACACCTTGGCGGTCATTTTGAGCCTATTCCCGTCCAATTCCGTGACGGGCCGATTTGATTCTAACGAAAGCACCCTTTTTAACAGGCCGCCGACCTTGCGGGCCGTTTTTGAAGGGCTTGGGCTATCCCAGCATTCCAAGTGAATAGCTGGAAAAATTCGCCTTGGCCTGGGCTTCGAAACGCTGGCTTCGGTTTGTTCGTGCGACGTTTCTAAGCGCCTCAAATAAGGGGACGAAGTTAACTGACAGTGCTATAGCATAGGCCAGCCCCAGTTTATATTAAACTCTATATAGAGAATGGTATTGAATCAAAACCCAAACTTGGAATTGAAACTTCATATTTTAACACATGATTCCCCACACCTTGGCGGTCATTTTGAGCCTATTCCCGTCCAATTCCGTGACGGGCCGATTTGATTCTAACGAAAGCACCCTTTTTAACAGGCCGCCGACCTTGCGGGCCGTTTTTGAAGGGCTTGGGCTATCCCAGCATTCCAAGTGAATAGCTGGAAAAATTCGCCTTGGCCTGGGCTTCGAAACGCTGGCTTCGGTTTGTTCGTGCGACGTTTCTAAGCGCCTCAAATAAGGGGACGAAGTTAACTGACAGTGCTATAGCATAGGCCAGCCCCAGTTTATATTAAACTCTATATAGAGAATGGTATTGAATCAAAACCCAAACTTGGAATTGAAACTTCATATTTTAACACATGATTCCCCACACCTTGGCGGTCATTTTGAGCCTATTCCCGTCCAATTCCGTGACGGGCCGATTTGATTCTAACGAAAGCACCCTTTTTAACAGGCCGCCGACCTTGCGGGCCGTTTTTGAAGGGCTTGGGCTATCCCAGCATTCCAAGTGAATAGCTGGAAAAATTCGCCTTGGCCTGGGCTTCGAAACGCTGGCTTCGGTTTGTTCGTGCGATGTTTCTAAGCGCCTCAAATAAGGGGACGAAGTTAACTGACAGTGCTATAGCATAGGCCAGCCCCAGTTTATATTAAACTCTATATAGAGAATGGTATTGAATCAAAACCCAAACTTGGAATTGAAACTTCATATTTTAACACATGATTCCCCACACCTTGGCGGTCATTTTGAGCCTATTCCCGTCCAATTCCGTGACGGGCCGATTTGATTCTAACGAAAGCACCCTTTTTAACAGGCCGCCGACCTTGCGGGCCGTTTTTGAAGGGCTTGGG
>OW387147.1:13887766-13985313 GCA_936440205.1 Lepidonotus clava
CTACAGCACTGCCAGTTAACTTCGTCCCCTTATTTGAGGCGCTTAGAAACGTCGCACGAACAAACCGAAGCCAGCGTTTCGAAGCCCAGGCCAAGGCGAATTTTTCCAGCTATTCACTTGGAATGCTGGGATAGCCCAAGCCCTTCAAAAACGGCCCGCAAGGTCGGCGGCCGGTTAAAAAGGGGCCTTTCGTTAGAATCAAAACGGCCCGTCACGGAATTGGACGGGAATAGGCTCAAAATGACCGCCAAGGTGTGGGGAATCATGTGTTAAAATATGAAGTTTCAATTCCAAGTTTGGGTTTTGATTCAATACCATTCTCTATTTAGAGTTTAATATAAACTGGGGCTGGCCTTATCTACAGCACTGCCAGTTAACTTCGTCCCCTTATTTGAGGCGCTTAGAAACGTCGCACGAACAAACCGAAGCCAGCGTTTCGAAGCCCAGGCCAAGGCGAATTTTTCCAGCTATTCACTTGGAATGCTGGGATAGCCCAAGCCCTTCAAAAACGGCCCGCAAGGTCGGCGGCCTGTTAAAAAGGGGCCTTTCGTTAGAATCAAAACGGCCCGTCACGGAATTGGACGGGAATAGGCTCAAAATGACCGCCAAGGTGTGGGGAATCATGTGTTAAAATATGAAGTTTCAATTCCAAGTTTGGGTTTTGATTCAATACCATTCTCTATTTAGAGTTTAATATAAACTGGGGCTGGCCTATGCTACAGCACTGCCAGTTAACTTCGTCCCCTTATTTGAGGCGCTTAGAAACGTCGCACGAACAAACCGAAGCCAGCGTTTCGAAGCCCAGGCCAAGGCGAATTTTTCCAGCTATTCACTTGGAATGCTGGGATAGCCCAAGCCCTTCAAAAACGGCCCGCAAGGTCGGCGGCCTGTTAAAAAGGGGCCTTTCGTTAGAATCAAAACGGCCCGTCACGGAATTGGACGGGAATAGGCTCAAAATGACCGCCAAGGTGTGGGGAATCATGTGTTAAAATATGAAGTTTCAATTCCAAGTTTGGGTTTTGATTCAATACCATTCTCTATTTAGAGTTTAATATAAACTGGGGCTGGCCTATGCTACAGCACTGCCAGTTAACTTCGTCCCCTTATTTGAGGCGCTTAGAAACGTCGCACGAACAAACCGAAGCCAGCGTTTCGAAGCCCAGGCCAAGGCGAATTTTTCCAGCTATTCACTTGGAATGCTGGGATAGCCCAAGCCCTTCAAAAACGGCCCGCAAGGTCGGCGGCCTGTTAAAAAGGGGCCTTTCGTTAGAATCAAAACGGCCCGTCACGGAATTGGACGGGAATAGGCTCAAAATGACCGCCAAGGTGTGGGGAATCATGTGTTAAAATATGAAGTTTCAATTCCAAGTTTGGGTTTTGATTCAATACCATTCTCTATTTAGAGTTTAATATAAACTGGGGCTGGCCTATGCTACAGCACTGCCAGTTAACTTCGTCCCCTTATTTGAGGCGCTTAGAAACGTCGCACGAACAAACCGAAGCCAGCGTTTCGAAGCCCAGGCCAAGGCGAATTTTTCCAGCTATTCACTTGGAATGCTGGGATAGCCCAAGCCCTTCAAAAACGGCCCGCAAGGTCGGCGGCCTGTTAAAAAGGGGCCTTTCGTTAGAATCAAAACGGCCCGTCACGGAATTGGACGGGAATAGGCTCAAAATGACCGCCAAGGTGTGGGGAATCATGTGTTAAAATATGAAGTTTCAATTCCAAGTTTGGGTTTTGATTCAATACCATTCTCTATTTAGAGTTTAATATAAACTGGGGCTGGCCTATGCTACAGCACTGCCAGTTAACTTCGTCCCCTTATTTGAGGCGCTTAGAAACGTCGCACGAACAAACCGAAGCCAGCGTTTCGAAGCCCAGGCCAAGGCGAATTTTTCCAGCTATTCACTTGGAATGCTGGGATAGCCCAAGCCCTTCAAAAACGGCCCCCAAGGTCGGCGGCCTGTTAAAAAGGGGCCTTTCGTTAGAATCAAAACGGCCCGTCACGGAATTGGACGGGAATAGGCTCAAAATGACCGCCAAGGTGTGGGGAATCATGTGTTAAAATATGAAGTTTCAATTCCAAGTTTGGGTTTTGATTCAATACCATTCTCTATTTAGAGTTTAATATAAACTGGGGCTGGCCTATGCTACAGCACTGCCAGTTAACTTCGTCCCCTTATTTGAGGCGCTTAGAAACGTCGCACGAACAAACCGAAGCCAGCGTTTCGAAGCCCAGGCCAAGGCGAATTTTTCCAGCTATTCACTTGGAATGCTGGGATAGCCCAAGCCCTTCAAAAACGGCCCGCAAGGTCGGCGGCCTGTTAAAAAGGGGCCTTTCGTTAGAATCAAAACGGCCCGTCACGGAATTGGACGGGAATAGGCTCAAAATGACCGCCAAGGTGTGGGGAATCATGTGTTAAAATATGAAGTTTCAATTCCAAGTTTGGGTTTTGATTCAATACCATTCTCTATTTAGAGTTTAATATAAACTGGGGCTGGCCTATGCTACAGCACTGCCAGTTAACTTCGTCCCCTTATTTGAGGCGCTTAGAAACGTCGCACGAACAAACCGAAGCCAGCGTTTCGAAGCCCAGGCCAAGGCGAATTTTTCCAGCTATTCACTTGGAATGCTGGGATAGCCCAAGCCCTTCAAAAACGGCCCGCAAGGTCGGCGGCCTGTTAAAAAGGGGCCTTTCGTTAGAATCAAAACGGCCCGTCACGGAATTGGACGGGAATAGGCTCAAAATGACCGCCAAGGTGTGGGGAATCATGTGTTAAAATATGAAGTTTCAATTCCAAGTTTGGGTTTTGATTCAATACCATTCTCTATTTAGAGTTTAATATAAACTGGGGCTGGCCTATGCTACAGCACTGCCAGTTAACTTCGTCCCCTTATTTGAGGCGCTTAGAAACGTCGCACGAACAAACCGAAGCCAGCGTTTCGAAGCCCAGGCCAAGGCGAATTTTTCCAGCTATTCACTTGGAATGCTGGGATAGCCCAAGCCCTTCAAAAACGGCCCGCAAGGTCGGCGGCCTGTTAAAAAGGGGCCTTTCGTTAGAATCAAAACGGCCCGTCACGGAATTGGACGGGAATAGGCTCAAAATGACCGCCAAGGTGTGGGGAATCATGTGTTAAAATATGAAGTTTCAATTCCAAGTTTGGGTTTTGATTCAATACCATTCTCTATTTAGAGTTTAATATAAACTGGGGCTGGCCTATGCTACAGCACTGCCAGTTAACTTCGTCCCCTTATTTGAGGCGCTTAGAAACGTCGCACGAACAAACCGAAGCCAGCGTTTCGAAGCCCAGGCCAAGGCGAATTTTTCCAGCTATTCACTTGGAATGCTGGGATAGCCCAAGCCCTTCAAAAACGGCCCGCAAGGTCGGCGGCCTGTTAAAAAGGGGCCTTTCGTTAGAATCAAAACGGCCCGTCACGGAATTGGACGGGAATAGGCTCAAAATGACCGCCAAGGTGTGGGGAATCATGTGTTAAAATATGAAGTTTCAATTCCAAGTTTGGGTTTTGATTCAATACCATTCTCTATTTAGAGTTTAATATAAACTGGGGCTGGCCTATGCTACAGCACTGCCAGTTAACTTCGTCCCCTTATTTGAGGCGCTTAGAAACGTCGCACGAACAAACCGAAGCCAGCGTTTCGAAGCCCAGGCCAAGGCGAATTTTTCCAGCTATTCACTTGGAATGCTGGGATAGCCCAAGCCCTTCAAAAACGGCCCGCAAGGTCGGCGGCCTGTTAAAAAGGGGCCTTTCGTTAGAATCAAAACGGCCCGTCACGGAATTGGACGGGAATAGGCTCAAAATGACCGCCAAGGTGTGGGGAATCATGTGTTAAAATATGAAGTTTCAATTCCAAGTTTGGGTTTTGATTCAATACCATTCTCTATTTAGAGTTTAATATAAACTGGGGCTGGCCTATGCTACAGCACTGCCAGTTAACTTCGTCCCCTTATTTGAGGCGCTTAGAAACGTCGCACGAACAAACCGAAGCCAGCGTTTCGAAGCCCAGGCCAAGGCGAATTTTTCCAGCTATTCACTTGGAATGCTGGGATAGCCCAAGCCCTTCAAAAACGGCCCGCAAGGTCGGCGGCCTGTTAAAAAGGGGCCTTTCGTTAGAATCAAAACGGCCCGTCACGGAATTGGACGGGAATAGGCTCAAAATGACCGCCAAGGTGTGGGGAATCATGTGTTAAAATATGAAGTTTCAATTCCAAGTTTGGGTTTTGATTCAATACCATTCTCTATTTAGAGTTTAATATAAACTGGGGCTGGCCTATGCTACAGCACTGCCAGTTAACTTCGTCCCCTTATTTGAGGCGCTTAGAAACGTCGCACGAACAAACCGAAGCCAGCGTTTCGAAGCCCAGGCCAAGGCGAATTTTTCCAGCTATTCACTTGGAATGCTGGGATAGCCCAAGCCCTTCAAAAACGGCCCCCAAGGTCGGCGGCCTGTTAAAAAGGGGCCTTTCGTTAGAATCAAAACGGCCCGTCACGGAATTGGACGGGAATAGGCTCAAAATGACCGCCAAGGTGTGGGGAATCATGTGTTAAAATATGAAGTTTCAATTCCAAGTTTGGGTTTTGATTCAATACCATTCTCTATTTAGAGTTTAATATAAACTGGGGCTGGCCTATGCTACAGCACTGCCAGTTAACTTCGTCCCCTTATTTGAGGCGCTTAGAAACGTCGCACGAACAAACCGAAGCCAGCGTTTCGAAGCCCAGGCCAAGGCGAATTTTTCCAGCTATTCACTTGGAATGCTGGGATAGCCCAAGCCCTTCAAAAACGGCCCGCAAGGTCGGCGGCCTGTTAAAAAGGGGCCTTTCGTTAGAATCAAAACGGCCCGTCACGGAATTGGACGGGAATAGGCTCAAAATGACCGCCAAGGTGTGGGGAATCATGTGTTAAAATATGAAGTTTCAATTCCAAGTTTGGGTTTTGATTCAATACCATTCTCTATTTAGAGTTTAATATAAACTGGGGCTGGCCTATGCTACAGCACTGCCAGTTAACTTCGTCCCCTTATTTGAGGCGCTTAGAAACGTCGCACGAACAAACCGAAGCCAGCGTTTCGAAGCCCAGGCCAAGGCGAATTTTTCCAGCTATTCACTTGGAATGCTGGGATAGCCCAAGCCCTTCAAAAACGGCCCGCAAGGTCGGCGGCCTGTTAAAAAGGGGCCTTTCGTTAGAATCAAAACGGCCCGTCACGGAATTGGACGGGAATAGGCTCAAAATGACCGCCAAGGTGTGGGGAATCATGTGTTAAAATATGAAGTTTCAATTCCAAGTTTGGGTTTTGATTCAATACCATTCTCTATTTAGAGTTTAATATAAACTGGGGCTGGCCTATGCTACAGCACTGCCAGTTAACTTCGTCCCCTTATTTGAGGCGCTTAGAAACGTCGCACGAACAAACCGAAGCCAGCGTTTCGAAGCCCAGGCCAAGGCGAATTTTTCCAGCTATTCACTTGGAATGCTGGGATAGCCCAAGCCCTTCAAAAACGGCCCGCAAGGTCGGCGGCCTGTTAAAAAGGGGCCTTTCGTTAGAATCAAAACGGCCCGTCACGGAATTGGACGGGAATAGGCTCAAAATGACCGCCAAGGTGTGGGGAATCATGTGTTAAAATATGAAGTTTCAATTCCAAGTTTGGGTTTTGATTCAATACCATTCTCTATTTAGAGTTTAATATAAACTGGGGCTGGCCTATGCTACAGCACTGCCAGTTAACTTCGTCCCCTTATTTGAGGCGCTTAGAAACGTCGCACGAACAAACCGAAGCCAGCGTTTCGAAGCCCAGGCCAAGGCGAATTTTTCCAGCTATTCACTTGGAATGCTGGGATAGCCCAAGCCCTTCAAAAACGGCCCGCAAGGTCGGCGGCCTGTTAAAAAGGGGCCTTTCGTTAGAATCAAAACGGCCCGTCACGGAATTGGACGGGAATAGGCTCAAAATGACCGCCAAGGTGTGGGGAATCATGTGTTAAAATATGAAGTTTCAATTCCAAGTTTGGGTTTTGATTCAATACCATTCTCTATTTAGAGTTTAATATAAACTGGGGCTGGCCTATGCTACAGCACTGCCAGTTAACTTCGTCCCCTTATTTGAGGCGCTTAGAAACGTCGCACGAACAAACCGAAGCCAGCGTTTCGAAGCCCAGGCCAAGGCGAATTTTTCCAGCTATTCACTTGGAATGCTGGGATAGCCCAAGCCCTTCAAAAACGGCCCGCAAGGTCGGCGGCCTGTTAAAAAGGGGCCTTTCGTTAGAATCAAAACGGCCCGTCACGGAATTGGACGGGAATAGGCTCAAAATGACCGCCAAGGTGTGGGGAATCATGTGTTAAAATATGAAGTTTCAATTCCAAGTTTGGGTTTTGATTCAATACCATTCTCTATTTAGAGTTTAATATAAACTGGGGCTGGCCTATGCTACAGCACTGCCAGTTAACTTCGTCCCCTTATTTGAGGCGCTTAGAAACGTCGCACGAACAAACCGAAGCCAGCGTTTCGAAGCCCAGGCCAAGGCGAATTTTTCCAGCTATTCACTTGGAATGCTGGGATAGCCCAAGCCCTTCAAAAACGGCCCGCAAGGTCGGCGGCCTGTTAAAAAGGGGCCTTTCGTTAGAATCAAAACGGCCCGTCACGGAATTGGACGGGAATAGGCTCAAAATGACCGCCAAGGTGTGGGGAATCATGTGTTAAAATATGAAGTTTCAATTCCAAGTTTGGGTTTTGATTCAATACCATTCTCTATTTAGAGTTTAATATAAACTGGGGCTGGCCTATGCTACAGCACTGCCAGTTAACTTCGTCCCCTTATTTGAGGCGCTTAGAAACGTCGCACGAACAAACCGAAGCCAGCGTTTCGAAGCCCAGGCCAAGGCGAATTTTTCCAGCTATTCACTTGGAATGCTGGGATAGCCCAAGCCCTTCAAAAACGGCCCGCAAGGTCGGCGGCCTGTTAAAAAGGGGCCTTTCGTTAGAATCAAAACGGCCCGTCACGGAATTGGACGGGAATAGGCTCAAAATGACCGCCAAGGTGTGGGGAATCATGTGTTAAAATATGAAGTTTCAATTCCAAGTTTGGGTTTTGATTCAATACCATTCTCTATTTAGAGTTTAATATAAACTGGGGCTGGCCTATGCTACAGCACTGCCAGTTAACTTCGTCCCCTTATTTGAGGCGCTTAGAAACGTCGCACGAACAAACCGAAGCCAGCGTTTCGAAGCCCAGGCCAAGGCGAATTTTTCCAGCTATTCACTTGGAATGCTGGGATAGCCCAAGCCCTTCAAAAACGGCCCGCAAGGTCGGCGGCCTGTTAAAAAGGGGCCTTTCGTTAGAATCAAAACGGCCCGTCACGGAATTGGACGGGAATAGGCTCAAAATGACCGCCAAGGTGTGGGGAATCATGTGTTAAAATATGAAGTTTCAATTCCAAGTTTGGGTTTTGATTCAATACCATTCTCTATTTAGAGTTTAATATAAACTGGGGCTGGCCTATGCTACAGCACTGCCAGTTAACTTCGTCCCCTTATTTGAGGCGCTTAGAAACGTCGCACGAACAAACCGAAGCCAGCGTTTCGAAGCCCAGGCCAAGGCGAATTTTTCCAGCTATTCACTTGGAATGCTGGGATAGCCCAAGCCCTTCAAAAACGGCCCGCAAGGTCGGCGGCCTGTTAAAAAGGGGCCTTTCGTTAGAATCAAAACGGCCCGTCACGGAATTGGACGGGAATAGGCTCAAAATGACCGCCAAGGTGTGGGGAATCATGTGTTAAAATATGAAGTTTCAATTCCAAGTTTGGGTTTTGATTCAATACCATTCTCTATTTAGAGTTTAATATAAACTGGGGCTGGCCTATGCTACAGCACTGCCAGTTAACTTCGTCCCCTTATTTGAGGCGCTTAGAAACGTCGCACGAACAAACCGAAGCCAGCGTTTCGAAGCCCAGGCCAAGGCGAATTTTTCCAGCTATTCACTTGGAATGCTGGGATAGCCCAAGCCCTTCAAAAACGGCCCGCAAGGTCGGCGGCCTGTTAAAAAGGGGCCTTTCGTTAGAATCAAAACGGCCCGTCACGGAATTGGACGGGAATAGGCTCAAAATGACCGCCAAGGTGTGGGGAATCATGTGTTAAAATATGAAGTTTCAATTCCAAGTTTGGGTTTTGATTCAATACCATTCTCTATTTAGAGTTTAATATAAACTGGGGCTGGCCTATGCTACAGCACTGCCAGTTAACTTCGTCCCCTTATTTGAGGCGCTTAGAAACGTCGCACGAACAAACCGAAGCCAGCGTTTCGAAGCCCAGCTCAGAGGCGAATTTTTCCAGCTATTCACTTGGAATGCTGGGATAGCCCAAGCCCTTCAAAAACGGCCCGCAAGGTCGGCGGCCTGTTAAAAAGGGGCCTTTCGTTAGAATCAAAACGGCCCGTCACGGAATTGGACGGGAATAGGCTCAAAATGACCGCCAAGGTGTGGGGAATCATGTGTTAAAATATGAAGTTTCAATTCCAAGTTTGGGTTTTGATTCAATACCATTCTCTATTTAGAGTTTAATATAAACTGGGGCTGGCCCTATGCTACAGCACTGCCAGTTAACTTCGTCCCCCTTATTTGAGGCGCTTAGAAACGTCGCACGAACAAACCGAAGCCAGCGTTTCGAAGCCCAGCCAAGGCGAATTTTTCCAGCTATTCACTTGGAATGCTGGGATAGCCCAAGCCCTTCAAAAACGGCCCGCAAGGTCGGCGGCCTGTTAAAAAGGGGCCTTTCGTTAGAATCAAAACGGCCCGTCACGGAATTGGACGGGAATAGGCTCAAAATGACCGCCAAGGTGTGGGGAATCATGTGTTAAAATATGAAGTTTCAATTCCAAGTTTGGGTTTTGATTCAATACCATTCTCTATTTAGAGTTTAATATAAACTGGGGCTGGCCTATGCTACAGCACTGCAGTTAACTTCGTCCCCTTATTTGAGGCGCTTAGAAACGTCGCACGAACAAACCGAAGCCAGCGTTTCGAAGCCCAGGCCAAGGCGAATTTTTCCAGCTATTCACTTGGAATGCTGGGATAGCCCAAGCCCTTCAAAAACGGCCCGCAAGGTCGGCGGCCTGTTAAAAAGGGGCCTTTCGTTAGAATCAAAACGGCCCGTCACGGAATTGGACGGGAATAGGCTCAAAATGACCGCCAAGGTGTGGGGAATCATGTGTTAAAATATGAAGTTTCAATTCCAAGTTTGGGTTTTGATTCAATACCATTCTCTATTTAGAGTTTAATATAAACTGGGGCTGGCCTATGCTACAGCACTGCCAGTTAACTTCGTCCCCTTATTTGAGGCGCTTAGAAACGTCGCACGACAAACCGAAGCCAGCGTTTCGAAGCCCAGGCCAAGGCGAATTTTTCCAGCTATTCACTTGGAATGCTGGGATAGCCCAAGCCCTTCAAAAACGGCCCGCAAAGTCGGCGGCCTGTTAAAAAGGGGCCTTTCGTTAGAATCAAAACGGCCCGTCACGGAATTGGACGGGAATAGGCTCAAAATGACCGCCAAGGTGTGGGGAATCATGTGTTAAAATATGAAGTTTCAATTCCAAGTTTGGGTTTTGATTCAATACCATTCTCTATTTAGAGTTTAATATAAACTGGGGCTGGCCTATGCTACAGCACTGCCAGTTAACTTCGTCCCCTTATTTGAGGCGCTTAGAAACGTCGCACGAACAAACCGAAGCCAGCGTTTCGAAGCCCAGGCCAAGGCGAATTTTTCCAGCTATTCACTTGGAATGCTGGGATAGCCCAAGCCCTTCAAAAACGGCCCGCAAGGTCGGCGGCCTGTTAAAAAGGGGGCCTTTCGTTAGAATCAAAACGGCCCGTCACGGGAATTGGACGGGAATAGGCTCAAAATGACCGCCAAGGTGTGGGGAATCATGTGTTAAAATATGAAGTTTCAATTCCAAGTTTGGGTTTTGATTCAATACCATTCTCTATTTAGAGTTTAATATAAACTGGGGCTGGCCTATGCTACAGCACTGCAGTTAACTTCGTCCCCTTATTTGAGGCGCTTAGAACGTCGCACGAACAAACCGAAGCCAGCGTTTCGAGCCCAGGCCAAGGCGAATTTTTCCAGCTATTCACTTGGAATGCTGGGATAAGCCCAAGCCCTTCAAAAAACGGCCCGCAAGGTCGGCGGCCTGTTAAAAAGGGGCCTTTCGTTAGAATCAAAACGGCCCGTCACGGAATTGGACGGGAATAGGCTCAAAATGACCGCCAAGGTGTGGGGAATCATGTGTTAAAATATGAAGTTTCAATTCCAAGTTTGGGGTTTTGATTCAATACCATTCTCTATTTAGAGTTTAATATAAACTGGGGCTGGCCTATGCTACAGCACTGCCAGTTAACTTCGTCCCCTTATTTGAGGCGCTTAGAAACGTCGCACGAACAAACCGAAGCCAGCGTTTCGAAGCCCAGGCCAAGGCGAATTTTTTCCAGCTATTCACTTGGAATGCTGGGATAGCCCAAGCCCTTCAAAAACGGCCCGCAAGGTCGGCGGCCTGTTAAAAAGGGGCCTTTCGTTAGAATCAAAACGGCCCGTCACGGAATTGGACGGGAATAGGCTCAAAATGACCGCCAAGGTGTGGGGGAATCATGTGTTAAAATATGAAGTTTCAATTCCAAGTTTGGGTTTTGATTCAATACCATTCTCTATTTAGAGTTTAATATAAACTGGGGCTGGCCTATGCTACAGCACTGCCAGTTAACTTCGTCCCCTTATTTGAGGCGCTTAGAAACGTCGCACGAACAAACCGAAGCCAGCGTTTCGAAGCCCAGGCCAAGGCGAATTTTTCCAGCTATTCACTTGGAATGCTGGGATAGCCCAAGCCCTTCAAAAACGGCCCGCAAGGTCGGCGGCCTGTTAAAAAGGGGCCTTTCGTTAGAATCAAAACGGCCCGTCACGGAATTGGACGGGAATAGGCTCAAAATGACCGCCAAGGTGTGGGGAATCATGTGTTAAAATATGAAGTTTCAATTCCAAGTTTGGGTTTTGATTCAATACCATTCTCTATTTAGAGTTTAATATAAACTGGGGCTGGCCTATGCTACAGCACTGCCAGTTAACTTCGTCCCCTTATTTGAGGCGCTTAGAAACGTCGCACGAACAAACCGAAGCCAGCGTTTCGAAGCCCAGGCCAAGGCGAATTTTTCCAGCTATTCACTTGGAATGCTGGGATAGCCCAAGCCCTTCAAAACGGCCCGCAAGGTCGGCGGCCTGTTAAAAAAGGGGCCTTTCGTTAGAATCAAAACGGCCCGTCACGGAATTGGACGGGAATAAGCTTCAAAATGACCGCCAAGGTGTGGGGAATCATGTGTTAAAATATGAAGTTTCAATTCCAAGTTTGGGTTTTGATTCAATACCATTCTCTATTTAGAGTTTAATATAAACTGGGGCTGGCCTATGCTACAGCACTGCCAGTTAACTTCGTCCCCTTATTTGAGGCGCTTAGAAACGTCGCACGAACAAACCGAAGCCAGCGTTTCGAAGCCCAGGCCAAGGCGAATTTTTCCAGCTATTCACTTGGAATGCTGGGATAGCCCAAGCCCTTCAAAAACGGCCCGCAAGGTCGGCGGCCTGTTAAAAAGGGGCCTTTCGTTAGAATCAAAACGGCCCGTCACGGAATTGGACGGAATAGGCTCAAAATGACCGCCAAGGTGTGGGGAATCATGTGTTAAAATATGAAGTTTCAATTCCAAGTTTGGGTTTTGATTCAATACCATTCTCTATTTAGAGTTTAATATAAACTGGGGCTGGCCTATGCTACAGCACTGCCAGTTAACTTCGTCCCCTTATTTGAGGCGCTTAGAAACGTCGCACGAACAAACCGAAGCCAGCGTTTCGAAGCCCAGGCCAAGGCGAATTTTTCCAGCTATTCACTTGGAATGCTGGGATAGCCCAAGCCCTTCAAAAACGGCCCGCAAGGTCGGCGGCCTGTTAAAAAGGGGCCTTTCGTTAGAATCAAAACGGCCCGTCACGGAATTGGACGGGAATAGGCCTCAAAATGACCGCCAAGGTGTGGGGAATCATGTGTTAAAATATGAAGTTTCAATTCCAAGTTTGGGTTTTGATTCAATACCATTCTCTATTTAGAGTTTAATATAAACTGGGGCTGGCCTATGCTACAGCACTGCCAGTTAACTTCGTCCCCTTATTTGAGGCGCTTAGAAACGGTCGCACGAACAAACCGAAGCCAGCGTTTCGAAGCCCAGGCCAAGGCGAATTTTTCCAGCTATTCACTTGGAATGCTGGGATAGCCCAAGCCCTTCAAAAACGGCCCGCAAGGTCGGCGGCCTGTTAAAAAGGGGCCTTTCGTTAGAATCAAAACGGCCCCGTCACGGAATTGGACGGGAATAGGCTCAAAATGACCGCCAAGGTGTGGGGAATCATGTGTTAAAATATGAAGTTTCAATTCCAAGTTTGGGTTTTGATTCAATACCATTCTCTATTTAGAGTTTAATATAAACTGGGGCTGGCCTATGCTACAGCACTGCCAGTTAACTTCGTCCCCTTATTTGAGGCGCTTAGAAACGTCGCACGAACAAACCGAAGCCAGCGTTTCGAAGCCCAGGCCAAGGCGAATTTTTCCAGCTATTCACTTGGAATGCTGGGATAGCCCAAGCCCTTCAAAAACGGCCCGCAAGGTCGGCGGCCTGTTAAAAAGGGGCCTTTCGTTAGAATCAAAACGGCCCGTCACGGAATTGGACGGGAATAGGCTCAAAATGACCGCCAAGGTGTGGGGAATCATGTGTTAAAATATGAAGTTTCAATTCCAAGTTTGGGTTTTGATTCAATACCATTCTCTATTTAGAGTTTTAATATAAACTGGGGCTGGCCTATGCTACAGCACTGCCAGTTAACTTCGTCCCCTTATTTGAGGCGCTTAGAAACGTCGCACGAACAAACCGAAGCCAGCGTTTCGAAGCCCCAGGCCAAGGCGAATTTTTCCAGCTATTCACTTGGAATGCTGGGATAGCCCAAGCCCTTCAAAAACGGCCCGCAAGGTCGGCGGCCTGTTAAAAAGGGGCCCTTTCGTTAGAATCAAAACGGCCCGTCACGGAATTGGACGGGAATAGGCTCAAAATGACCGCCAAGGTGTGGGGAATCATGTGTTTAAAATATGAAGTTTCAATTCCAAGTTTGGGTTTTGATTCAATACCATTCTCTATTTAGAGTTTAATATAAACTGGGGCTGGCCTATGCTACAGCCACTGCCAGTTAACTTCGTCCCCCTTATTTGAGGCGCTTAGAAACGTCGCACGAACAAACCGAAGCCAGCGTTTCGAAGCCCAGGGGCCAAGGCGAATTTTTCCAGCTATTCACTTGGAATGCTGGGATAGCCCAAGCCCTTCAAAAACGGCCCGCAAGGTCGGCGGCCTGTTAAAAAGGGGCCTTTCGTTAGAATCAAAACGGCCCGTCACGGAATTGGACGGGAATAGGCTCAAAATGACCGCCAAGGTGTGGGGAATCATGTGTTAAAATATGAAGTTTCAATTCCAAGTTTGGGTTTTGATTCAATACCATTCTCTATTTAGAGTTTAATATAAACTGGGGCTGGCCTATGCTACAGCACTGCCAGTTAACTTCGTCCCCTTATTTGAGGCGCTTAGAAACGTCGCACGAACAAACCGAAGCCAGCGTTTCGAAGCCCAGGCCAAGGCGAATTTTTCCAGCTATTCACTTGGAATGCTGGGATAGCCCAAGCCCTTCAAAAACGGCCCGCAAGGTCGGCGGCCTGTTAAAAAGGGGCCTTTCGTTAGAATCAAAACGGCCCGTCACGGAATTGGACGGGAATAGGCTCAAAATGACCGCCAAGGTGTGGGGAATCATGTGTTAAAATATGAAGTTTCAATTCCAAGTTTGGGTTTTGATTCAATACCATTCTCTATTTAGAGTTTAATATAAACTGGGGCTGGCCTATGCTACAGCACTGCCAGTTAACTTCGTCCACTTATTTGAGGCGCTTAGAAACGTCGCACGAACAAACCGAAGCCAGCGTTTCGAAGCCCAGGCCAAGGCGAATTTTTCCAGCTATTCACTTGGAATGCTGGGATAGCCCAAGCCCTTCAAAAACGGCCCGCAAGGTCGGCGGCCTGTTAAAAAGGGGCCTTTCGTTAGAATCAAAACGGCCCGTCACGGAATTGGACGGGAATAGGCTCAAAATGACCGCCAAGGTGTGGGGAATCATGTGTTAAAATATGAAGTTTCAATTCCAAGTTTGGGTTTTGATTCAATACCATTCTCTATTTAGAGTTTAATATAAACTGGGGCTGGCCTATGCTACAGCACTGCCAGTTAACTTCGTCCCCTTATTTGAGGCGCTTAGAAACGTCGCACGAACAAACCGAAGCCAGCGTTTCGAAGCCCAGGCCAAGGCGAATTTTTCCAGCTATTCACTTGGAATGCTGGGATAGCCCAAGCCCTTCAAAAACGGCCCGCAAGGTCGGCGGCCTGTGTTAAAAAGGGGCCTTTCGTTAGAATCAAAACGGCCCGTCACGGAATTGGACGGGAATAGGCTCAAAATGACCGCCAAGGTGTGGGGAATCATGTGTTAAAATATGAAGTTTCAATTCCAAGTTTGGGGTTTTGATTCAATACCATTCTCTATTTAGAGTTTAATATAAACTGGGGCTGGCCTATGCTACAGCACTGCCAGTTAACTTCGTCCCCTTATTTGAGGCGCTTAGAAACGTCGCACGAACAAACCGAAGCCAGCGTTTCGAAGCCCAGGCCAAGGCGAATTTTTCCAGCTATTCACTTGGAATGCTGGGATAGCCCAAGCCCTTCAAAAACGGCCCGCAAGGTCGGCGGCCTGTTAAAAAGGGGCCTTTCGTTAGAATCAAAACGGCCCGTCACGGAATTGGACGGGAATAGGCTCAAAATGACCGCCAAGGTGTGGGGAATCATGTGTTAAAATATGAAGTTTCAATTCCAAGTTTGGGTTTTGATTCAATACCATTCTCTATTTAGAGTTTAATATAAACTGGGGCTGGCCTATGCTACAGCACTGCCAGTTAACTTCGTCCCCTTATTTGAGGCGCTTAGAAACGTCGCACGAACAAACCGAAGCCAGCGTTTCGAAGCCCAGGCCAAGGCGAATTTTTCCAGCTATTCACTTGGAATGCTGGGATAGCCCAAGCCCTTCAAAAACGGCCCGCAAGGTCGGCGGCCTGTTAAAAAGGGGCCTTTCGTTAGAATCAAAACGGCCCGTCACGGAATTGGACGGGAATAGGCTCAAAATGACCGCCAAGGTGTGGGGAATCATGTGTTAAAATATGAAGTTTCAATTCCAAGTTTGGGTTTTGATTCAATACCATTCTCTATTTAGAGTTTAATATAAACTGGGGCTGGCCTATGCTACAGCACTGCCAGTTAACTTCGTCCCCTTATTTGAGGCGCTTAGAAACGTCGCACGAACAAACCGAAGCCAGCGTTCCGAAGCCCAGGCCAAGGCGAATTTTTCCAGCTATTCACTTGGAATGCTGGGATAGCCCAAGCCCTTCAAAAACGGCCCGCAAGGTCGGCGGCCTGTTAAAAAGGGGCCTTTCGTTAGAATCAAAACGGCCCGTCACGGAATTGGACGGGAATAGGCTCAAAATGACCGCCAAGGTGTGGGGAATCATGTGTTAAAATATGAAGTTTCAATTCCAAGTTTGGGTTTTGATTCAATACCATTCTCTATTTAGAGTTTAATATAAACTGGGGCTGGCCTATGCTACAGCACTGCCAGTTAACTTCGTCCCCTTATTTGAGGCGCTTAGAAACGTCGCACGAACAAACCGAAGCCAGCGTTTCGAAGCCCAGGCCAAGGCGAATTTTTCCAGCTATTCACTTGGAATGCTGGGATAGCCCAAGCCCTTCAAAAACGGCCCGCAAGGTCGGCGGCCCTGTTAAAAAGGGGCCTTTCGTTAGAATCAAAACGGCCCGTCACGGAATTGGACGGGAATAGGCTCAAAATGACCGCCAAGGTGTGGGGAATCATGTGTTAAAATATGAAGTTTCAATTCCAAGTTTGGGTTTTGATTCAATACCATTCTCTATTTAGAGTTTAATATAAACTGGTGGCTGGCCTATGCTACAGCACTGCCAGTTAACTTCGTCCCCTTATTTGAGGCGCTTAGAAACGTCGCACGAACAAACCGAAGCCAGCGTTTCGAAGCCCAGGCCAAGGCGAATTTTTCCAGCTATTCACTTGGAATGCTGGGATAGCCCAAGCCCTTCAAAAACGGCCCGCAAGGTCGGCGGCCTGTTAAAAAGGGGCCTTTCGTTAGAATCAAAACGGCCCGTCACGGAATTGGACGGGAATAGGCTCAAAATGACCGCCAAGGTGTGGGGAATCATGTGTTAAAATATGAAGTTTCAATTCCAAGTTTGGGTTTTGATTCAATACCATTCTCTATTTAGAGTTTAATATAAACTGGGGCTGGCCTATGCTACAGCACTGCCAGTTAACTTCGTCCCCTTATTTGAGGCGCTTAGAAACGTCGCACGAACAAACCGAAGCCAGCGTTTCGAAGCCCAGGCCAAGGCAAATTTTTCCAGCTATTCACTTGGAATGCTGGGATAGCCCAAGCCCTTCAAAAACGGCCCGCAAGGTCGGCGGCCTGTTAAAAAGGGGCCTTTCGTTAGAATCAAAACGGCCCGTCACGGAATTGGACGGGAATAGGCTCAAAATGACCGCCAAGGTGTGGGGAATCATGTGTTAAAAATATGAAGTTTCAATTCCAAGTTTGGGTTTTGATTCAATACCATTCTCTATTTAGAGTTTAATATAAACTGGGGCTGGCCTATGCTACAGCACTGCCAGTTAACTTCGTCCCCTTATTTGAGGCGCTTAGAAACGTCGCACGAACAAACCGAAGCCAGCGTTTCGAGCCCAGGCCAAGGCGAATTTTTCCAGCTATTCACTTGGAATGCTGGGATAGCCCAAGCCCTTCAAAAACGGCCCGCAAGGTCGGCGGCCTGTTAAAAAGGGGCCTTTCGTTAGAATCAAAACTGGCCCGTCACGGAATTGGACGGGAATAGGCTCAAAATGACCGCCAAGGTGTGGGGAATCATGTGTTAAAATATGAAGTTTCAATTCCAAGTTTGGGTTTTGATTCAATACCATTTCTCTATTAGAGTTTAATATAAACTGGGGCTGGCCTATGCTACAGCACTGCCAGTTAACTTCGTCCCCTTATTTGAGGCGCTTAGAAACGTCGCACGAACAAACCGAAGCAGCGTTCGAAGCCCAGGCCAAGGCGAATTTTTCCAGCTATTCACTTGGAATGCTGGGATAGCCCAAGCCCTTCAAAAACGGCCCGCAAGGTCGGCGGCCTGTTAAAAAGGGGCCTTTCGTTAGAATCAAAACGGCCCGTCACGGAATTGGACGGGAATAGGCTCAAAATGACCGCCAAGGTGTGGGGAAATCATGTGTTAAAATATGAAGTTTCAATTCCAAGTTTGGGTTTTGATTCAATACCATTCTCTATTTAGAGTTTAATATAAACTGGGGCTGGCCTATGCTACAGCACTGCCAGTTAACTTCGTCCCTTATTTGAGGCGCTTAGAAACGTCGCACGAACAAACCGAAGCCAGCGTTTCGAAGCCCAGGCCAAGGCGAATTTTTCCAGCTATTCACTTGGAATGCTGGGATAGCCCAAGCCCTTCAAAAACGGCCCGCAAGGTCGGCGGCCTGTTAAAAAGGGGCCTTTTCGTTAGAATCAAAACGGCCCGTCACGGAATTTGGACGGGAATAGGCTCAAAATGACCGCCAAGGTGTGGGGAATCATGTGTTAAAATATGAAGTTTCAATTCAAGTTTGGGTTTTGATTCAATACCATTCTCTATTTAGAGTTTAATATAAACTGGGGCTGGCCTATGCTACAGCACTGCCAGTTAACTTCGTCCCCTTATTTGAGGCGCTTAGAAACGTCGCACGAACAAACCGAAGCCAGCGTTTCGAAGCCCAGGCCAAGGCGAATTTTTCCAGCTTCTTCACTTGGAATGCTGGGATAGCCCAAGCCCTTCAAAAACGGCCCGCAAGGTCGGCGGCCTGTTAAAAAGGGGCCTTTCGTTAGAATCAAAACGGCCCGTCACGGGGATTGGACGGGAATAGGCTCAAAATGACCGCCAAGGTGTGGGGAATCATGTGTTAAAATATGAAGTTTCAATTCCAAGTTTGGGTTTTGATTCAATACCATTCTCTATTTAGAGTTTAATATAAAACTGGGGCTGGCCTATGCTACAGCACTGCCCAGTTAACTTCGTCCCCTTATTTGAGGCGCTTAGAAACGTCGCACGAACAAACCGAAGCCAGCGTTTCGAAGCCCAGGCCAAGGCAAATTTTTCCAGCTATTCACTTGGAATGCTGGGATAGCCCAAGCCCTTCAAAAACGGCCCGCAAGGTCGGCGGCCTGTTAAAAAGGGGCCTTTCGTTAGAATCCAAAACGGCCCGTCACGGAATTGGACGGGAATAGGCCTCAAAATGACCGCCAAGGTGTGGGGAATCATGTGTTAAAATATGAAGTTTCAATTCCAAGTTTGGGTTTTGATTCAATACCATTCTCTATTTAGAGTTTAATATAAAACTGGGGCTGGCCTATGCTACAGCACTGCCAGTTAACTTCGTCCCCTTATTTGAGGCGCTTAGAAACGTCGCACGAACAAACCGAAGCCAGCGTTTCGAAGCCCAGGCCCAAGGCGAATTTTTCCAGCTATTCACTTGGAATGCTGGGATAGCCCAAGCCCTTCAAAAACGGCCCGCAGGTCGGCGGCCTGTTAAAAAAGGGGCCTTTCGTTAGAATCAAAACGGCCCGTCACGGAATTGGACGGGAATAGGCTCAAAATGACCGCCAAGGTGTGGGGAATCATGTGTTAAAATATGAAGTTTCAATTCCAAGTTTGGGTTTTGATTCAATACCATTCTCTATTTAGAGTTTAATATAAACTGGGGCTGGCCTATGCTACAGCACTGCCAGTTAACTTCGTCCCCTTATTTGAGGCGCTTAGAAACGTCGCACGAACAAACCGAAGCCAGCGTTTCGAAGCCCAGGCCAAGGCGAATTTTTCCAGCTATTCACTTGGAATGCTGGGATAGGCCCAAGCCCTTCAAAAAACTGCCCGCAAGGTCGGCGGCCTGTTAAAAAGGGGCCTTTCGTTAGAATCAAAACGGCCCGTCACGGAATTGGACGGGAATAGGCTCAAAATGACCGCCAAGGTGTGGGGAATCATGTGTTAAAATATGAAGTTTCAATTCCAAGTTTGGGTTTTGATTCAATACCATTCTCCTATTTAGAGTTTAATATAAACTGGGGCTGGCCTATGCTTCAGCACTGCCAGTTAACTTCGTCCCTTATTTGAGGCGCTTAGAAACGTCGCACGAACAAACCGAAGCCAGCGTTTCGAAGCCCAGGCCAAGGCGAATTTTTCCAGCTATTCACTTGGAATGCTGGGATAGCCCAAGCCCTTCAAAAACGGCCCGCAAGGTCGGCGGCCTGTTAAAGGGGGCCTTTCGTTAGAATCAAAACGGCCCGTCACGGAATTGGACGGGAATAGGCTCAAAATGACCGCCAAGGTGTGGGGAATCATGTGTTAAAATATGAAGTTTCAATTCCAAGTTTGGGTTTTGATTCAATACCATTCTCTATTTAGAGTTTAATATAAACTGGGGCTGGCCTATGCTACAGCACTGCCAGTTAACTTCGTCCCTTATTTGAGGCGCTTAGAAACGTCGCACGAACAAACCGAAGCCAGCGTTTCGAAGCCCAGGCCAAGGCGAATTTTTCCAGCTATTCACTTGGAATGCTGGGATAGCCCAAGCCCTTCAAAAAACGGCCCGCAAGGTCGGCGGCCTGTTAAAAAGGGGCCTTTCGTTAGAATCAAAACGGCCCGTCACGGAATTGGACGGGAATAGGCTCAAAATGACCGCCAAGGTGTGGGGAATCATGTGTTAAAATATGAAGTTTCAATTCCAAGTTTTGGGTTTTGATTCAATACCATTCTCTATTTAGAGTTTAATATAAACTGGGGCTGGCCCTATGCTACAGCACTGCCAGTTAACTTCGTCCCCTTATTTGAGGCGCTTAGAAACGTCGCACGAACAAACCGAAGCCAGCGTTTCGAAGCCCAGGCCAAGGCAAATTTTTCCAGCTATTCACTTGGAATGCTGGGATAGCCCAAGCCCTTCAAAAACGGCCCGCAAGGTCCGGCGGCCTGTTAAAAAGGGGCCTTTCGTTAGAATCAAAAACGGCCCGTCACGGAATTGGACGGGAATAGGCTCAAAATGACCGCCAAGGTGTGGGGAATCATGTGTTAAAATATGAAGTTTCAATTCCAAGTTTGGGTTTTGATTCAATACCATTCTCTATTTAGAGTTTAATATAAACTGGGGCTGGCCTATGCTACAGCACTGCCAGTTAACTTCGTCCCCTTATTTGAGGGCGCTTAGAACGTCGCACGAACAAACCGAAGCCAGCGTTTCGAAGCCCAGGCCAAGGCGAATTTTTCCAGCTATTCACTTGGAATGCTGGGATAGCCCAAGCCCTTCAAAAACGGCCCGCAAGGTCGGCGGCCTGTTAAAAAGGGGCCTTTCGTTAGAATCAAAACGGCCCGTCACGGAATTGGACGGGAATAGGCTCAAAATGACCGCCAAGGTGTGGGGAATCATGTGTTAAATATGAAGTTTCAATTCCAAGTTTGGGTTTTGATTCAATACCATTCTCTATTTAGAGTTTAATATAAACTGGGGCTGGCCTATGCTACAGCACTGCCAGTTAACTTCGTCCCCTTATTTGAGGCGCTTAGAAACGTCGCACGAACAAACCGAAGCCAGCGTTTCGAAGCCCAGGCCAAGGCGAATTTTTTCCAGCTATTCACTTGGAATGCTGGGATAGCCCAAGCCCTTCAAAAACGGCCCGCAAGGTCGGCGGCCCTGTTAAAAAGGGGCCTTTCGTTAGAATCAAAACGGCCCGTCACGGAATTGGACGGGAATAGGCTCAAAATGACCGCCAAGGTGTGGGGAATCATGTGTTAAAAATATGAAGTTTCAATTCCAAGTTTGGGTTTTGATTCAATACCATTCTCTATTTAGAGTTTAATATAAACTGGGGCTGGCCTATGCTACAGCACTGCCAGTTAACTTCGTCCCCCTTATTTGAGGCGCTTAGAAACGTCGCACGAACAAACCGAAGCCAGCGTTTCGAAGCCCAGGCCAAGGCGAATTTTTCCAGCTATTCACTTGGAATGCTGGGATAGCCCAAGCCCTTCAAAAACGGCCCGCAAGGTCGGCGGCCTGTTAAAAAGGGGCCTTTCGTTAGAATCAAAACGGCACCGTCACGGAATTGGACGGGAATAGGCTCAAAATGACCGCCAAGGTGTGGGGAATCATGTGTTAAAATATGAAGTTTCAATTCCAAGTTTGGGTTTTGATTCAATAACATCTCTATTTAGAGTTTAATATAAACTGGGGCTGGCCTATGCTACAGCACTGCCAGTTAACTTCGTCCCCTTATTTGAGGCGCTTAGAAACGTCGCACGAACAAACCGAAGCCAGCGTTTCGAAGCCCAGGCCAAGGCGAATTTTTCCAGCTATTCACTTGGAATGCTGGGATAGCCCAAGCCCTTCAAAAACGGCCCGCAAGGTCGGCGGCCTGTTAAAAAGGGGCCTTTCGTTAGAATCAAAACGGCCCGTCACGGAATTGGACGGGAATAGGCTCAAAATGACCGCCAAGGTGTGGGGAATCATGTGTTAAAATATGAAGTTTCAATCCAAGTTTGGGTTTTGATTCAATACCATTCTCTATTTAGAGTTTAATATAAACTGGGGGCTGGGGCCTATGCTACAGCACTGCCAGTTAACTTCGGTCCCCTTATTTGAGGCGCTTAGAAACGTCGCACGAACAAACC
Organism: Lepidonotus clava; assembly: GCA_936440205.1. Classification (NCBI taxonomy): domain Eukaryota; kingdom Metazoa; phylum Annelida; class Polychaeta; order Phyllodocida; family Polynoidae; genus Lepidonotus; species Lepidonotus clava. The sequence continues at coordinate 13,909,710 of OW387147.1, forward strand.
GAAGCCAGCGTTTCGGAAGACCAGGCCAAGGCGAATTTTTCCAGCTATTCACTTGGAATGCTGGGATAGCCCAAGCCCTTCAAAAACGGCCCGCAAGGTCGGCGGCCTGTTAAAAAGGGGCCTTTCGTTAGAATCAAAACGGCCCGTCACGGAATTGGACGGGAATAGGCTCAAAATGACCGCCAAGGTGTGGGGAATCATGTGTTAAAATATGAAGTTTCAATTCCAAGTTTGGGTTTGATTCAATACCATTCTCTATTTAGAGTTTAATATAAACTGGGGCTGGCCTATGCTACAGCACTGCCAGTTAACTTCGTCCCCTTATTTGAGGCGCTTAGAAACGTCGCACAAACAAACCGAAGCCAGCGTTCGAAGCCCAGCCAAGGCGAATTTTTCCAGCTATTCACTTGGAATGCTGGGATAGCCCAAGCCCTTCAAAAAACGGCCCGCAAGGTCGGCGGCCTGTTAAAAAGGGGCCTTTCGTTAGAATCAAAACGGCCCGTCACGGAATTGGACGGGAATAGGCTCAAAATGACCGCCAAGGTGTGGGGAATCATGTGTTAAAATATGAAGTTTCAATTCCAAGTTTGGGTTTTGATTCAATACCATTCTCTATTTAGAGTTTAATATAAACTGGGGCTGGCTATGCTACAGCACTGCCAGTTAACTTCGTCCCCTTATTTGAGGCGCTTAGAAACGTCGCACGAACAAACCGAAGCCAGCGTTTCGAAGCCCAGGCCAAGGCGAATTTTTCCAGCTATTCACTTGGAATGCTGGGATAGCCCAAGCCCTTCAAAAACGGCCCGCAAGGTCGGCGGCCGTGTTAAAAAGGGGCCTTTCGTTAGAATCAAAACGGCCCGTCACGGAATTGGACGGGAATAGGCTCAAAATGACCGCCAAGGTGGTGGGGAATCATGTGTTAAAATATGAAGTTTCAATTCCAAGTTTGGGTTTTGATTCAATACCATTCTCTATTTAGAGTTTAATATAAACTGGGGCTGGCCTATGCTACAGCACTGCCAGTTAACTTCGTCCCCTTATTTGAGGCGCTTAGAAACGTCGCACGAACAAAAACGAAGCCAGCGTTTCGAAGCCCAGGCCAAGGGCGAATTTTTCCAGCTATTCACTTGGAATGCTGGGATAGCCCAAGCCCTTCAAAAACGGCCCGCAAGGGTCGGCGGCCTGTTAAAAAGGGGCCTTTCGTTAGAATCAAAACGGCCCGTCACGGAATTGGACGGGAATAGGCTCAAAATGACCGCCAAGGTGTGGGGAATCATGTGTTAAAATATGAAGTTTCAATTCCAAGTTTGGGTTTTGATTCAATACCATTCTCTATTTAGAGTTTAATATAAACTGGGGCTGGCCTATGCTACAGCACTGCCAGTTAACTTCGTCCCCTTATTTGAGGCGCTTAGAAACGTCGCACGAACAAACCGAAGCCAGCGTTTCGAAGCCCAGGCCAAGGCGAATTTTTCCAGCTATTCACTTTGGAATGCTGGGATAGCCCAAGCCCTTCAAAAACGGCCCGCAAGGTCGGCGGCCTGTTAAAAAGGGGCCTTTCGTTAGAATCAAAACGGCCCGTCACGGAATTGGACGGGAATAGCTCAAAATGACCGCCAAGGTGTGGGGAATCATGTGTTAAAATATGAAGTTTCAATTCCAAGTTTGGGTTTTGATTCAATACCATTCTCTATTTAGAGTTTAAATATAAACTGGGGCTGGCCTAATGCTACAGCACTGCCAGTTAACTTCGTCCCCTTATTTGAGGCGCTTAGAAACGTCGCACGAACAAAACCGAAGCCAGCGTTTCGAAGCCCAGGCCAAGGCGAATTTTTCCAGCTATTCACTTGGAATGCTGGGATAGCCCAAGCCCTTCAAAAACGGCCCGCAAGGTCGGCGGCTGTTAAAAAGGGGCCTTTCGTTAGAATCAAAACGGCCCGTCACGGAATTGGACGGGAATAGGCCTCAAAATGACCGCCAAGGTGTGGGGAATCATGTGTTAAAATATGAAGTTTCAATTCCAAGTTTGGTTTTGATTCAATAACCATTCTCTATTTAGGAGTTTAATATAAACTGGGGGCTGGCCTACACTGCCAGTTAACTTCGTCCCCTTATTTGAGGCGCTTAGAAACGTCGCACGAACAAACCGAAGCCAGCGTTTCGAAGCCCAGGCCAAGGCGAATTTTTCCAGCTATTCACTTGGAATGCTGGGATAGCCCAAGCCCTTCAAAAACGGCCCGCAAGGTCGGCGGCCTGTTAAAAAGGGGCCTTTCGTTAGAATCAAAACGGCCCGTCACGGAATTGGACGGGAATAGGCTCAAAATGACCGCCAAGGTGTGGGGAATCATGTGTTAAAATATGAAGTTTCAATTCCAAGTTTGGGTTTTGATTCAATACCATTCTCTATTTAGAGTTTAATATAAACTGGGGCTGGCCTATGCTACAGCACTGCCAGTTAACTTCGTCCCCTTATTTGAGGCGCTTAGAAACGTCGCACGAACAAACCGAAGCCAGCGTTTCGAAGCCCAGGCCAAGGCAAATTTTTCCAGCTATTCACTTGGAATGCTGGGATAGCCCAAGCCCTTCAAAAACGGCCCGCAAGGTCGGCGGCCTGTTAAAAAGGGGCCTTTCGTTAGAATCAAAACGGCCCGTCACGGAATTGGACGGGAATAGGCTCAAAATGACCGCCAAGGTGTGGGGAATCATGTGTTAAAATATGAAGTTTCAATTCCAAGTTTGGGTTTTGATTCAATACCATTCTCTATTTAGAGTTTAATATAAACTGGGGCTGGCCTATGCTACAGCACTGCCAGTTAACTTCGTCCCCTTATTTGAGGCGCTTAGAAACGTCGCACGAACAAACCGAAGCCAGCGTTTCGAAGCCCAGGCCAAGGCGAATTTTTCCAGCTATTCACTTGGAATGCTGGGATAGCCCAAGCCCTTCAAAAACGGCCCGCAAGGTCGGCGGCCTGTTAAAAAGGGGCCTTTCGTTAGAATCAAAACGGCCCGTCACGGAATTGGACGGGAATAGGCTCAAAATGACCGCCAAGGTGTGGGGAATCATGTGTTAAAATATGAAGTTTCAATTCCAAGTTTGGGTTTTGATTCAATACCATTCTCTATTTAGAGTTTAATATAAACTGGGGCTGGCCTATGCTACAGCACTGCCAGTTAACTTCGTCCCCTTATTTGAGGCGCTTAGAAACGTCGCACGAACAAACCGAAGCCAGCGTTTCGAAGCCCAGGCCAAGGCGAATTTTTCCAGCTATTCACTTGGAATGCTGGGATAGCCCAAGCCCTTCAAAAACGGCCCGCAAGGTCGGCGGCCTGTTAAAAAGGGGCCTTTCGTTAGAATCAAAACGGCCCGTCACGGAATTGGACGGGAATAGGCTCAAAATGACCGCCAAGGTGTGGGGAATCATGTGTTAAAATATGAAGTTTCAATTCCAAGTTTGGGTTTTGATTCAATACCATTCTCTATTTAGAGTTTAATATAAACTGGGGCTGGCCTATGCTACAGCACTGCCAGTTAACTTCGTCCCCTTATTTGAGGCGCTTAGAAACGTCGCACGAACAAACCGAAGCCAGCGTTTCGAAGCCCAGGCCAAGGCGAATTTTTCCAGCTATTCACTTGGAATGCTGGGATAGCCCAAGCCCTTCAAAAACGGCCCGCAAGGTCGGCGGCCTGTTAAAAAGGGGCCTTTCGTTAGAATCAAAACGGCCCGTCACGGAATTGGACGGGAATAGGCTCAAAATGACCGCCAAGGTGTGGGGAATCATGTGTTAAAATATGAAGTTTCAATTCCAAGTTTGGGTTTTGATTCAATACCATTCTCTATTTAGAGTTTAATATAAACTGGGGCTGGCCTATGCTACAGCACTGCCAGTTAACTTCGTCCCCTTATTTGAGGCGCTTAGAAACGTCGCACGAACAAACCGAAGCCAGCGTTTCGAAGCCCAGGCCAAGGCGAATTTTTCCAGCTATTCACTTGGAATGCTGGGATAGCCCAAGCCCTTCAAAAACGGCCCGCAAGGTCGGCGGCCTGTTAAAAAGGGGCCTTTCGTTAGAATCAAAACGGCCCGTCACGGAATTGGACGGGAATAGGCTCAAAATGACCGCCAAGGTGTGGGGAATCATGTGTTAAAATATGAAGTTTCAATTCCAAGTTTGGGTTTTGATTCAATACCATTCTCTATTTAGAGTTTAATATAAACTGGGGCTGGCCTATGCTACAGCACTGCCAGTTAACTTCGTCCCCTTATTTGAGGCGCTTAGAAACGTCGCACGAACAAACCGAAGCCAGCGTTTCGAAGCCCAGGCCAAGGCGAATTTTTCCAGCTATTCACTTGGAATGCTGGGATAGCCCAAGCCCTTCAAAAACGGCCCGCAAGGTCGGCGGCCTGTTAAAAAGGGGCCTTTCGTTAGAATCAAAACGGCCCGTCACGGAATTGGACGGGAATAGGCTCAAAATGACCGCCAAGGTGTGGGGAATCATGTGTTAAAATATGAAGTTTCAATTCCAAGTTTGGGTTTTGATTCAATACCATTCTCTATTTAGAGTTTAATATAAACTGGGGCTGGCCTATGCTACAGCACTGCCAGTTAACTTCGTCCCCTTATTTGAGGCGCTTAGAAACGTCGCACGAACAAACCGAAGCCAGCGTTTCGAAGCCCAGGCCAAGGCGAATTTTTCCAGCTATTCACTTGGAATGCTGGGATAGCCCAAGCCCTTCAAAAACGGCCCGCAAGGTCGGCGGCCTGTTAAAAAGGGGCCTTTCGTTAGAATCAAAACGGCCCGTCACGGAATTGGACGGGAATAGGCTCAAAATGACCGCCAAGGTGTGGGGAATCATGTGTTAAAATATGAAGTTTCAATTCCAAGTTTGGGTTTTGATTCAATACCATTCTCTATTTAGAGTTTAATATAAACTGGGGCTGGCCTATGCTACAGCACTGCCAGTTAACTTCGTCCCCTTATTTGAGGCGCTTAGAAACGTCGCACGAACAAACCGAAGCCAGCGTTTCGAAGCCCAGGCCAAGGCGAATTTTTCCAGCTATTCACTTGGAATGCTGGGATAGCCCAAGCCCTTCAAAAACGGCCCGCAAGGTCGGCGGCCTGTTAAAAAGGGGCCTTTAGTTAGAATCAAAACGGCCCGTCACGGAATTGGACGGGAATAGGCTCAAAATGACCGCCAAGGTGTGGGGAATCATGTGTTAAAATATGAAGTTTCAATTCCAAGTTTGGGTTTTGATTCAATACCATTCTCTATTTAGAGTTTAATATAAACTGGGGCTGGCCTATGCTACAGCACTGCCAGTTAACTTCGTCCCCTTATTTGAGGCGCTTAGAAACGTCGCACGAACAAACCGAAGCCAGCGTTTCGAAGCCCAGGCCAAGGCGAATTTTTCCAGCTATTCACTTGGAATGCTGGGATAGCCCAAGCCCTTCAAAAACGGCCCGCAAGGTCGGCGGCCTGTTAAAAAGGGGCCTTTCGTTAGAATCAAAACGGCCCGTCACGGAATTGGACGGGAATAGGCTCAAAATGACCGCCAAGGTGTGGGGAATCATGTGTTAAAATATGAAGTTTCAATTCCAAGTTTGGGTTTTGATTCAATACCATTCTCTATATAGAGTTTAATATAAACTGGGGCTGGCCTATGCTACAGCACTGCCAGTTAACTTCGTCCCCTTATTTGAGGCGCTTAGAAACGTCGCACGAACAAACCGAAGCCAGCGTTTCGAAGCCCAGGCCAAGGCGAATTTTTCCAGCTATTCACTTGGAATGCTGGGATAGCCCAAGCCCTTCAAAAACGGCCCGCAAGGTCGGCGGCCTGTTAAAAAGGGGCCTTTCGTTAGAATCAAAACGGCCCGTCACGGAATTGGACGGGAATAGGCTCAAAATGACCGCCAAGGTGTGGGGAATCATGTGTTAAAATATGAAGTTTCAATTCCAAGTTTGGGTTTTGATTCAATACCATTCTCTATTTAGAGTTTAATATAAACTGGGGCTGGCCTATGCTACAGCACTGCCAGTTAACTTCGTCCCCTTATTTGAGGCGCTTAGAAACGTCGCACGAACAAACCGAAGCCAGCGTTTCGAAGCCCAGGCCAAGGCGAATTTTTCCAGCTATTCACTTGGAATGCTGGGATAGCCCAAGCCCTTCAAAAACGGCCCGCAAGGTCGGCGGCCTGTTAAAAAGGGGCCTTTCGTTAGAATCAAAACGGCCCGTCACGGAATTGGACGGGAATAGGCTCAAAATGACCGCCAAGGTGTGGGGAATCATGTGTTAAAATATGAAGTTTCAATTCCAAGTTTGGGTTTTGATTCAATACCATTCTCTATTTAGAGTTTAATATAAACTGGGGCTGGCCTATGCTACAGCACTGCCAGTTAACTTCGTCCCCTTATTTGAGGCGCTTAGAAACGTCGCACGAACAAACCGAAGCCAGCGTTTCGAAGCCCAGGCCAAGGCGAATTTTTCCAGCTATTCACTTGGAATGCTGGGATAGCCCAAGCCCTTCAAAAACGGCCCGCAAGGTCGGCGGCCTGTTAAAAAGGGGCCTTTCGTTAGAATCAAAACGGCCCGTCACGGAATTGGACGGGAATAGGCTCAAAATGACCGCCAAGGTGTGGGGAATCATGTGTTAAAATATGAAGTTTCAATTCCAAGTTTGGGTTTTGATTCAATACCATTCTCTATTTAGAGTTTAATATAAACTGGGGCTGGCCTATGCTACAGCACTGCCAGTTAACTTCGTCCCCTTATTTGAGGCGCTTAGAAACGTCGCACGAACAAACCGAAGCCAGCGTTTCGAAGCCCAGGCCAAGGCGAATTTTTCCAGCTATTCACTTGGAATGCTGGGATAGCCCAAGCCCTTCAAAAACGGCCCGCAAGGTCGGCGGCCTGTTAAAAAGGGGCCTTTCGTTAGAATCAAAACGGCCCGTCACGGAATTGGACGGGAATAGGCTCAAAATGACCGCCAAGGTGTGGGGAATCATGTGTTAAAATATGAAGTTTCAATTCCAAGTTTGGGTTTTGATTCAATACCATTCTCTATTTAGAGTTTAATATAAACTGGGGCTGGCCTATGCTACAGCACTGCCAGTTAACTTCGTCCCCTTATTTGAGGCGCTTAGAAACGTCGCACGAACAAACCGAAGCCAGCGTTTCGAAGCCCAGGCCAAGGCGAATTTTCCCAGCTATTCACTTGGAATGCTGGGATAGCCCAAGCCCTTCAAAAACGGCCCGCAAGGTCGGCGGCCTGTTAAAAAGGGGCCTTTCGTTAGAATCAAAACGGCCCGTCACGGAATTGGACGGGAATAGGCTCAAAATGACCGCCAAGGTGTGGGGAATCATGTGTTAAAATATGAAGTTTCAATTCCAAGTTTGGGTTTTGATTCAATACCATTCTCTATTTAGAGTTTAATATAAACTGGGGCTGGCCTATGCTACAGCACTGCCAGTTAACTTCGTCCCCTTATTTGAGGCGCTTAGAAACGTCGCACGAACAAACCGAAGCCAGCGTTTCGAAGCCAAGGCCAAGGCGAATTTTTCCAGCTATTCACTTGGAATGCTGGGATAGCCCAAGCCCTTCAAAAACGGCCCGCAAGGTCGGCGGCCTGTTAAAAAGGGGCCTTTCGTTAGAATCAAAACGGCCCGTCACGGAATTGGACGGGAATAGGCTCAAAATGACCGCCAAGGTGTGGGGAATCATGTGTTAAAATATGAAGTTTCAATTCCAAGTTTGGGTTTTGATTCAATACCATTCTCTATTTAGAGTTTAATATAAACTGGGGCTGGCCTATGCTACAGCACTGCCAGTTAACTTCGTCCCCTTATTTGAGGCGCTTAGAAACGTCGCACGAACAAACCAAAGCCAGCGTTTCGAAGCCCAGGCCAAGGCGAATTTTTCCAGCTATTCACTTGGAATGCTGGGATAGCCCAAGCCCTTCAAAAACGGCCCGCAAGGTCGGCGGCCTGTTAAAAAGGGGCCTTTCGTTAGAATCAAAACGGCCCGTCACGGAATTGGACGGGAATAGGCTCAAAATGACCGCCAAGGTGTGGGGAATCATGTGTTAAAATATGAAGTTTCAATTCCAAGTTTGGGTTTTGATTCAATACCATTCTCTATTTAGAGTTTAATATAAACTGGGGCTGGCCTATGCTACAGCACTGCCAGTTAACTTCGTCCCCTTATTTGAGGCGCTTAGAAACGTCGCACGAACAAACCGAAGCCAGCGTTTCGAAGCCCAGGCCAAGGCGAATTTTTCCAGCTATTCACTTGGAATGCTGGGATAGCCCAAGCCCTTCAAAAACGGCCCGCAAGGTCGGCGGCCTGTTAAAAAGGGGCCTTTCGTTAGAATCAAAACGGCCCGTCACGGAATTGGACGGGAATAGGCTCAAAATGACCGCCAAGGTGTGGGGAATCATGTGTTAAAATATGAAGTTTCAATTCCAAGTTTGGGTTTTGATTCAATACCATTCTCTATTTAGAGTTTAATATAAACTGGGGCTGGCCTATGCTACAGCACTGCCAGTTAACTTCGTCCCCTTATTTGAGGCGCTTAGAAACGTCGCACGAACAAACCGAAGCCAGCGTTTCGAAGCCCAGGCCAAGGCGAATTTTTCCAGCTATTCACTTGGAATGCTGGGATAGCCCAAGCCCTTCAAAAACGGCCCGCAAGGTCGGCGGCCTGTTAAAAAGGGGCCTTTCGTTAGAATCAAAACGGCCCGTCACGGAATTGGACGGGAATAGGCTCAAAATGACCGCCAAGGTGTGGGGAATCATGTGTTAAAATATGAAGTTTCAATTCCAAGTTTGGGTTTTGATTCAATACCATTCTCTATTTAGAGTTTAATATAAACTGGGGCTGGCCTATGCTACAGCACTGCCAGTTAACTTCGTCCCCTTATTTGAGGCGCTTAGAAACGTCGCACGAACAAACCGAAGCCAGCGTTTCGAAGCCCAGGCCAAGGCGAATTTTTCCAGCTATTCACTTGGAATGCTGGGATAGCCCAAGCCCTTCAAAAACGGCCCGCAAGGTCGGCGGCCTGTTAAAAAGGGGCCTTTCGTTAGAATCAAAACGGCCCGTCACGGAATTGGACGGGAATAGGCTCAAAATGACCGCCAAGGTGTGGGGAATCATGTGTTAAAATATGAAGTTTCAATTCCAAGTTTGGGTTTTGATTCAATACCATTCTCTATTTAGAGTTTAATATAAACTGGGGCTGGCCTATGCTACAGCACTGCCAGTTAACTTCGTCCCCTTATTTGAGGCGCTTAGAAACGTCGCACGAACAAACCGAAGCCAGCGTTTCGAAGCCCAGGCCAAGGCGAATTTTTCCAGCTATTCACTTGGAATGCTGGGATAGCCCAAGCCCTTCAAAAACGGCCCGCAAGGTCGGCGGCCTGTTAAAAAGGGGCCTTTCGTTAGAATCAAAACGGCCCGTCACGGAATTGGACGGGAATAGGCTCAAAATGACCGCCAAGGTGTGGGGAATCATGTGTTAAAATATGAAGTTTCAATTCCAAGTTTGGGTTTTGATTCAATACCTTTCTCTATTTAGAGTTTAATATAAACTGGGGCTGGCCTATGCTACAGCACTGCCAGTTAACTTCGTCCCCTTATTTGAGGCGCTTAGAAACGTCGCACGAACAAACCGAAGCCAGCGTTTCGAAGCCCAGGCCAAGGCGAATTTTTCCAGCTATTCACTTGGAATGCTGGGATAGCCCAAGCCCTTCAAAAACGGCCCGCAAGGTCGGCGGCCTGTTAAAAAGGGGCCTTTCGTTAGAATCAAAACGGCCCGTCACGGAATTGGACGGGAATAGGCTCAAAATGACCGCCAAGGTGTGGGGAATCATGTGTTAAAATATGAAGTTTCAATTCCAAGTTTGGGTTTTGATTCAATACCATTCTCTATTTAGAGTTTAATATAAACTGGGGCTGGCCTATGCTACAGCACTGCCAGTTAACTTCGTCCCCTTATTTGAGGCGCTTAGAAACGTCGCACGAACAAACCGAAGCCAGCGTTTCGAAGCCCAGGCCAAGGCGAATTTTTCCAGCTATTCACTTGGAATGCTGGGATAGCCCAAGCCCTTCAAAAACGGCCCGCAAGGTCGGCGGCCTGTTAAAAAGGGGCCTTTCGTTAGAATCAAAACGGCCCGTCACGGAATTGGACGGGAATAGGCTCAAAATGACCGCCAAGGTGTGGGGAATCATGTGTTAAAATATGAAGTTTCAATTCCAAGTTTGGGTTTTGATTCAATACCATTCTCTATTTAGAGTTTAATATAAACTGGGGCTGGCCTATGCTACAGCACTGCCAGTTAACTTCGTCCCCTTATTTGAGGCGCTTAGAAACGTCGCACGAACAAACCGAAGCCAGCGTTTCGAAGCCCAGGCCAAGGCGAATTTTTCCAGCTATTCACTTGGAATGCTGGGATAGCCCAAGCCCTTCAAAAACGGCCCGCAAGGTCGGCGGCCTGTTAAAAAGGGGCCTTTCGTTAGAATCAAAACGGCCCGTCACGGAATTGGACGGGAATAGGCTCAAAATGACCGCCAAGGTGTGGGGAATCATGTGTTAAAATATGAAGTTTCAATTCCAAGTTTGGGTTTTGATTCAATACCATTCTCTATTTAGAGTTTAATATAAACTGGGGCTGGCCTATGCTACAGCACTGCCAGTTAACTTCGTCCCCTTATTTGAGGCGCTTAGAAACGTCGCACGAACAAACCGAAGCCAGCGTTTCGAAGCCCAGGCCAAGGCGAATTTTTCCAGCTATTCACTTGGAATGCTGGGATAGCCCAAGCCCTTCAAAAACGGCCCGCAAGGTCGGCGGCCTGTTAAAAAGGGGCCTTTCGTTAGAATCAAAACGGCCCGTCACGGAATTGGACGGGAATAGGCTCAAAATGACCGCCAAGGTGTGGGGAATCATGTGTTAAAATATGAAGTTTCAATTCCAAGTTTGGGTTTTGATTCAATACCATTCTCTATTTAGAGTTTAATATAAACTGGGGCTGGCCTATGCTACAGCACTGCCAGTTAACTTCGTCCCCTTATTTGAGGCGCTTAGAAACGTCGCACGAACAAACCGAAGCCAGCGTTTCGAAGCCCAGGCCAAGGCGAATTTTTCCAGCTATTCACTTGGAATGCTGGGATAGCCCAAGCCCTTCAAAAACGGCCCGCAAGGTCGGCGGCCTGTTAAAAAGGGGCCTTTCGTTAGAATCAAAACGGCCCGTCACGGAATTGGACGGGAATAGGCTCAAAATGACCGCCAAGGTGTGGGGAATCATGTGTTAAAATATGAAGTTTCAATTCCAAGTTTGGGTTTTGATTCAATACCATTCTCTATATAGAGTTTAATATAAACTGGGGCTGGCCTATGCTATAGCACTGTCAGTTAACTTCGTCCCCTTATTTGAGGCGCTTAGAAACGTCGCACGAACAAACCGAAGCCAGCGTTTCGAAGCCCAGGCCAAGGCGAATTTTTCCAGCTATTCACTTGGAATGCTGGGATAGCCCAAGCCCTTCAAAAACGGCCCGCAAGGTCGGCGGCCTGTTAAAAAGGGTGCTTTCGTTAGAATCAAATCGGCCCGTCACGGAATTGGACGGGAATAGGCTCAAAATGACCGCCAAGGTGTGGGGAATCATGTGTTAAAATATGAAGTTTCAATTCCAAGTTTGGGTTTTGATTCAATACCATTCTCTATATAGAGTTTAATATAAACTGGGGCTGGCCTATGCTATAGCACTGTCAGTTAACTTCGTCCCCTTATTTGAGGCGCTTAGAAACGTCGCACGAACAAACCGAAGCCAGCGTTTCGAAGCCCAGGCCAAGGCGAATTTTTCCAGCTATTCACTTGGAATGCTGGGATAGCCCAAGCCCTTCAAAAACGGCCCGCAAGGTCGGCGGCCTGTTAAAAAGGGTGCTTTCGTTAGAATCAAATCGGCCCGTCACGGAATTGGACGGGAATAGGCTCAAAATGACCGCCAAGGTGTGGGGAATCATGTGTTAAAATATGAAGTTTCAATTCCAAGTTTGGGTTTTGATTCAATACCATTCTCTATATAGAGTTTAATATAAACTGGGGCTGGCCTATGCTATAGCACTGTCAGTTAACTTCGTCCCCTTATTTGAGGCGCTTAGAAACGTCGCACGAACAAACCGAAGCCAGCGTTTCGAAGCCCAGGCCAAGGCGAATTTTTCCAGCTATTCACTTGGAATGCTGGGATAGCCCAAGCCCTTCAAAAACGGCCCGCAAGGTCGGCGGCCTGTTAAAAAGGGTGCTTTCGTTAGAATCAAATCGGCCCGTCACGGAATTGGACGGGAATAGGCTCAAAATGACCGCCAAGGTGTGGGGAATCATGTGTTAAAATATGAAGTTTCAATTCCAAGTTTGGGTTTTGATTCAATACCATTCTCTATATAGAGTTTAATATAAACTGGGGCTGGCCTATGCTATAGCACTGTCAGTTAACTTCGTCCCCTTATTTGAGGCGCTTAGAAACGTCGCACGAACAAACCGAAGCCAGCGTTTCGAAGCCCAGGCCAAGGCGAATTTTTCCAGCTATTCACTTGGAATGCTGGGATAGCCCAAGCCCTTCAAAAACGGCCCGCAAGGTCGGCGGCCTGTTAAAAAGGGTGCTTTCGTTAGAATCAAATCGGCCCGTCACGGAATTGGACGGGAATAGGCTCAAAATGACCGCCAAGGTGTGGGGAATCATGTGTTAAAATATGAAGTTTCAATTCCAAGTTTGGGTTTTGATTCAATACCATTCTCTATATAGAGTTTAATATAAACTGGGGCTGGCCTATGCTATAGCACTGTCAGTTAACTTCGTCCCCTTATTTGAGGCGCTTAGAAACGTCGCACGAACAAACCGAAGCCAGCGTTTCGAAGCCCAGGCCAAGGCGAATTTTTCCAGCTATTCACTTGGAATGCTGGGATAGCCCAAGCCCTTCAAAAACGGCCCGCAAGGTCGGCGGCCTGTTAAAAAGGGTGCTTTCGTTAGAATCAAATCGGCCCGTCACGGAATTGGACGGGAATAGGCTCAAAATGACCGCCAAGGTGTGGGGAATCATGTGTTAAAATATGAAGTTTCAATTCCAAGTTTGGGTTTTGATTCAATACCATTCTCTATATAGAGTTTAATATAAACTGGGGCTGGCCTATGCTATAGCACTGTCAGTTAACTTCGTCCCCTTATTTGAGGCGCTTAGAAACGTCGCACGAACAAACCGAAGCCAGCGTTTCGAAGCCCAGGCCAAGGCGAATTTTTCCAGCTATTCACTTGGAATGCTGGGATAGCCCAAGCCCTTCAAAAACGGCCCGCAAGGTCGGCGGCCTGTTAAAAAGGGTGCTTTCGTTAGAATCAAATCGGCCCGTCACGGAATTGGACGGGAATAGGCTCAAAATGACCGCCAAGGTGTGGGGAATCATGTGTTAAAATATGAAGTTTCAATTCCAAGTTTGGGTTTTGATTCAATACCATTCTCTATATAGAGTTTAATATAAACTGGGGCTGGCCTATGCTATAGCACTGTCAGTTAACTTCGTCCCCTTATTTGAGGCGCTTAGAAACGTCGCACGAACAAACCGAAGCCAGCGTTTCGAAGCCCAGGCCAAGGCGAATTTTTCCAGCTATTCACTTGGAATGCTGGGATAGCCCAAGCCCTTCAAAAACGGCCCGCAAGGTCGGCGGCCTGTTAAAAAGGGTGCTTTCGTTAGAATCAAATCGGCCCGTCACGGAATTGGACGGGAATAGGCTCAAAATGACCGCCAAGGTGTGGGGAATCATGTGTTAAAATATGAAGTTTCAATTCCAAGTTTGGGTTTTGATTCAATACCATTCTCTATATAGAGTTTAATATAAACTGGGGCTGGCCTATGCTATAGCACTGTCAGTTAACTTCGTCCCCTTATTTGAGGCGCTTAGAAACGTCGCACGAACAAACCGAAGCCAGCGTTTCGAAGCCCAGGCCAAGGCGAATTTTTCCAGCTATTCCACTTGGAATGCTGGGATAGCCCAAGCCCTTCAAAAACGGCCCGCAAGGTCGGCGGCCTGTTAAAAAGGGTGCTTTCGTTAGAATCAAATCGGCCCGTCACGGAATTGGACGGGAATAGGCTCAAAATGACCGCCAAGGTGTGGGGAATCATGTGTTAAAATATGAAGTTTCAATTCCAAGTTTGGGTTTTGATTCAATACCATTCTCTATATAGAGTTTAATATAAACTGGGGCTGGCCTATGCTATAGCACTGTCAGTTAACTTCGTCCCCTTATTTGAGGCGCTTAGAAACGTCGCACGAACAAACCGAAGCCAGCGTTTCGAAGCCCAGGCCAAGGCGAATTTTTCCAGCTATTCACTTGGAATGCTGGGATAGCCCAAGCCCTTCAAAAACGGCCCGCAAGGTCGGCGGCCTGTTAAAAAGGGTGCTTTCGTTAGAATCAAATCGGCCCGTCACGGAATTGGACGGGAATAGGCTCAAAATGACCGCCAAGGTGTGGGGAATCATGTGTTAAAATATGAAGTTTCAATTCCAAGTTTGGGTTTTGATTCAATACCATTCTCTATATAGAGTTTAATATAAACTGGGGCTGGCCTATGCTATAGCACTGTCAGTTAACTTCGTCCCCTTATTTGAGGCGCTTAGAAACGTCGCACGAACAAACCGAAGCCAGCGTTTCGAAGCCCAGGCCAAGGCGAATTTTTCCAGCTATTCACTTGGAATGCTGGGATAGCCCAAGCCCTTCAAAAACGGCCCGCAAGGTCGGCGGCCTGTTAAAAAGGGTGCTTTCGTTAGAATCAAATCGGCCCGTCACGGAATTGGACGGGAATAGGCTCAAAATGACCGCCAAGGTGTGGGGAATCATGTGTTAAAATATGAAGTTTCAATTCCAAGTTTGGGTTTTGATTCAATACCATTCTCTATATAGGTGCGACGTTTCTAAGCGCCTCAAATAAGGGGACGAAGTTAACTGACAGTGCTATAGCATAGGCCAGCCCCAGTTTATATTAAACTCTATATAGAGAATGGTATTGAATCAAAACCCAAACTTGGAATTGAAACTTCATATTTTAACACATGATTCCCCACACCTTGGCGGTCATTTTGAGCCTATTCCCGTCCAATTCCGTGACGGGCCGTTTTGATTCTAACGAAAGCACCCTTTTTAACAGGCCGCCGACCCTGCGGGCCGTTTTTGAAGGGCTTGGGCTATCCCAGCATTCCAAGTGAATAGCTGGAAAAATTCGTCTTGGCCTGGGCTTCGAAACGCTGGCTTCGGTTTGTTCGTGCGACGTTTCTAAGCGCCTCAAATAAGGGGACGAAGTTAACTGACAGTGCTATAGCATAGGCCAGCCCCAGTTTATATTAAACTCTATATAGAGAATGGTATTGAATCAAAACCCAAACTTGGAATTGAAACTAACCAAGAAGTCAGAAATGTCATGCAGCAGTGCACACCCCCTTCTGGTGTCACGCCGAACTGTTTTGTTTCTGTAAGAACCTGGGGCCATAGGACCAGCCAGTCGGTACCTTTTTTCCAGAAGAACTTTCTTAAGTACAAAGCGTCCTATCATTACTAGAACTGTTGCCGTCGTGTTTTCTTTCTGTAAGAACCTGGGGCCATAGGACCAGCCAGTCGGTAACTTTTTTCAAGTACAACTTTCTTATGTACAAAGCGTCCTGTCATTACTAGACCCACTGGTGACCACCCGCTGTGTAACACCCACTGCGCCCTTATATATCCACCGTTTTCCTGCTGCAGACGGGAAAGGTGTCTAACCAAAAAGTCAGAAATGTCATGCAGCAGTGCGCACCCCCTTCTGGTGTCACGCCGAACTAGTTTGGTTCGTGCCATGCACACACCGTCGTGTTTTGTTTCTGGAAGAACCTGGGGCCTTAGGACCAGCCAGTCGGTACCTTTTTTCCAGAAGAACTTTCTTAAGTACAAAGCGTCCTATCATTACTAGAACTGTTGCCGTCGTGTTTTGTTTCTGTAAGAACCTGGGGCCATAGGACCAGCCAGTCGGTAACTTTTTTCAAGTACAACTTTCTTATGTACAAAGCGTCCTGTCATTACTAGACCCACTGGTGACCATCCGCTGTGTAACACCCACTGCGCCCTTATATATCCACCGTTTTCCTGCTGCAGACGGGAAAGGTGTCTAACCAAGAAGTCAGAAATGTCATGCAGCAGTGCGCACCCCCTTCTGGTGTCACGCCGAACTAGTTTGGTTCGTGCCATGCACATACCGTCGTGTTTTGTTTCTGTAAGAACATGGGGCCATAGGACCAGCCAGTCGGTACCTTTTTTCCAGAAGAACTTTCTTAAGTACGAAGCGTCCTATCATTACTAGAACTGTTGCCGTCGTGTTTTGTTTCTGTAAGAACCTGGGGCCATAGGACCAGCCAGTCGGTACCTTTTTTCCAGAAGAACTTTCTTAAGTACGAAGCGTCCTATCATTACTAGAACTGTTGCCGTCGTGTTTTGTTTCTGTAAGAACCTGGGGCCATAGGACCAGCCAGTCGGTAACTTTTTTCAAGTACAACTTTCTTATGTACAAAGCGTCCTGTCATTACTAGACCCACTGGTGACCACCCGCTGTGTAACACCCACTGCGCCCTTATATATCCACCGTTTTCCTGCTGCAGACGGGAAAGGTGTCTAACCAAGGAGTCAGAAATGTCATGCAGCAGTGCGCACCCCCTTCTGGTGTCACGCCGAACTAGTTTGGTTCGTGCCGTGCACATACCGTCGTGTTTTGTTTCTGTAAGAACCTGGGGCCATAGGACCAGCCAGTCGGTACCTTTTTTCCAGAAGAACTTTCTTAAGTACGAAGCGTCCTATCATTACTAGAACTGTTGCCGTCGTGTTTTGTTTCTGTAAGAACCTGGGGCCATAGGACCAGCCAGTCGGTAACTTTTTTCAAGTACAACTTTCTTATGTACAAAGCGTCCTGTCATTACTAGACCCACTGGTGACCACCCGCTGTGTAACACCCACTGCGCCCTTATATATCCACCGTTTTCCTGCTGCAGACGGGAAAGGTGTCTAACCAAGAAGTCAGAAATGTCATGCAGCAGTGCGCACCCCCTTCTGGTGTCACGCCGAACTGTTTTGTTTCTGTAAGAACATGGGGCCATAGGACCAGCCAGTCGGTACCTTTTTTCCAGAAGAACTTTCTTAAGTACGAAGCGTCCTATCATTACTAGAACTGTTGCCGTCGTGTTTTGTTTCTGTAAGAACCTGGGGCCATAGGACCAGCCAGTCGGTACCTTTTTTCCAGAAGAACTTTCTTAAGTACGAATCGTCCTATCATTACTAGAACTGTTGCCGTCGTGTTTTGTTTCTGTAAGAACCTGGGGCCATAGGACCAGCCAGTCGGTAACTTTTTTCAAGTACAACTTTCTTATGTACAAAGCGTCCTGTCATTACTAGACCCACTGGTGACCACCCGCTGTGTAACACCCACTGCGCCCTTATATATCCACCGTTTTCCTGCTGCAGACGGGAAAGGTGTCTAACCAAGAAGTCAGAAATGTCATGCAGCAGTGCGCACCCCCTTCTGGTGTCACGCCGAACTTGTTTGGTTCGTGCCATGCACATACCGTCGTGTTTTGTTTCTGTAAGAACCTGGGGCCATAGGACCAGCCAGTCGGTACCTTTTTTCCAGAAGAACTTTCTTAAGTACGAAGCGTCCTATCATTACTAGAACTGTTGCCGTCGTGTTTTGTTTCTGTAAGAACCTGGGGCCATAGGACCAGCCAGTCGGTAACTTTTTTCAAGTACAACTTTCTTATGTACAAAGCGTCCTGTCATTACTAGACCCACTGGTGACCACCCGCAGTGTAACACCCACTGCGCCCTTATATATCCACCGTTTTCCTGCTGCAGACGGGAAAGGTGTCTAACCAAGAAGTCAGAAATGTCATGCAGCAGTGCGCACCCCCTTCTGGTGTCACGCCGAACTAGTTTGGTTCGTGCCATGCACATACCGTCGTGTTTTGTTTCTGTAAGAACATGGGGCCATAGGACCAGCCAGTCGGTACCTTTTTTCCAGAAGAACTTTCTTAAGTACGAAGCGTCCTATCATTACTAGAACTGTTGCCGTCGTGTTTTGTTTCTGTAAGAACCTGGGGCCATAGGACCAGCCAGTCGGTACCTTTTTTCCAGAAGAACTTTCTTAAGTACGAAGCGTCCTATCATTACTAGAACTGTTGCCGTCGTGTTTTGTTTCTGTAAGAACCTGGGGCCATAGGACCAGCCAGTCGGTAACTTTTTTCAAGTACAACTTTCTTATGTACAAAGCGTCCTGTCATTACTAGACCCACTGGTGACCACCCGCTGTGTAACACCCACTGCGCCCTTATATATCCACCGTTTTCCTGCTGCAGACGGGAAAGGTGTCTAACCAAGAAGTCAGAAATGTCATGCAGCAGTGCGCACCCCCTTCTGGTGTCACGCCGAACTAGTTTGGTTCGTGCCATGCACACACCGTCGTGTTTTGTTTCTGTAAGAACCTGGGGCCATAGGACCAGCCAGTCGGTACCTTTTTTCCAGAAGAACTTTCTTAAGTACGAAGCGTCCTATCATTACTAGAACTGTTGCCGTCGTGTTTTGTTTCTGTAAAAACCTGGGGCCATAGGACCAGCCAGTCGGTAACTTTTTTCAAGTACAACTTTCTTATGTACAAAGCGTCCTGTCATTACTAGACCCACTGGTGACCACCCGCTGTGTAACACCCACTGCGCCCTTATATATCCACCGTTTTCCTGCTGCAGACGGGAAAGGTGTCTAACCAAGAAGTCAGAAATGTCATGCAGCAGTGCGCACCCCCTTCTGGTGTCACGCCGAACTAGTTTGGTTCGTGCCATGCACACACCGTCGTGTTTTGTTTCTGTAAGAACCTGGGGCCATAGGACCAGCCAGTCGGTACCTTTTTTCCACAAGAACTTTCTTAAGTACAAAGCGTCCTATCATTCCTAGAACTGTTGCCGTCGTGTTTTGTTTCTGTAAGAACCTGGGGCCATAGGACCAGCCAGTCGGTAACTTTTTTCAAGTACAACTTTCTTATGTACAAAGCGTCCTGTCATTACTAGACCCACTGGTGACCACCCGCTGTGTAACACCCACTGCGTCCTTATATATCCACCGTTTTCCTGCTGCAGACGGGAAAGGTGTCTAACCAAGAAGTCAGAAATGTCATGCAGCAGTGCGCACCCCCTTCTGGTGTCACGCCGAACTGTTTTGTTTCTGTAAGAACCTGGGGCCATAGGACCAGCCAGTCGGTACCTTTTTTCCACAAGAACTTTCTTAGGTACAAAGCGTCCTATCATTACTAGAACTGTTGCCGTCGTGTTTTGTTTCTGTAAGAACCTGGGGCCATAGGACCAGCCAGTCGGTAACTTTTTTCAAGTACAACTTTCTTATGTACAAAGCGTCCTGTCATTACTAGACCCACTGGTGACCACCCGCTGTGTAACACCCACTGCGCCCTTATATATCCACCGTTTTCCTGCTGCAGACGGGAAAGGTGTCTAACCAAGAAGTCAGAAATGTCATGCAGCAGTGCGCACCCCCTTCTGGTGTCACGCCGAACTAGTTTGGTTCGTGCCATGCACATACCGTCGTGTTTTGTTTCTGTAAGAACCTGGGGCCATAGGACCAGCCAGTCGGTACCTTTTTTCCAGAAGAACTTTCTTAAGTACGAAGCGTCCTATCATTACTAGAACTGTTGCCGTCGTGTTTTGTTTCTGTAAGAACCTGGGGCCATAGGACCAGCCAGTCGGTAACTTTTTTCAAGTACAACTTTCTTATGTACAAAGCGTCCTGTCATTACTAGACCCACTGGTGACCACCCGCAGTGTAACACCCACTGCGCCCTTATATATCCACCGTTTTCCTGCTGCAGACGGGAAAGGTGTCTAACCAAGAAGTCAGAAATGTCATGCAGCAGTGCGCACCCCCTTCTGGTGTCACGCCGAACTAGTTTGGTTCGTGCCATGCACATACCGTCGTGTTTTGTTTCTGTAAGAACATGGGGCCATAGGACCAGCCAGTCGGTACCTTTTTTCCAGAAGAACTTTCTTAAGTACGAAGCGTCCTATCATTACTAGAACTGTTGCCGTCGTGTTTTGTTTCTGTAAGAACCTGGGGCCATAGGACCAGCCAGTCGGTACCTTTTTTCCAGAAGAACTTTCTTAAGTACGAAGCGTCCTATCATTACTAGAACTGTTGCCGTCGTGTTTTGTTTCTGTAAGAACCTGGGGCCATAGGACCAGCCAGTCGGTAACTTTTTTCAAGTACAACTTTCTTATGTACAAAGCGTCCTGTCATTACTAGACCCACTGGTGACCACCCGCAGTGTAACACCCACTGCGCCCTTATATATCCACCGTTTTCCTGCTGCAGACGGGAAAGGTGTCTAACCAAGAAGTCAGAAATGTCATGCAGCAGTGCGCACCCCCTTCTGGTGTCACGCCGAACTAGTTTGGTTCGTGCCATGCACATACCGTCGTGTTTTGTTTCTGTAAGAACATGGGGCCATAGGACCAGCCAGTCGGTACCTTTTTTCCAGAAGAACTTTCTTAAGTACGAAGCGTCCTATCATTACTAGAACTGTTGCCGTCGTGTTTTGTTTCTGTAAGAACCTGGGGCCATAGGACCAGCCAGTCGGTACCTTTTTTCCAGAAGAACTTTCTTAAGTACGAAGCGTCCTATCATTACTAGAACTGTTGCCGTCGTGTTTTGTTTCTGTAAGAACCTGGGGCCATAGGACCAGCCAGTCGGTAACTTTTTTCAAGTACAACTTTCTTATGTACAAAGCGTCCTGTCATTACTAGACCCACTGGTGACCACCCGCTGTGTAACACCCACTGCGCCCTTATATATCCACCGTTTTCCTGCTGCAGACGGGAAAGGTGTCTAACCAAGAAGTCAGAAATGTCATGCAGCAGTGCGCACCCCCTTCTGGTGTCACGCCGAACTAGTTTGGTTCGTGCCATGCACACACCGTCGTGTTTTGTTTCTGTAAGAACCTGGGGCCATAGGACCAGCCAGTCGGTACCTTTTTTCCAGAAGAACTTTCTTAAGTACGAAGCGTCCTATCATTACTAGAACTGTTGCCGTCGTGTTTTGTTTCTGTAAAAACCTGGGGCCATAGGACCAGCCAGTCGGTAACTTTTTTCAAGTACAACTTTCTTATGTACAAAGCGTCCTGTCATTACTAGACCCACTGGTGACCACCCGCTGTGTAACACCCACTGCGCCCTTATATATCCACCGTTTTCCTGCTGCAGACGGGAAAGGTGTCTAACCAAGAAGTCAGAAATGTCATGCAGCAGTGCGCACCCCCTTCTGGTGTCACGCCGAACTAGTTTGGTTCGTGCCTTGCACACACCGTCGTGTTTTGTTTCTGTAAGAACCTGGGGCCATAGGACCAGCCAGTCGGTACCTTTTTTCCACAAGAACTTTCTTAAGTACAAAGCGTCCTATCATTCCTAGAACTGTTGCCGTCGTGTTTTGTTTCTGTAAGAACCTGGGGCCATAGGACCAGCCAGTCGGTAACTTTTTTCAAGTACAACTTTCTTATGTACAAAGCGTCCTGTCATTACTAGACCCACTGGTGACCACCCGCTGTGTAACACCCACTGCGTCCTTATATATCCACCGTTTTCCTGCTGCAGACGGGAAAGGTGTCTAACCAAGAAGTCAGAAATGTCATGCAGCAGTGCGCACCCCCTTCTGGTGTCACGCCGAACTGTTTTGTTTCTGTAAGAACCTGGGGCCATAGGACCAGCCAGTCGGTACCTTTTTTCCACAAGAACTTTCTTAGGTACAAAGCGTCCTATCATTACTAGAACTGTTGCCGTCGTGTTTTGTTTCTGTAAGAACCTGGGGCCATAGGACCAGCCAGTCGGTAACTTTTTTCAAGTACAACTTTCTTATGTACAAAGCGTCCTGTCATTACTAGACCCACTGGTGACCACCCGCTGTGTAACACCCACTGCGCCCTTATATATCCACCGTTTTCCTGCTGCAGACGGGAAAGGTGTCTAACCAAGAAGTCAGAAATGTCATGCAGCAGTGCGCACCCCCTTCTGGTGTCACGCCGAACTAGTTTGGTTCGTGCCATGCACATACCGTCGTGTTTTGTTTCTGTAAGAACCTGGGGCCATAGGACCAGCCAGTCGGTACCTTTTTTCCAGAAGAACTTTCTTAAGTACGAAGCGTCCTATCATTACTAGAACTGTTGCCGTCGTGTTTTGTTTCTGTAAGAACCTGGGGCCATAGGACCAGCCAGTCGGTAACTTTTTTCAAGTACAACTTTCTTATGTACAAAGCGTCCTGTCATTACTAGACCCACTGGTGACCACCCGCAGTGTAACACCCACTGCGCCCTTATATATCCACCGTTTTCCTGCTGCAGACGGGAAAGGTGTCTAACCAAGAAGTCAGAAATGTCATGCAGCAGTGCGCACCCCCTTCTGGTGTCACGCCGAACTAGTTTGGTTCGTGCCATGCACATACCGTCGTGTTTTGTTTCTGTAAGAACATGGGGCCATAGGACCAGCCAGTCGGTACCTTTTTTCCAGAAGAACTTTCTTAAGTACGAAGCGTCCTATCATTACTAGAACTGTTGCCGTCGTGTTTTGTTTCTGTAAGAACCTGGGGCCATAGGACCAGCCAGTCGGTACCTTTTTTCCAGAAGAACTTTCTTAAGTACGAAGCGTCCTATCATTACTAGAACTGTTGCCGTCGTGTTTTGTTTCTGTAAGAACCTGGGGCCATAGGACCAGCCAGTCGGTAACTTTTTTCAAGTACAACTTTCTTATGTACAAAGCGTCCTGTCATTACTAGACCCACTGGTGACCACCCGCTGTGTAACACCCACTGCGCCCTTATATATCCACCGTTTTCCTGCTGCAGACGGGAAAGGTGTCTAACCAAGGAGTCAGAAATGTCATGCAGCAGTGCGCACCCCCTTCTGGTGTCACGCCGAACTAGTTTGGTTCGTGCCGTGCACATACCGTCGTGTTTTGTTTCTGTAAGAACCTGGGGCCATAGGACCAGCCAGTCGGTACCTTTTTTCCAGAAGAACTTTCTTAAGTACGAAGCGTCCTATCATTACTAGAACTGTTGCCGTCGTGTTTTGTTTCTGTAAGAACCTGGGGCCATAGGACCAGCCAGTCGGTAACTTTTTTCAAGTACAACTTTCTTATGTACAAAGCGTCCTGTCATTACTAGACCCACTGGTGACCACCCGCTGTGTAACACCCACTGCGCCCTTATATATCCACCGTTTTCCTGCTGCAGACGGGAAAGGTGTCTAACCAAGAAGTCAGAAATGTCATGCAGCAGTGCGCACCCCCTTCTGGTGTCACGCCGAACTAGTTTGGTTCGTGCCATGCACACACCGTCGTGTTTTGTTTCTGTAAGAACCTGGGGCCATAGGACCAGCCAGTCGGTACCTTTTTTCCAGAAGAACTTTCTTAAGTACGAAGCGTCCTATCATTACTAGAACTGTTGCCGTCGTGTTTTGTTTCTGTAAGAACCTGGGGCCATAGGACCAGCCAGTCGGTAACTTTTTTCAAGTACAACTTTCTTATGTACAAAGCGTCCTGTCATTACTAGACCCACTGGTGACCACCCGCTGTGTAACACCCACTGCGCCCTTATATATCCACCGTTTTCCTGCTGCAGACGGGAAAGGTGTCTAACCAAGAAGTCAGAAATGTCATGCAGCAGTGCGCACCCCCTTCTGGTGTCACGCCGAACTGTTTTGTTTCTGTAAGAACATGGGGCCATAGGACCAGCCAGTCGGTACCTTTTTTCCAGAAGAACTTTCTTAAGTACGAAGCGTCCTATCATTACTAGAACTGTTGCCGTCGTGTTTTGTTTCTGTAAGAACCTGGGGCCATAGGACCAGCCAGTCGGTACCTTTTTTCCAGAAGAACTTTCTTAAGTACGAAGCGTCCTATCATTACTAGAACTGTTGCCGTCGTGTTTTGTTTCTGTAAGAACCTGGGGCCATAGGACCAGCCAGTCGGTAACTTTTTTCAAGTACAACTTTCTTATGTACAAAGCGTCCTGTCATTACTAGACCCACTGGTGACCACCCGCTGTGTAACACCCACTGCGCCCTTATATATCCACCGTTTTCCTGCTGCAGACGGGAAAGGTGTCTAACCAAGAAGTCAGAAATGTCATGCAGCAGTGCGCACCCCCTTCTGGTGTCACGCCGAACTAGTTTGGTTCGTGCCATGCACACACCGTCGTGTTTTGTTTCTGTAAGAACCTGGGGCCATAGGACCAGCCAGTCGGTACCTTTTTTCCAGAAGAACTTTCTTAAGTACGAAGCGTCCTATCATTACTAGAACTGTTGCCGTCGTGTTTTGTTTCTGTAAAAACCTGGGGCCATAGGACCAGCCAGTCGGTAACTTTTTTCAAGTACAACTTTCTTATGTACAAAGCGTCCTGTCATTACTAGACCCACTGGTGACCACCCGCTGTGTAACACCCACTGCGCCCTTATATATCCACCGTTTTCCTGCTGCAGACGGGAAAGGTGTCTAACCAAGAAGTCAGAAATGTCATGCAGCAGTGCGCACCCCCTTCTGGTGTCACGCCGAACTAGTTTGGTTCGTGCCATGCACACACCGTCGTGTTTTGTTTCTGTAAGAACCTGGGGCCATAGGACCAGCCAGTCGGTACCTTTTTTCCACAAGAACTTTCTTAAGTACAATGCGTCCTATCATTCCTAGAACTGTTGCCGTCGTGTTTTGTTTCTGTAAGAACCTGGGGCCATAGGACCAGCCAGTCGGTAACTTTTTTCAAGTACAACTTTCTTATGTACAAAGCGTCCTGTCATTACTAGACCCACTGGTGACCACCCGCTGTGTAACACCCACTGCGTCCTTATATATCCACCGTTTTCCTGCTGCAGACGGGAAAGGTGTCTAACCAAGAAGTCAGAAATGTCATGCAGCAGTGCGCACCCCCTTCTGGTGTCACGCCGAACTGTTTTGTTTCTGTAAGAACCTGGGGCCATAGGACCAGCCAGTCGGTACCTTTTTTCCACAAGAACTTTCTTAGGTACAAAGCGTCCTATCATTACTAGAACTGTTGCCGTCGTGTTTTGTTTCTGTAAGAACCTGGGGCCATAGGACCAGCCAGTCGGTAACTTTTTTCAAGTACAACTTTCTTATGTACAAAGCGTCCTGTCATTACTAGACCCACTGGTGACCACCCGCTGTGTAACACCCACTGCGCCCTTATATATCCACCGTTTTCCTGCTGCAGACGGGAAAGGTGTCTAACCAAGAAGTCAGAAATGTCATGCAGCAGTGCGCACCCCCTTCTGGTGTCACGCCGAACTAGTTTGGTTCGTGCCATGCACATACCGTCGTGTTTTGTTTCTGTAAGAACCTGGGGCCATAGGACCAGCCAGTCGGTACCTTTTTTCCAGAAGAACTTTCTTAAGTACGAAGCGTCCTATCATTACTAGAACTGTTGCCGTCGTGTTTTGTTTCTGTAAGAACCTGGGGCCATAGGACCAGCCAGTCGGTAACTTTTTTCAAGTACAACTTTCTTATGTACAAAGCGTCCTGTCATTACTAGACCCACTGGTGACCACCCGCAGTGTAACACCCACTGCGCCCTTATATATCCACCGTTTTCCTGCTGCAGACGGGAAAGGTGTCTAACCAAGAAGTCAGAAATGTCATGCAGCAGTGCGCACCCCCTTCTGGTGTCACGCCGAACTAGTTTGGTTCGTGCCATGCACATACCGTCGTGTTTTGTTTCTGTAAGAACATGGGGCCATAGGACCAGCCAGTCGGTACCTTTTTTCCAGAAGAACTTTCTTAAGTACGAAGCGTCCTATCATTACTAGAACTGTTGCCGTCGTGTTTTGTTTCTGTAAGAACCTGGGGCCATAGGACCAGCCAGTCGGTACCTTTTTTCCAGAAGAACTTTCTTAAGTACGAAGCGTCCTATCATTACTAGAACTGTTGCCGTCGTGTTTTGTTTCTGTAAGAACCTGGGGCCATAGGACCAGCCAGTCGGTAACTTTTTTCAAGTACAACTTTCTTATGTACAAAGCGTCCTGTCATTACTAGACCCACTGGTGACCACCCGCTGTGTAACACCCACTGCGCCCTTATATATCCACCGTTTTCCTGCTGCAGACGGGAAAGGTGTCTAACCAAGGAGTCAGAAATGTCATGCAGCAGTGCGCACCCCCTTCTGGTGTCACGCCGAACTAGTTTGGTTCGTGCCGTGCACATACCGTCGTGTTTTGTTTCTGTAAGAACCTGGGGCCATAGGACCAGCCAGTCGGTACCTTTTTTCCAGAAGAACTTTCTTAAGTACGAAGCGTCCTATCATTACTAGAACTGTTGCCGTCGTGTTTTGTTTCTGTAAGAACCTGGGGCCATAGGACCAGCCAGTCGGTAACTTTTTTCAAGTACAACTTTCTTATGTACAAAGCGTCCTGTCATTACTAGACCCACTGGTGACCACCCGCTGTGTAACACCCACTGCGCCCTTATATATCCACCGTTTTCCTGCTGCAGACGGGAAAGGTGTCTAACCAAGAAGTCAGAAATGTCATGCAGCAGTGCGCACCCCCTTCTGGTGTCACGCTGAACTAGTTTGGTTCGTGCCATGCACATACCGTCGTGTTTTGTTTCTGTAAGAACCTGGGGCCATAGGACCAGCCAGTCGGTACCTTTTTTCCAGAAGAACTTTCTTAAGTACGAAGCGTCCTATCATTACTAGAACTGTTGCCGTCGTGTTTTGTTTCTGTAAGAACCTGGGGCCATAGGACCAGCCAGTCGGTAACTTTTTTCAAGTACAACTTTCTTATGTACAAAGCGTCCTGTCATTACTAGACCCACTGGTGACCACCCGCAGTGTAACACCCACTGCGCCCTTATATATCCACCGTTTTCCTGCTGCAGACGGGAAAGGTGTCTAACCAAGAAGTCAGAAATGTCATGCAGCAGTGCGCACCCCCTTCTGGTGTCACGCCGAACTAGTTTGGTTCGTGCCATGCACATACCGTCGTGTTTTGTTTCTGTAAGAACAAGGGGCCATAGGACCAGCCAGTCGGTACCTTTTTTCCAGAAGAACTTTCTTAAGTACGAAGCGTCCTATCATTACTAGAACTGTTGCCGTCGTGTTTTGTTTCTGTAAGAACCTGGGGCCATAGGACCAGCCAGTCGGTACCTTTTTTCCAGAAGAACTTTCTTAAGTACGAAGCGTCCTATCATTACTAGAACTGTTGCCGTCGTGTTTTGTTTCTGTAAGAACCTGGGGCCATAGGACCAGCCAGTCGGTAACTTTTTTCAAGTACAACTTTCTTATGTACAAAGCGTCCTGTCATTACTAGACCCACTGGTGACCACCCGCTGTGTAACACCCACTGCGCCCTTATATATCCACCGTTTTCCTGCTGCAGACGGGAAAGGTGTCTAACCAAGAAGTCAGAAATGTCATGCAGCAGTGCGCACCCCCTTCTGGTGTCACGCCGAACTGTTTTGTTTCTGTAAGAACCTGGGGCCATAGGACCAGCCAGTCGGTACCTTTTTTCCAGAAGAACTTTCTTAAGTACGAAGCGTCCTATCATTACTAGAACTGTTGCCGTCGTGTTTTGTTTCTGTAAGAACCTGGGGCCATAGGACCAGCCAGTCGGTAACTTTTTTCAAGTACAACTTTCTTATGTACAAAGCGTCCTGTCATTACTAGACCCACTGGTGACCACCCGCTGTGTAACACCCACTGCGCCCTTATATATCCACCGTTTTCCTGCTGCAGACGGGAAAGGTGTCTAACCAAGAAGTCAGAAATGTCATGCAGCAGTGCGCACCCCCTTCTGGTGTCACGCCGAACTAGTTTGGTTCGTGCCATGCACATACCGTCGTGTTTTGTTTCTGTAAGAACCTGGGGCCATAGGACCAGCCAGTCGGTACCTTTTTTCCAGAAGAACTTTCTTAAGTACGAAGCGTCCTATCATTACTAGAACTGTTGCCGTCGTGTTTTGTTTCTGTAAGAACCTGGGGCCATAGGACCAGCCAGTCGGTAACTTTTTTCAAGTACAACTTTCTTATGTACAAAGCGTCCTGTCATTACTAGACCCACTGGTGACCACCCGCAGTGTAACACCCACTGCGCCCTTATATATCCACCGTTTTCCTGCTGCAGACGGGAAAGGTGTCTAACCAAGAAGTCAGAAATGTCATGCAGCAGTGCGCACCCCCTTCTGGTGTCACGCCGAACTAGTTTGGTTCGTGCCATGCACATACCGTCGTGTTTTGTTTCTGTAAGAACCTGGGGCCATAGGACCAGCCAGTCGGTACCTTTTTTCCAGAAGAACTTTCTTAAGTACGAAGCGTCCTTTTTTGTTTCTGTAAGAACCTGGGGCCATAGGACCAGCCAGTCGGTAACTTTTTTCAAGTACAACTTTCTTATGTACAAAGCGTCCTGTCATTACTAGACCCACTGGTGACCACCCGCAGTGTAACACCCACTGCGCCCTTATATATCCACCGTTTTCCTGCTGCAGACGGGAAAGGTGTCTAACCAAGAAGTCAGAAATGTCATGCAGCAGTGCGCACCCCCTTCTGGTGTCACGCCGAACTAGTTTGGTTCGTGCCATGCACATACCGTCGTGTTTTGTTTCTGTAAGAACATGGGGCCATAGGACCAGCCAGTCGGTACCTTTTTTCCAGAAGAACTTTCTTAAGTACGAAGCGTCCTATCATTACTAGAACTGTTGCCGTCGTGTTTTGTTTCTGTAAGAACCTGGGGCCATAGGACCAGCCAGTCGGTACCTTTTTTCCAGAAGAACTTTCTTAAGTACGAAGCGTCCTATCATTACTAGAACTGTTGCCGTCGTGTTTTGTTTCTGTAAGAACCTGGGGCCATAGGACCAGCCAGTCGGTAACTTTTTTCAAGTACAACTTTCTTATGTACAAAGCGTCCTGTCATTACTAGACCCACTGGTGACCACCCGCTGTGTAACACCCACTGCGCCCTTATATATCCACCGTTTTCCTGCTGCAGACGGGAAAGGTGTCTAACCAAGGAGTCAGAAATGTCATGCAGCAGTGCGCACCCCCTTCTGGTGTCACGCCGAACTAGTTTGGTTCGTGCCGTGCACATACCGTCGTGTTTTGTTTCTGTAAGAACCTGGGGCCATAGGACCAGCCAGTCGGTACCTTTTTTCCAGAAGAACTTTCTTAAGTACGAAGCGTCCTATCATTACTAGAACTGTTGCCGTCGTGTTTTGTTTCTGTAAGAACCTGGGGCCATAGGACCAGCCAGTCGGTAACTTTTTTCAAGTACAACTTTCTTATGTACAAAGCGTCCTGTCATTACTAGACCCACTGGTGACCACCCGCTGTGTAACACCCACTGCGCCCTTATATATCCACCGTTTTCCTGCTGCAGACGGGAAAGGTGTCTAACCAAGAAGTCAGAAATGTCATGCAGCAGTGCGCACCCCCTTCTGGTGTCACGCCGAACTGTTTTGTTTCTGTAAGAACCTGGGGCCATAGGACCAGCCAGTCGGTACCTTTTTTCCAGAAGAACTTCCTTAAGTACGAAGCGTCCTATCATTACTAGAACTGTTGCCGTCGTGTTTTGTTTCTGTAAGAACCTGGGGCCATAGGACCAGCCAGTCGGTAACTTTTTTCAAGTACAACTTTCTTATGTACAAAGCGTCCTGTCATTACTAGACCCACTGGTGACCACCCGCTGTGTAACACCCACTGCGCCCTCATATATCCACCGTTTTCCTGCTGCAGACGGGAAAGGTGTCTAACCAAGAAGTCAGAAATGTCATGCAGCAGTGCGCACCCCCTTCTGGTGTCACGCCGAACTAGTTTGGTTCGTGCCATGCACACACCGTCGTGTTTTGTTTCTGTAAGAACCTGGGGCCATAGGACCAGCCAGTCGGTACCTTTTTTCCACAAGAACTTTCTTAAGTACAAAGCGTCCTATCATTACTAGAACTGTTGCCGTCGTGTTTTGTTTCTGTAAGAACCTGGGGCCATAGGACCAGCCAGTCGGTAACTTTTTTCAAGTACAACTTTCTTATGTACAAAGCGTCCTGTCATTACTAGACCCACTGGTGACCACCCGCTGTGTAACACCCACTGCGTCCTTATATATCCACCGTTTTCCTGCTGCAGACGGGAAAGGTGTCTAACCAAGAAGTCAGAAATGTCATGCAGCAGTGCGCACACCCTTCTGGTGTCACGCCGAACTGTTTTGTTTCTGTAAGAACCTGGGGCCATAGGACCAGCCAGTCGGTACCTTTTTTCCACAAGAACTTTCTTAGGTACAAAGCGTCCTATCATTACTAGAACTGTTGCCGTCGTGTTTTGTTTCTGTAAGAACCTGGGGCCATAGGACCAGCCAGTCGGTAACTTTTTTCAAGTACAACTTTCTTATGTACAAAGCGTCCTGTCATTACTAGACCCACTGGTGACCACCCGCTGTGTAACACCCACTGCGCCCTTATATATCCACCGTTTTCCTGCTGCAGACGGGAAAGGTGTCTAACCAAGAAGTCAGAAATGTCATGCAGCAGTGCGCACCCCCTTCTGGTGTCACGCCGAACTGTTTTGATTCTGTAAGAACCTGGGGCCATAGGACCAGCCAGTCGGTACCTTTTTTCCAGAAGAACTTTCTTAAGTACGAAGCGTCCTATCATTACTAGAACTGTTGCCGTCGTGTTTTGTTTCTGTAAGAACCTGGGGCCATAGGACCAGCCAGTCGGTAACTTTTTTCAAGTACAACTTTCTTATGTACAAAGCGTCCTGTCATTACTAGACCCACTGGTGACCACCCGCTGTGTAACACCCACTGCGCCCTTATATATCCACCGTTTTCCTGCTGCAGACAGGAAAGGTGTCTAACCAAGAAGTCAGAAATGTCATGCAGCAGTGCGCACCCCCTTCTGGTGTCACGCCGAACTAGTTTGGTTCGTGCCATGCACATACCGTCGTGTTTTGTTTCTGTAAGAACCTGGGGCCATAGGACCAGCCAGTCGGTACCTTTTTTCCAGAAGAACTTCCTTAAGTACGAAGCGTCCTATCATTACTAGAACTGTTGCCGTCGTGTTTTGTTTCTGTAAGAACCTGGGGCCATAGGACCAGCCAGTCGGTAACTTTTTTCAAGTACAACTTTCTTATGTACAAAGCGTCCTGTCATTACTAGACCCACTGGTGACCACCCGCTGTGTAACACCCACTGCGCCCTTATATATCCACCGTTTTCCTGCTGCAGACGGGAAAGGTGTCTAACCAAGAAGTCAGAAATGTCATGCAGCAGTGCGCACCCGCTTCTGGTGTCACGCCGAACTGTTTTGTTTCTGTAAGAACCTGGGGCCATAGGACCAGCCAGTCGGTACCTTTTTTCCACAAGAACTTTCTTAAGTACAAAGGGTCCTATCATTACTAGATCTGTTGCCGTCGTGTTTTGTTTCTGTAAGAACCTGGGGCCATAGGACCAGCCAGTCGGTAACTTTTTTCAAGTACAACTTTCTTATGTACAAAGCGTCCTGTCATTACTAGACCCACTGGTGACCACCCGCTGTGTAACACCCACTGCGCCCTTATATATCCACCGTTTTCCTGCTGCAGACGGGAAAGGTGTCTAACCAAGGAGTCAGAAATGTCATGCAGCAGTGCGCACCCCCTTCTGGTGTCACGCCGAACTAGTTTGGTTCGTGCCGTGCACATACCGTCGTGTTTTGTTTCTGTAAGAACCTGGGGCCATAGGACCAGCCAGTCGGTACCTTTTTTCCAGAAGAACTTCCTTAAGTACGAAGCGTCCTATCATTACTAGAACTGTTGCCGTCGTGTTTTGTTTCTGTAAGAACCTGGGGCCATAGGACCAGCCAGTCGGTAACTTTTTTCAAGTACAACTTTCTTATGTACAAAGCGTCCTGTCATTACTAGACCCACTGGTGACCACCCGCTGTGTAACACCCACTGCGCCCTTATATATCCACCGTTTTCCTGCTGCAGACGGGAAAGGTGTCTAACCAAGAAGTCAGAAATGTCATGCAGCAGTGCGCACCCCCTTCTGGTGTCACGCCGAACTAGTTTGGTTCGTGCCATGCACACACCGTCGTGTTTTGTTTCTGTAAGAACCTGGGGCCATAGGACCAGCCAGTCGGTACCTTTTTTCCACAAGAACTTTCTTAAGTACAAAGCGTCCTATCATTACTAGAACTGTTGCCGTCGTGTTTTGTTTCTGTAAGAACCTGGGGCCATAGGACCAGCCAGTCGGTAACTTTTTTCAAGTACAACTTTCTTATGTACAAAGCGTCCTGTCATTACTAGACCCACTGGTGACCACCCGCTGTGTAACACCCACTGCGTCCTTATATATCCACCGTTTTCCTGCTGCAGACGGGAAAGGTGTCTAACCAAGAAGTCAGAAATGTCATGCAGCAGTGCGCACCCCCTTCTGGTGTCACGCCGAACTGTTTTGTTTCTGTAAGAACCTGGGGCCATAGGACCAGCCAGTCGGTACCTTTTTTCCACAAGAACTTTCTTAGGTACAAAGCGTCCTATCATTACTAGAACTGTTGCCGTCGTGTTTTGTTTCTGTAAGAACCTGGGGCCATAGGACCAGCCAGTCGGTAACTTTTTTCAAGTACAACTTTCTTATGTACAAAGCGTCCTGTCATTACTAGACCCACTGGTGACCACCCGCTGTGTAACACCCACTGCGCCCTTATATATCCACCGTTTTTCTGCTGCAGACGGGAAAGGTGTCTAACCAAGAAGTCAGAAATGTCATGCAGCAGTGCGCACCCCCTTCTGGTGTCACGCCGAACTAGTTTGGTTCGTGCCATGCACATACCGTCGTGTTTTGTTTCTGTAAGAACCTGGGGCCATAGGACCAGCCAGTCGGTACCTTTTTTCCAGAAGAACTTTCTTAAGTACGAAGCGTCCTATCATTACTAGAACTGTTGCCGTCGTGTTTTGTTTCTGTAAGAACCTGGGGCCATAGGACCAGCCAGTCGGTAACTTTTTTCAAGAACAACTTTCTTATGTACAAAGCGTCCTGTCATTACTAGACCCACTGGTGACCACCCGCAGTGTAACACCCACTGCGCCCTTATATATCCACCGTTTTCCTGCTGCAGACGGGAAAGGTGTCTAACCAAGAAGTCAGAAATGTCATGCAGCAGTGCGCACCCCCTTCTGGTGTCACGCCGAACTAGTTTGGTTCGTGCCATGCACATACCGTCGTGTTTTGTTTCTGTAAGAACCTGGGGCCATAGGACCAGCCAGTCGGTACCTTTTTTCCAGAAGAACTTTCTTAAGTACGAAGCGTCCTATCATTACTAGAACTGTTGCCGTCGTGTTTTGTTTCTGTAAGAACCTGGGGCCATAGGACCAGCCAGTCGGTAACTTTTTTCAAGTACAACTTTCTTATGTACAAAGCGTCCTGTCATTACTAGACCCACTGGTGACCACCCGCAGTGTAACACCCACTGCGCCCTTATATATCCACCGTTTTCCTGCTGCAGACGGGAAAGGTGTCTAACCAAGAAGTCAGAAATGTCATGCAGCAGTGCGCACCCCCTTCTGGTGTCACGCCGAACTAGTTTGGTTCGTGCCATGCACATACCGTCGTGTTTTGTTTCTGTAAGAACATGGGGCCATAGGACCAGCCAGTCGGTACCTTTTTTCCAGAAGAACTTTCTTAAGTACGAAGCGTCCTATCATTACTAGAACTGTTGCCGTCGTGTTTTGTTTCTGTAAGAACCTGGGGCCATAGGACCAGCCAGTCGGTACCTTTTTTCCAGAAGAACTTTCTTAAGTACGAAGCGTCCTATCATTACTAGAACTGTTGCCGTCGTGTTTTGTTTCTGTAAGAACCTGGGGCCATAGGACCAGCCAGTCGGTAACTTTTTTCAAGTACAACTTTCTTATGTACAAAGCGTCCTGTCATTACTAGACCCACTGGTGACCACCCGCTGTGTAACACCCACTGCGCCCTTATATATCCACCGTTTTCCTGCTGCAGACGGGAAAGGTGTCTAACCAAGGAGTCAGAAATGTCATGCAGCAGTGCGCACCCCCTTCTGGTGTCACGCCGAACTAGTTTGGTTCGTGCCGTGCACATACCGTCGTGTTTTGTTTCTGTAAGAACCTGGGGCCATAGGACCAGCCAGTCGGTACCTTTTTTCCAGAAGAACTTTCTTAAGTACGAAGCGTCCTATCATTACTAGAACTGTTGCCGTCGTGTTTTGTTTCTGTAAGAACCTGGGGCCATAGGACCAGCCAGTCGGTAACTTTTTTCAAGTACAACTTTCTTATGTACAAAGCGTCCTGTCATTACTAGACCCACTGGTGACCACCCGCTGTGTAACACCCACTGCGCCCTTATATATCCACCGTTTTCCTGCTGCAGACGGGAAAGGTGTCTAACCAAGAAGTCAGAAATGTCATGCAGCAGTGCGCACCCCCTTCTGGTGTCACGCCGAACTAGTTTGGTTCGTGCCATGCACACACCGTCGTGTTTTGTTTCTGTAAGAACCTGGGGCCATAGGACCAGCCAGTCGGTACCTTTTTTCCAGAAGAACTTTCTTAAGTACGAAGCGTCCTATCATTACTAGAACTGTTGCCGTCGTGTTTTGTTTCTGTAAGAACCTGGGGCCATAGGACCAGCCAGTCGGTAACTTTTTTCAAGTACAACTTTCTTATGTACAAAGCGTCCTGTCATTACTAGACCCACTGGTGACCACCCGCTGTGTAACACCCACTGCGCCCTTATATATCCACCGTTTTCCTGCTGCAGACGGGAAAGGTGTCTAACCAAGGAGTCAGAAATGTCATGCAGCAGTGCGCACCCCCTTCTGGTGTCACGCCGAACTAGTTTGGTTCGTGCCGTGCACATACCGTCGTGTTTTGTTTCTGTAAGAACCTGGGGCCATAGGACCAGCCAGTCGGTACCTTTTTTCCAGAAGAACTTTCTTAAGTACGAAGCGTCCTATCATTACTAGAACTGTTGCCGTCGTGTTTTGTTTCTGTAAGAACCTGGGGCCATAGGACCAGCCAGTCGGTAACTTTTTTCAAGTACAACTTTCTTATGTACAAAGCGTCCTGTCATTACTAGACCCACTGGTGACCACCCGCTGTGTAACACCCACTGCGCCCTTATATATCCACCGTTTTCCTGCTGCAGACGGGAAAGGTGTCTAACCAAGAAGTCAGAAATGTCATGCAGCAGTGCGCACCCCCTTCTGGTGTCACGCCGAACTGTTTTGATTCTGTAAGAACCTGGGGCCATAGGACCAGCCAGTCGGTACCTTTTTTCCAGAAGAACTTTCTTAAGTACGAAGCGTCCTATCATTACTAGAACTGTTGCCGTCGTGTTTTGTTTCTGTAAGAACCTGGGGCCATAGGACCAGCCAGTCGGTAACTTTTTTCAAGTACAACTTTCTTATGTACAAAGCGTCCTGTCATTACTAGACCCACTGGTGACCACCCGCTGTGTAACACCCACTGCGCCCTTATATATCCACCGTTTTCCTGCTGCAGACAGGAAAGGTGTCTAACCAAGAAGTCAGAAATGTCATGCAGCAGTGCGCACCCCCTTCTGGTGTCACGCCGAACTAGTTTGGTTCGTGCCATGCACATACCGTCGTGTTTTGTTTCTGTAAGAACCTGGGGCCATAGGACCAGCCAGTCGGTACCTTTTTTCCAGAAGAACTTCCTTAAGTACGAAGCGTCCTATCATTACTAGAACTGTTGCCGTCGTGTTTTGTTTCTGTAAGAACCTGGGGCCATAGGACCAGCCAGTCGGTAACTTTTTTCAAGAACAACTTTCTTATGTACAAAGCGTCCTGTCATTACTAGACCCACTGGTGACCACCCGCTGTGTAACACCCACTGCGCCCTTATATATCCACCGTTTTCCTGCTGCAGACGGGAAAGGTGTCTAACCAAGAAGTCAGAAATGTCATGCAGCAGTGCGCACCCGCTTCTGGTGTCACGCCGAACTGTTTTGTTTCTGTAAGAACCTGGGGCCATAGGACCAGCCAGTCGGTACCTTTTTTCCACAAGAACTTTCTTAAGTACAAAGGGTCCTATCATTACTAGAACTGTTGCCGTCGTGTTTTGTTTCTGTAAGAACCTGGGGCCATAGGACCAGCCAGTCGGTAACTTTTTTCAAGTACAACTTTCTTATGTACAAAGCGTCCTGTCATTACTAGACCCACTGGTGACCACCCGCTGTGTAACACCCACTGCGCCCTTATATATCCACCGTTTTCCTGCTGCAGACGGGAAAGGTGTCTAACCAAGGAGTCAGAAATGTCATGCAGCAGTGCGCACCCCCTTCTGGTGTCACGCCGAACTAGTTTGGTTCGTGCCGTGCACATACCGTCGTGTTTTGTTTCTGTAAGAACCTGGGGCCATAGGACCAGCCAGTCGGTACCTTTTTTCCAGAAGAACTTCCTTAAGTACGAAGCGTCCTATCATTACTAGAACTGTTGCCGTCGTGTTTTGTTTCTGTAAGAACCTGGGGCCATAGGACCAGCCAGTCGGTAACTTTTTTCAAGTACAACTTTCTTATGTACAAAGCGTCCTGTCATTACTAGACCCACTGGTGACCACCCGCTGTGTAACACCCACTGCGCCCTTATATATCCACCGTTTTCCTGCTGCAGACGGGAAAGGTGTCTAACCAAGAAGTCAGAAATGTCATGCAGCAGTGCGCACCCCCTTCTGGTGTCACGCCGAACTGTTTTGTTTCTGTAAGAACCTGGGGCCATAGGACCAGCCAGTCGGTACCTTTTTTCCACAAGAACTTTCTTAGGTACAAAGCGTCCTATCATTACTAGAACTGTTGCCGTCGTGTTTTGTTTCTGTAAGAACCTGGGGCCATAGGACCAGCCAGTCGGTAACTTTTTTCAAGTACAACTTTCTTATGTACAAAGCGTCCTGTCATTACTAGACCCACTGGTGACCACCCGCTGTGTAACACCCACTGCGCCCTTATATATCCACCGTTTTCCTGCTGCAGACGGGAAAGGTGTCTAACCAAGAAGTCAGAAATGTCATGCAGCAGTGCGCACCCCCTTCTGGTGTCACGCCGAACTGTTTTGTTTCTGTAAGAACCTGGGGCCATAGGACCAGCCAGTCGGTACCTTTTTTCCAGAAGAACTTTCTTAAGTACGAAGCGTCCTATCATTACTAGAACTGTTGCCGTCGTGTTTTGTTTCTGTAAGAACCTGGGGCCATAGGACCAGCCAGTCGGTAACTTTTTTCAAGTACAACTTTCTTATGTACAAAGCGTCCTGTCATTACTAGACCCACTGGTGACCACCCGCTGTGTAACACCCACTGCGCCCTTATATATCCACCGTTTTCCTGCTGCAGACAGGAAAGGTGTCTAACCAAGAAGTCAGAAATGTCATGCAGCAGTGCGCACCCCCTTCTGGTGTCACGCCGAACTAGTTTGGTTCGTGCCATGCACATACCGTCGTGTTTTGTTTCTGTAAGAACCTGGGGCCATAGGACCAGCCAGTCGGTACCTTTTTTCCAGAAGAACTTCCTTAAGTACGAAGCGTCCTATCATTACTAGAACTGTTGCCGTCGTGTTTTGTTTCTGTAAGAACCTGGGGCCATAGGACCAGCCAGTCGGTAACTTTTTTCAAGTACAACTTTCTTATGTACAAAGCGTCCTGTCATTACTAGACCCACTGGTGACCACCCGCTGTGTAACACCCACTGCGCCCTTATATATCCACCGTTTTCCTGCTGCAGACGGGAAAGGTGTCTAACCAAGAAGTCAGAAATGTCATGCAGCAGTGCGCACCCGCTTCTGGTGTCACGCCGAACTGTTTTGTTTCTGTAAGAACCTGGGGCCATAGGACCAGCCAGTCGGTACCTTTTTTCCACAAGAACTTTCTTAAGTACAAAGGGTCCTATCATTACTAGAACTGTTGCCGTCGTGTTTTGTTTCTGTAAGAACCTGGGGCCATAGGACCAGCCAGTCGGTAACTTTTTTCAAGTACAACTTTCTTATGTACAAAGCGTCCTGTCATTACTAGACCCACTGGTGACCACCCGCTGTGTAACACCCACTGCGCCCTTATATATCCACCGTTTTCCTGCTGCAGACGGGAAAGGTGTCTAACCAAGGAGTCAGAAATGTCATGCAGCAGTGCGCACCCCCTTCTGGTGTCACGCCGAACTAGTTTGGTTCGTGCCGTGCACATACCGTCGTGTTTTGTTTCTGTAAGAACCTGGGGCCATAGGACCAGCCAGTCGGTACCTTTTTTCCAGAAGAACTTCCTTAAGTACGAAGCGTCCTATCATTACTAGAACTGTTGCCGTCGTGTTTTGTTTCTGTAAGAACCTGGGGCCATAGGACCAGCCAGTCGGTAACTTTTTTCAAGTACAACTTTCTTATGTACAAAGCGTCCTGTCATTACTAGACCCACTGGTGACCACCCGCTGTGTAACACCCACTGCGCCCTTATATATCCACCGTTTTCCTGCTGCAGACGGGAAAGGTGTCTAACCAAGAAGTCAGAAATGTCATGCAGCAGTGCGCACCCCCTTCTGGTGTCACGCCGAACTAGTTTGGTTCGTGCCATGCACACACCGTCGTGTTTTGTTTCTGTAAGAACCTGGGGCCATAGGACCAGCCAGTCGGTACCTTTTTTCCACAAGAACTTTCTTAAGTACAAAGCGTCCTATCATTACTAGAACTGTTGCCGTCGTGTTTTGTTTCTGTAAGAACCTGGGGCCATAGGACCAGCCAGTCGGTAACTTTTTTCAAGTACAACTTTCTTATGTACAAAGCGTCCTGTCATTACTAGACCCACTGGTGACCACCCGCTGTGTAACACCCACTGCGTCCTTATATATCCACCGTTTTCCTGCTGCAGACGGGAAAGGTGTCTAACCAAGAAGTCAGAAATGTCATGCAGCAGTGCGCACCCCCTTCTGGTGTCACGCCGAACTGTTTTGTTTCTGTAAGAACCTGGGGCCATAGGACCAGCCAGTCGGTACCTTTTTTCCACAAGAACTTTCTTAGGTACAAAGCGTCCTATCATTACTAGAACTGTTGCCGTCGTGTTTTGTTTCTGTAAGAACCTGGGGCCATAGGACCAGCCAGTCGGTAACTTTTTTCAAGTACAACTTTCTTATGTACAAAGCGTCCTGTCATTACTAGACCCACTGGTGACCACCCGCTGTGTAACACCCACTGCGCCCTTATATATCCACCGTTTTCCTGCTGCAGACGGGAAAGGTGTCTAACCAAGAAGTCAGAAATGTCATGCAGCAGTGCGCACCCCCTTCTGGTGTCACGCCGAACTAGTTTGGTTCGTGCCATGCACATACCGTCGTGTTTTGTTTCTGTAAGAACCTGGGGCCATAGGACCAGCCAGTCGGTACCTTTTTTCCAGAAGAACTTTCTTAAGTACGAAGCGTCCTATCATTACTAGAACTGTTGCCGTCGTGTTTTGTTTCTGTAAGAACCTGGGGCCATAGGACCAGCCAGTCGGTAACCTTTTTCAAGTACAACTTTCTTATGTACAAAGCGTCCTGTCATTACTAGACCCACTGGTGACCACCCGCAGTGTAACACCCACTGCGCCCTTATATATCCACCGTTTTCCTGCTGCAGACGGGAAAGGTGTCTAACCAAGAAGTCAGAAATGTCATGCAGCAGTGCGCACCCCCTTCTGGTGTCACGCCGAACTAGTTTGGTTCGTGCCATGCACATACCGTCGTGTTTTGTTTCTGTAAGAACATGGGGCCATAGGACCAGCCAGTCGGTACCTTTTTTCCAGAAGAACTTTCTTAAGTACGAAGCGTCCTATCATTACTAGAACTGTTGCCGTCGTGTTTTGTTTCTGTAAGAACCTGGGGCCATAGGACCAGCCAGTCTGTACCTTTTTTCCAGAAGAACTTTCTTAAGTACGAAGCGTCCTATCATTACTAGAACTGTTGCCGTCGTGTTTTGTTTCTGTAAGAACCTGGGGCCATAGGACCAGCCAGTCGGTAACTTTTTTCAAGTACAACTTTCTTATGTACAAAGCGTCCTGTCATTACTAGACCCACTGGTGACCACCCGCTGTGTAACACCCACTGCGCCCTTATATATCCACCGTTTTCCTGCTGCAGACGGGAAAGGTGTCTAACCAAGGAGTCAGAAATGTCATGCAGCAGTGCGCACCCCCTTCTGGTGTCACGCCGAACTAGTTTGGTTCGTGCCGTGCACATACCGTCGTGTTTTGTTTCTGTAAGAACCTGGGGCCATAGGACCAGCCAGTCGGTACCTTTTTTCCAGAAGAACTTCCTTAAGTACGAAGCGTCCTATCATTACTAGAACTGTTGCCGTCGTGTTTTGTTTCTGTAAGAACCTGGGGCCATAGGACCAGCCAGTCGGTAACTTTTTTCAAGTACAACTTTCTTATGTACAAAGCGTCCTGTCATTACTAGACCCACCGGTGACCACCCGCTGTGTAACACCCACTGCGCCCTCATATATCCACCGTTTTCCTGCTGCAGACGGGAAAGGTGTCTAACCAAGAAGTCAGAAATGTCATGCAGCAGTGCGCACCCCCTTCTGGTGTCACGCCGAACTAGTTTGGTTCGTGCCATGCACACACCGTCGTGTTTTGTTTCTGTAAGAACCTGGGGCCATAGGACCAGCCAGTCGGTACCTTTTTTCCACAAGAACTTTCTTAAGTACAAAGCGTCCTATCATTACTAGAACTGTTGCCGTCGTGTTTTGTTTCTGTAAGAACCTGGGGCCATAGGACCAGCCAGTCGGTAACTTTTTTCAAGTACAACTTTCTTATGTACAAAGCGTCCTGTCATTACTAGACCCACTGGTGACCACCCGCTGTGTAACACCCACTGCGTCCTTATATATCCACCGTTTTCCTGCTGCAGACGGGAAAGGTGTCTAACCAAGAAGTCAGAAATGTCATGCAGCAGTGCGCACCCCCTTCTGGTGTCACGCCGAACTGTTTTGTTTCTGTAAGAACCTGGGGCCATAGGACCAGCCAGTCGGTACCTTTTTTCCACAAGAACTTTCTTAGGTACAAAGCGTCCTATCATTACTAGAACTGTTGCCGTCGTGTTTTGTTTCTGTAAGAACCTGGGGCCATAGGACCAGCCAGTCGGTAACTTTTTTCAAGTACAACTTTCTTATGTACAAAGCGTCCTGTCTTTACTAGACCCACTGGTGACCACCCGCTGTGTAACACCCACTGCGCCCTTATATATCCACCGTTTTCCTGCTGCAGACGGGAAAGGTGTCTAACCAAGAAGTCAGAAATGTCATGCAGCAGTGCGCACCCCCTTCTGGTGTCACGCCGAACTAGTTTGGTTCGTGCCATGCACATACCGTCGTGTTTTGTTTCTGTAAGAACCTGGGGCCATAGGACCAGCCAGTCGGTACCTTTTTTCCAGAAGAACTTTCTTAAGTACGAAGCGTCCTATCATTACTAGAACTGTTGCCGTCGTGTTTTGTTTCTGTAAGAACCTGGGGCCATAGGACCAGCCAGTCGGTAACTTTTTTCAAGTACAACTTTCTTATGTACAAAGCGTCCTGTCATTACTAGACCCACTGGTGACCACCCGCAGTGTAACACCCACTGCGCCCTTATATATCCACCGTTTTCCTGCTGCAGACGGGAAAGGTGTCTAACCAAGAAGTCAGAAATGTCATGCAGCAGTGCGCACCCCCTTCTGGTGTCACGCCGAACTAGTTTGGTTCGTGCCGTGCACATACCGTCGTGTTTTGTTTCTGTAAGAACCTGGGGCCATAGGACCAGCCAGTCGGTACCTTTTTTCCAGAAGAACTTTCTTAAGTACGAAGCGTCCTATCATTACTAGAACTGTTGCCGTCGTGTTTTGTTTCTGTAAGAACCTGGGGCCATAGGACCAGCCAGTCGGTAACTTTTTTCAAGTACAACTTTCTTATGTACAAAGCGTCCTGTCATTACTAGACCCACTGGTGACCACCCGCAGTGTAACACCCACTGCGCCCTTATATATCCACCGTTTTCCTGCTGCAGACGGGAAAGGTGTCTAACCAAGAAGTCAGAAATGTCATGCAGCAGTGCGCACCCCCTTCTGGTGTCACGCCGAACTAGTTTGGTTCGTGCCATGCACATACCGTCGTGTTTTGTTTCTGTAAGAACATGGGGCCATAGGACCAGCCAGTCGGTACCTTTTTTCCAGAAGAACTTTCTTAAGTACGAAGCGTCCTATCATTACTAGAACTGTTGCCGTCGTGTTTTGTTTCTGTAAGAACCTGGGGCCATAGGACCAGCCAGTCGGTACCTTTTTTCCAGAAGAACTTTCTTAAGTACGAAGCGTCCTATCATTACTAGAACTGTTGCCGTCGTGTTTTGTTTCTGTAAGAACCTGGGGCCATAGGACCAGCCAGTCGGTAACTTTTTTCAAGTACAACTTTCTTATGTACAAATCGTCCTGTCATTACTAGACCCACTGGTGACCACCCGCTGTGTAACACCCACTGCGCCCTTATATATCCACCGTTTTCCTGCTGCAGACGGGAAAGGTGTCTAACCAAGGAGTCAGAAATGTCATGCAGCAGTGCGCACCCCCTTCTGGTGTCACGCCGAACTAGTTTGGTTCGTGCCGTGCACATACCGTCGTGTTTTGTTTCTGTAAGAACCTGGGGCCATAGGACCAGCCAGTCGGTACCTTTTTTCCAGAAGAACTTCCTTAAGTACGAAGCGTCCTATCATTACTAGAACTGTTGCCGTCGTGTTTTGTTTCTGTAAGAACCTGGGGCCATAGGACCAGCCAGTCGGTAACTTTTTTCAAGTACAACTTTCTTATGTACAAAGCGTCCTGTCATTACTAGACCCACCGGTGACCACCCGCCGTGTAACACCCACTGCGCCCTCATATATCCACCGTTTTCCTGCTGCAG
Organism: Lepidonotus clava; assembly: GCA_936440205.1. NCBI lineage: Eukaryota > Metazoa > Annelida > Polychaeta > Phyllodocida > Polynoidae > Lepidonotus > Lepidonotus clava. The sequence goes on from OW387147.1 coordinate 13,952,687, forward strand.
ACGGGAAAGGTGTCTAACCAAGAAGTCAGAAATGTCATGCAGCAGTGCGCACCCCCTTCTGGTGTCACGCCGAACTAGTTTGGTTCGTGCCATGCACACACCGTCGTGTTTTGTTTCTGTAAGAACCTGGGGCCATAGGACCAGCCAGTCGGTACCTTTTTTCCACAAGAACTTTCTTAAGTACAAAGCGTCCTATCATTACTAGAACTGTTGCCGTCGTGTTTTGTTTCTGTAAGAACCTGGGGCCATAGGACCAGCCAGTCGGTAACTTTTTTCAAGTACAACTTTCTTATGTACAAAGCGTCCTGTCATTACTAGACCCACTGGTGACCACCCGCTGTGTAACACCCACTGCGTCCTTATATATCCACCGTTTTCCTGCTGCAGACGGGAAAGGTGTCTAACCAAGAAGTCAGAAATGTCATGCAGCAGTGCGCACCCCCTTCTGGTGTCACGCCGAACTGTTTTGTTTCTGTAAGAACCTGGGGCCATAGGACCAGCCAGTCGGTACCTTTTTTCCACAAGAACTTTCTTAGGTACAAAGCGTCCTATCATTACTAGAACTGTTGCCGTCGTGTTTTGTTTCTGTAAGAACCTGGGGCCATAGGACCAGCCAGTCGGTAACTTTTTTCAAGTACAACTTTCTTATGTACAAAGCGTCCTGTCATTACTAGACCCACTGGTGACCACCCGCTGTGTAACACCCACTGCGCCCTTATATATCCACCGTTTTCCTGCTGCAGACGGGAAAGGTGTCTAACCAAGAAGTCAGAAATGTCATGCAGCAGTGCGCACCCCCTTCTGGTGTCACGCCGAACTAGTTTGGTTCGTGCCATGCACATACCGTCGTGTTTTGTTTCTGCAAGAACCTGGGGCCATAGGACCAGCCAGTCGGTACCTTTTTTCCAGAAGAACTTTCTTAAGTACGAAGCGTCCTATCATTACTAGAACTGTTGCCGTCGTGTTTTGTTTCTGTAAGAACCTGGGGCCATAGGACCAGCCAGTCGGTAACTTTTTTCAAGTACAACTTTCTTATGTACAAAGCGTCCTGTCATTACTAGACCCACTGGTGACCACCCGCAGTGTAACACCCACTGCGCCCTTATATATCCACCGTTTTCCTGCTGCAGACGGGAAAGGTGTCTAACCAAGAAGTCAGAAATGTCATGCAGCAGTGCGCACCCCCTTCTGGTGTCACGCCGAACTAGTTTGGTTCGTGCCATGCACATACCGTCGTGTTTTGTTTCTGTAAGAACCTGGGGCCATAGGACCAGCCAGTCGGTACCTTTTTTCCAGAAGAACTTTCTTAAGTACGAAGCGTCCTATCATTACTAGAACTGTTGCCGTCGTGTTTTGTTTCTGTAAGAACCTGGGGCCATAGGACCAGCCAGTCGGTAACTTTTTTCAAGTACAACTTTCTTATGTACAAAGCGTCCTGTCATTACTAGACCCACTGGTGACCACCCGCAGTGTAACACCCACTGCGCCCTTATATATCCACCGTTTTCCTGCTGCAGACGGGAAAGGTGTCTAACCAAGAAGTCAGAAATGTCATGCAGCAGTGCGCACCCCCTTCTGGTGTCACGCCGAACTAGTTTGGTTCGTGCCATGCACATACCGTCGTGTTTTGTTTCTGTAAGAACATGGGGCCATAGGACCAGCCAGTCGGTACCTTTTTTCCAGAAGAACTTTCTTAAGTACGAAGCGTCCTATCATTACTAGAACTGTTGCCGTCGTGTTTTGTTTCTGTAAGAACCTGGGGCCATAGGACCAGCCAGTCGGTACCTTTTTTCCAGAAGAACTTTCTTAAGTACGAAGCGTCCTATCATTACTAGAACTGTTGCCGTCGTGTTTTGTTTCTGTAAGAACCTGGGGCCATAGGACCAGCCAGTCGGTAACTTTTTTCAAGTACAACTTTCTTATGTACAAAGCGTCCTGTCATTACTAGACCCACTGGTGACCACCCGCTGTGTAACACCCACTGCGCCCTCATATATCCACCGTTTTCCTGCTGCAGACGGGAAAGGTGTCTAACCAAGAAGTCAGAAATGTCATGCAGCAGTGCGCACCCCCTTCTGGTGTCACGCCGAACTAGTTTGGTTCGTGCCATGCACACACCGTCGTGTTTTGTTTCTGTAAGAACCTGGGGCCATAGGACCAGCCAGTCGGTACCTTTTTTCCACAAGAACTTTCTTAAGTACAAAGCGTCCTATCATTACTAGAACTGTTGCCGTCGTGTTTTGTTTCTGTAAGAACCTGGGGCCATAGGACCAGCCAGTCGGTAACTTTTTTCAAGTACAACTTTCTTATGTACAAAGCGTCCTGTCATTACTAGACCCACTGGTGACCACCCGCTGTGTAACACCCACTGCGTCCTTATATATCCACCGTTTTCCTGCTGCAGACGGGAAAGGTGTCTAACCAAGAAGTCAGAAATGTCATGCAGCAGTGCGCACCCCCTTCTGGTGTCACGCCGAACTGTTTTGTTTCTGTAAGAACCTGGGGCCATAGGACCAGCCAGTCGGTACCTTTTTTCCACAAGAACTTTCTTAGGTACAAAGCGTCCTATCATTACTAGAACTGTTGCCGTCGTGTTTTGTTTCTGTAAGAACCTGGGGCCATAGGACCAGCCAGTCGGTAACTTTTTTCAAGTACAACTTTCTTATGTACAAAGCGTCCTGTCATTACTAGACCCACTGGTGACCACCCGCTGTGTAACACCCACTGCGCCCTTATATATCCACCGTTTTCCTGCTGCAGACGGGAAAGGTGTCTAACCAAGAAGTCAGAAATGTCATGCAGCAGTGCGCACCCCCTTCTGGTGTCACGCCGAACTAGTTTGGTTCGTGCCATGCACATACCGTCGTGTTTTGTTTCTGTAAGAACCTGGGGCCATAGGACCAGCCAGTCGGTACCTTTTTTCCAGAAGAACTTTCTTAAGTACGAAGCGTCCTATCATTACTAGAACTGTTGCCGTCGTGTTTTGTTTCTGTAAGAACCTGGGGCCATAGGACCAGCCAGTCGGTAACTTTTTTCAAGTACAACTTTCTTATGTACAAAGCGTCCTGTCATTACTAGACCCACTGGTGACCACCCGCTGTGTAACACCCACTGCGCCCTTATATATCCACCGTTTTCCTGCTGCAGACAGGAAAGGTGTCTAACCAAGAAGTCAGAAATGTCATGCAGCAGTGCGCACCCCCTTCTGGTGTCACGCCGAACTAGTTTGGTTCGTGCCATGCACATACCGTCGTGTTTTGTTTCTGTAAGAACCTGGGGCCATAGGACCAGCCAGTCGGTACCTTTTTTCCAGAAGAACTTCCTTAAGTACGAAGCGTCCTATCATTACTAGAACTGTTGCCGTCGTGTTTTGTTTCTGTAAGAACCTGGGGCCATAGGACCAGCCAGTCGGTAACTTTTTTCAAGTACAACTTTCTTATGTACAAAGCGTCCTGTCATTACTAGACCCACTGGTGACCACCCGCTGTGTAACACCCACTGCGCCCTTATATATCCACCGTTTTCCTGCTGCAGACGGGAAAGGTGTCTAACCAAGAAGTCAGAAATGTCATGCAGCAGTGCGCACCCGCTTCTGGTGTCACGCCGAACTGTTTTGTTTCTGTAAGAACCTGGGGCCATAGGACCAGCCAGTCGGTACCTTTTTTCCACAAGAACTTTCTTAAGTACAAAGGGTCCTATCATTACTAGAACTGTTGCCGTCGTGTTTTGTTTCTGTAAGAACCTGGGGCCATAGGACCAGCCAGTCGGTAACTTTTTTCAAGTACAACTTTCTTATGTACAAAGCGTCCTGTCATTACTAGACCCACTGGTGACCACCCGCTGTGTAACACCCACTGCGCCCTTATATATCCACCGTTTTCCTGCTGCAGACGGGAAAGGTGTCTAACCAAGGAGTCAGAAATGTCATGCAGCAGTGCGCACCCCCTTCTGGTGTCACGCCGAACTAGTTTGGTTCGTGCCGTGCACATACCGTCGTGTTTTGTTTCTGTAAGAACCTGGGGCCATAGGACCAGCCAGTCGGTACCTTTTTTCCAGAAGAACTTCCTTAAGTACGAAGCGTCCTATCATTACTAGAACTGTTGCCGTCGTGTTTTGTTTCTGTAAGAACCTGGGGCCATAGGACCAGCCAGTCGGTAACTTTTTTCAAGTACAACTTTCTTATGTACAAAGCGTCCTGTCATTACTAGACCCACTGGTGACCACCCGCTGTGTAACACCCACTGCGCCCTTATATATCCACCGTTTTCCTGCTGCAGACGGGAAAGGTGTCTAACCAAGAAGTCAGAAATGTCATGCAGCAGTGCGCACCCCCTTCTGGTGTCACGCCGAACTAGTTTGGTTCGTGCCATGCACACACCGTCGTGTTTTGTTTCTGTAAGAACCTGGGGCCATAGGACCAGCCAGTCGGTACCTTTTTTCCACAAGAACTTTCTTAAGTACAAAGCGTCCTATCATTACTAGAACTGTTGCCGTCGTGTTTTGTTTCTGTAAGAACCTGGGGCCATAGGACCAGCCAGTCGGTAACTTTTTTCAAGTACAACTTTCTTATGTACAAAGCGTCCTGTCATTACTAGACCCACTGGTGACCACCCGCTGTGTAACACCCACTGCGTCCTTATATATCCACCGTTTTCCTGCTGCAGACGGGAAAGGTGTCTAACCAAGAAGTCAGAAATGTCATGCAGCAGTGCGCACCCCCTTCTGGTGTCACGCCGAACTGTTTTGTTTCTGTAAGAACCTGGGGCCATAGGACCAGCCAGTCGGTACCTTTTTTCCAGAAGAACTTTCTTAAGTACGAAGCGTCCTATCATTACTAGAACTGTTGCCGTCGTGTTTTGTTTCTGTAAGAACCTGGGGCCATAGGACCAGCCAGTCGGTACCTTTTTTCCACAAGAACTTTCTTAGGTACAAAGCGTCCTATCATTACTAGAACTGTTGCCGTCGTGTTTTGTTTCTGTAAGAACCTGGGGCCATAGGACCAGCCAGTCGGTAACTTTTTTCAAGTACAACTTTCTTATGTACAAAGCGTCCTGTCATTACTAGACCCACTGGTGACCACCCGCTGTGTAACACCCACTGCGCCCTTATATATCCACCGTTTTCCTGCTGCAGACGGGAAAGGTGTCTAACCAAGAAGTCAGAAATGTCATGCAGCAGTGCGCACCCCCTTCTGGTGTCACGCCGAACTAGTTTGGTTCGTGCCATGCACATTCCGTCGTGTTTTGTTTCTGTAAGAACCTGGGGCCATAGGACCAGCCAGTCGGTACCTTTTTTCCAGAAGAACTTTCTTAAGTACGAAGCGTCCTATCATTACTAGAACTGTTGCCGTCGTGTTTTGTTTCTGTAAGAACCTGGGGCCATAGGACCAGCCAGTCGGTAACTTTTTTCAAGTACAACTTTCTTATGTACAAAGCGTCCTGTCATTACTAGACCCACTGGTGACCACCCGCAGTGTAACACCCACTGCGCCCTTATATATCCACCGTTTTCCTGCTGCAGACGGGAAAGGTGTCTAACCAAGAAGTCAGAAATGTCATGCAGCAGTGCGCACCCCCTTCTGGTGTCACGCCGAACTAGTTTGGTTCGTGCCATGCACATACCGTCGTGTTTTGTTTCTGTAAGAACCTGGGGCCATAGGACCAGCCAGTCGGTACCTTTTTTCCAGAAGAACTTTCTTAAGTACGAAGCGTCCTATCATTACTAGAACTGTTGCCGTCGTGTTTTGTTTCTGTAAGAACCTGGGGCCATAGGACCAGCCAGTCGGTAACTTTTTTCAAGTACAACTTTCTTATGTACAAAGCGTCCTGTCATTACTAGACCCACTGGTGACCACCCGCAGTGTAACACCCACTGCGCCCTTATATATCCACCGTTTTCCTGCTGCAGACGGGAAAGGTGTCTAACCAAGAAGTCAGAAATGTCATGCAGCAGTGCGCACCCCCTTCTGGTGTCACGCCGAACTAGTTTGGTTCGTGCCATGCACATACCGTCGTGTTTTGTTTCTGTAAGAACATGGGGCCATAGGACCAGCCAGTCGGTACCTTTTTTCCAGAAGAACTTTCTTAAGTACGAAGCGTCCTATCATTACTAGAACTGTTGCCGTCGTGTTTTGTTTCTGTAAGAACCTGGGGCCATAGGACCAGCCAGTCGGTACCTTTTTTCCAGAAGAACTTTCTTAAGTACGAAGCGTCCTATCATTACTAGAACTGTTGCCGTCGTGTTTTGTTTCTGTAAGAACCTGGGGCCATAGGACCAGCCAGTCGGTAACTTTTTTCAAGTACAACTTTCTTATGTACAAAGCGTCCTGTCATTACTAGACCCACTGGTGACCACCCGCTGTGTAACACCCACTGCGCCCTTATATATCCACCGTTTTCCTGCTGCAGACGGGAAAGGTGTCTAACCAAGGAGTCAGAAATGTCATGCAGCAGTGCGCACCCCCTTCTGGTGTCACGCCGAACTAGTTTGGTTCGTGCCGTGCACATACCGTCGTGTTTTGTTTCTGTAAGAACCTGGGGCCATAGGACCAGCCAGTCGGTACCTTTTTTCCAGAAGAACTTCCTTAAGTACGAAGCGTCCTATCATTACTAGAACTGTTGCCGTCGTGTTTTGTTTCTGTAAGAACCTGGGGCCATAGGACCAGCCAGTCGGTAACTTTTTTCAAGTACAACTTTCTTATGTACAAAGCGTCCTGTCATTACTAGACCCACCGGTGACCACCCGCTGTGTAACACCCACTGCGCCCTCATATATCCACCGTTTTCCTGCTGCAGACGGGAAAGGTGTCTAACCAAGAAGTCAGAAATGTCATGCAGCAGTGCGCACCCCCTTCTGGTGTCACGCCGAACTAGTTTGGTTCGTGCCATGCACACACCGTCGTGTTTTGTTTCTGTAAGAACCTGGGGCCATAGGACCAGCCAGTCGGTACCTTTTTTCCACAAGAACTTTCTTAAGTACAAAGCGTCCTATCATTACTAGAACTGTTGCCGTCGTGTTTTGTTTCTGTAAGAACCTGGGGCCATAGGACCAGCCAGTCGGTAACTTTTTTCAAGTACAACTTTCTTATGTACAAAGCGTCCTGTCATTACTAGACCCACTGGTGACCACCCGCTGTGTAACACCCACTGCGTCCTTATATATCCACCGTTTTCCTGCTGCAGACGGGAAAGGTGTCTAACCAAGAAGTCAGAAATGTCATGCAGCAGTGCGCACCCCCTTCTGGTGTCACGCCGAACTGTTTTGTTTCTGTAAGAACCTGGGGCCATAGGACCAGCCAGTCGGTACCTTTTTTCAAGTACAACTTTCTTATGTACAAAGCGTCCTGTCTTTACTAGACCCACTGGTGACCACCCGCTGTGTAACACCCACTGCGTCCTTATATATCCACCGTTTTCCTGCTGCAGACGGGAAAGGTGTCTAACCAAGAAGTCAGAAATGTCATGCAGCAGTGCGCACCCCCTTCTGGTGTCACGCCGAACTGTTTTGTTTCTGTAAGAACCTGGGGCCATAGGACCAGCCAGTCGGTACCTTTTTTCAAGTACAACTTTCTTATGTACAAAGCGTCCTGTCTTTACTAGACCCACTGGTGACCACCCGCTGTGTAACACCCACTGCGCCCTTATATATCCACCGTTTTCCTGCTGCAGACGGGAAAGGTGTCTAACCAAGAAGTCAGAAATGTCATGCAGCAGTGCGCACCCCCTTCTGGTGTCACGCCGAACTAGTTTGGTTCGTGCCATGCACATACCGTCGTGTTTTGTTTCTGTAAGAACCTGGGGCCATAGGACCAGCCAGTCGGTACCTTTTTTCCAGAAGAACTTTCTTAAGTACGAAGCGTCCTATCATTACTAGAACTGTTGCCGTCGTGTTTTGTTTCTGTAAGAACCTGGGGCCATAGGACCAGCCAGTCGGTAACTTTTTTCAAGTACAACTTTCTTATGTACAAAGCGTCCTGTCATTACTAGACCCACTGGTGACCACCCGCAGTGTAACACCCACTGCGCCCTTATATATCCACCGTTTTCCTGCTGCAGACGGGAAAGGTGTCTAACCAAGAAGTCAGAAATGTCATGCAGCAGTGCGCACCCCCTTCTGGTGTCACGCCGAACTAGTTTGGTTCGTGCCGTGCACATACCGTCGTGTTTTGTTTCTGTAAGAACCTGGGGCCATAGGACCAGCCAGTCGGTACCTTTTTTCCAGAAGAACTTTCTTAAGTACGAAGCGTCCTATCATTACTAGAACTGTTGCCGTCGTGTTTTGTTTCTGTAAGAACCTGGGGCCATAGGACCAGCCAGTCGGTAACTTTTTTCAAGTACAACTTTCTTATGTACAAAGCGTCCTGTCATTACTAGACCCACTGGTGACCACCCGCAGTGTAACACCCACTGCGCCCTTATATATCCACCGTTTTCCTGCTGCAGACGGGAAAGGTGTCTAACCAAGAAGTCAGAAATGTCATGCAGCAGTGCGCACCCCCTTCTGGTGTCACGCCGAACTAGTTTGGTTCGTGCCATGCACATACCGTCGTGTTTTGTTTCTGTAAGAACATGGGGCCATAGGACCAGCCAGTCGGTACCTTTTTTCCAGAAGAACTTTCTTAAGTACGAAGCGTCCTATCATTACTAGAACTGTTGCCGTCGTGTTTTGTTTCTGTAAGAACCTGGGGCCATAGGACCAGCCAGTCGGTACCTTTTTTCCAGAAGAACTTTCTTAAGTACGAAGCGTCCTATCATTACTAGAACTGTTGCCGTCGTGTTTTGTTTCTGTAAGAACCTGGGGCCATAGGACCAGCCAGTCGGTAACTTTTTTCAAGTACAACTTTCTTATGTACAAAGCGTCCTGTCATTACTAGACCCACTGGTGACCACCCGCTGTGTAACACACACTGCGCCCTTATATATCCACCGTTTTCCTGCTGCAGACGGGAAAGGTGTCTAACCAAGGAGTCAGAAATGTCATGCAGCAGTGCGCACCCCCTTCTGGTGTCACGCCGAACTAGTTTGGTTCGTGCCGTGCACATACCGTCGTGTTTTGTTTCTGTAAGAACCTGGGGCCATAGGACCAGCCAGTCGGTACCTTTTTTCCAGAAGAACTTCCTTAAGTACGAAGCGTCCTATCATTACTAGAACTGTTGCCGTCGTGTTTTGTTTCTGTAAGAACCTGGGGCCATAGGACCAGCCAGTCGGTAACTTTTTTCAAGTACAACTTTCTTATGTACAAAGCGTCCTGTCATTACTAGACCCACCGGTGACCACCCGCCGTGTAACACCCACTGCGCCCTCATATATCCACCGTTTTCCTGCTGCAGACGGGAAAGGTGTCTAACCAAGAAGTCAGAAATGTCATGCAGCAGTGCGCACCCCCTTCTGGTGTCACGCCGAACTAGTTTGGTTCGTGCCATGCACACACCGTCGTGTTTTGTTTCTGTAAGAACCTGGGGCCATAGGACCAGCCAGTCGGTACCTTTTTTCCACAAGAACTTTCTTAAGTACAAAGCGTCCTATCATTACTAGAACTGTTGCCGTCGTGTTTTGTTTCTGTAAGAACCTGGGGCCATAGGACCAGCCAGTCGGTAACTTTTTTCAAGTACAACTTTCTTATGTACAAAGCGTCCTGTCATTACTAGACCCACTGGTGACCACCCGCTGTGTAACACCCACTGCGTCCTTATATATCCACCGTTTTCCTGCTGCAGACGGGAAAGGTGTCTAACCAAGAAGTCAGAAATGTCATGCAGCAGTGCGCACCCCCTTCTGGTGTCACGCCGAACTGTTTTGTTTCTGTAAGAACCTGGGGCCATAGGACCAGCCAGTCGGTACCTTTTTTCCACAAGAACTTTCTTAGGTACAAAGCGTCCTATCATTACTAGAACTGTTGCCGTCGTGTTTTGTTTCTGTAAGAACCTGGGGCCATAGGACCAGCCAGTCGGTAACTTTTTTCAAGTACAACTTTCTTATGTACAAAGCGTCCTGTCATTACTAGACCCACTGGTGACCACCCGCTGTGTAACACCCACTGCGCCCTTATATATCCACCGTTTTCCTGCTGCAGACGGGAAAGGTGTCTAACCAAGAAGTCAGAAATGTCATGCAGCTGTGCGCACCCCCTTCTGGTGTCACGCCGAACTAGTTTGGTTCGTGCCATGCACATACCGTCGTGTTTTGTTTCTGTAAGAACCTGGGGCCATAGGACCAGCCAGTCGGTACCTTTTTTCCAGAAGAACTTTCTTAAGTACGAAGCGTCCTATCATTACTAGAACTGTTGCCGTCGTGTTTTGTTTCTGTAAGAACCTGGGGCCATAGGACCAGCCAGTCGGTAACTTTTTTCAAGTACAACTTTCTTATGTACAAAGCGTCCTGTCATTACTAGACCCACTGGTGACCACCCGCAGTGTAACACCCACTGCGCCCTTATATATCCACCGTTTTCCTGCTGCAGACGGGAAAGGTGTCTAACCAAGAAGTCAGAAATGTCATGCAGCAGTGCGCACCCCCTTCTGGTGTCACGCCGAACTAGTTTGGTTCGTGCCATGCACATACCGTCGTGTTTTGTTTCTGTAAGAACCTGGGGCCATAGGACCAGCCAGTCGGTACCTTTTTTCCAGAAGAACTTTCTTAAGTACGAAGCGTCCTATCATTACTAGAACTGTTGCCGTCGTGTTTTGTTTCTGTAAGAACCTGGGGCCATAGGACCAGCCAGTCGGTAACTTTTTTCAAGTACAACTTTCTTATGTACAAAGCGTCCTGTCATTACTAGACCCACTGGTGACCACCCGCAGTGTAACACCCACTGCGCCCTTATATATCCACCGTTTTCCTGCTGCAGACGGGAAAGGTGTCTAACCAAGAAGTCAGAAATGTCATGCAGCAGTGCGCACCCCCTTCTGGTGTCACGCCGAACTAGTTTGGTTCGTGCCATGCACATACCGTCGTGTTTTGTTTCTGTAAGAACATGGGGCCATAGGACCAGCCAGTCGGTACCTTTTTTCCAGAAGAACTTTCTTAAGTACGAAGCGTCCTATCATTACTAGAACTGTTGCCGTCGTGTTTTGTTTCTGTAAGAACCTGGGGCCATAGGACCAGCCAGTCGGTACCTTTTTTCCAGAAGAACTTTCTTAAGTACGAAGCGTCCTATCATTACTAGAACTGTTGCCGTCGTGTTTTGTTTCTGTAAGAACCTGGGGCCATAGGACCAGCCAGTCGGTAACTTTTTTCAAGTACAACTTTCTTATGTACAAAGCGTCCTGTCATTACTAGACCCACTGGTGACCACCCGCTGTGTAACACCCACTGCGCCCTTATATATCCACCGTTTTCCTGCTGCAGACGGGAAAGGTGTCTAACCAAGGAGTCAGAAATGTCATGCAGCAGTGCGCACCCCCTTCTGGTGTCACGCCGAACTAGTTTGGTTCGTGCCGTGCACATACCGTCGTGTTTTGTTTCTGTAAGAACCTGGGGCCATAGGACCAGCCAGTCGGTACCTTTTTTCCAGAAGAACTTCCTTAAGTACGAAGCGTCCTATCATTACTAGAACTGTTGCCGTCGTGTTTTGTTTCTGTAAGAACCTGGGGCCATAGGACCAGCCAGTCGGTAACTTTTTTCAAGTACAACTTTCTTATGTACAAAGCGTCCTGTCATTACTAGACCCACTGGTGACCACCCGCTGTGTAACACCCACTGCGCCCTCATATATCCACCGTTTTCCTGCTGCAGACGGGAAAGGTGTCTAACCAAGAAGTCAGAAATGTCATGCAGCAGTGCGCACCCCCTTCTGGTGTCACGCCGAACTAGTTTGGTTCGTGCCATGCACACACCGTCGTGTTTTGTTTCTGTAAGAACCTGGGGCCATAGGACCAGCCAGTCGGTACCTTTTTTCCACAAGAACTTTCTTAAGTACAAAGCGTCCTATCATTACTAGAACTGTTGCCGTCGTGTTTTGTTTCTGTAAGAACCTGGGGCCATAGGACCAGCCAGTCGGTAACTTTTTTCAAGTACAACTTTCTTATGTACAAAGCGTCCTGTCATTACTAGACCCACTGGTGACCACCCGCTGTGTAACACCCACTGCGTCCTTATATATCCACCGTTTTCCTGCTGCAGACGGGAAAGGTGTCTAACCAAGAAGTCAGAAATGTCATGCAGCAGTGCGCACCCCCTTCTGGTGTCACGCCGAACTGTTTTGTTTCTGTAAGAACCTGGGGCCATAGGACCAGCCAGTCGGTACCTTTTTTCCACAAGAACTTTCTTAGGTACAAAGCGTCCTATCATTACTAGAACTGTTGCCGTCGTGTTTTGTTTCTGTAAGAACCTGGGGCCATAGGACCAGCCAGTCGGTAACTTTTTTCAAGTACAACTTTCTTATGTACAAAGCGTCCTGTCATTACTAGACCCACTGGTGACCACCCGCTGTGTAACACCCACTGCGCCCTTATATATCCACCGTTTTCCTGCTGCAGACGGGAAAGGTGTCTAACCAAGAAGTCAGAAATGTCATGCAGCAGTGCGCACCCCCTTCTGGTGTCACGCCGAACTAGTTTGGTTCGTGCCATGCACATACCGTCGTGTTTTGTTTCTGTAAGAACCTGGGGCCATAGGACCAGCCAGTCGGTACCTTTTTTCCAGAAGAACTTTCTTAAGTACGAAGCTTCCTATCATTACTAGAACTGTTGCCGTCGTGTTTTGTTTCTGTAAGAACCTGGGGCCATAGGACCAGCCAGTCGGTAACTTTTTTCAAGTACAACTTTCTTATGTACAAAGCGTCCTGTCATTACTAGACCCACTGGTGACCACCCGCAGTGTAACACCCACTGCGCCCTTATATATCCACCGTTTTCCTGCTGCAGACGGGAAAGGTGTCTAACCAAGAAGTCAGAAATGTCATGCAGCAGTGCGCACCCCCTTCTGGTGTCACGCCGAACTAGTTTGGTTCGTGCCATGCACATACCGTCGTGTTTTGTTTCTGTAAGAACCTGGGGCCATAGGACCAGCCAGTCGGTACCTTTTTTCCAGAAGAACTTTCTTAAGTACGAAGCGTCCTATCATTACTAGAACTGTTGCCGTCGTGTTTTGTTTCTGTAAGAACCTGGGGCCATAGGACCAGCCAGTCGGTAACTTTTTTCAAGTACAACTTTCTTATGTACAAAGCGTCCTGTCATTACTAGACCCACTGGTGACCACCCGCAGTGTAACACCCACTGCGCCCTTATATATCCACCGTTTTCCTGCTGCAGACGGGAAAGGTGTCTAACCAAGAAGTCAGAAATGTCATGCAGCAGTGCGCACCCCCTTCTGGTGTCACGCCGAACTAGTTTGGTTCGTGCCATGCACATACCGTCGTGTTTTGTTTCTGTAAGAACATGGGGCCATAGGACCAGCCAGTCGGTACCTTTTTTCCAGAAGAACTTTCTTAAGTACGAAGCGTCCTATCATTACTAGAACTGTTGCCGTCGTGTTTTGTTTCTGTAAGAACCTGGGGCCATAGGACCAGCCAGTCGGTACCTTTTTTCCAGAAGAACTTTCTTAAGTACGAAGCGTCCTATCATTACTAGAACTGTTGCCGTCGTGTTTTGTTTCTGTAAGAACCTGGGGCCATAGGACCAGCCAGTCGGTAACTTTTTTCAAGTACAACTTTCTTATGTACAAAGCGTCCTGTCATTACTAGACCCACTGGTGACCACCCGCTGTGTAACACCCACTGCGCCCTTATATATCCACCGTTTTCCTGCTGCAGACGGGAAAGGTGTCTAACCAAGAAGTCAGAAATGTCATGCAGCAGTGCGCACCCCCTTCTGGTGTCACGCCGAACTAGTTTGGTTCGTGCCGTGCACATACCGTCGTGTTTTGTTTCTGTAAGAACCTGGGGCCATAGGACCAGCCAGTCGGTACCTTTTTTCCAGAAGAACTTCCTTAAGTACGAAGCGTCCTATCATTACTAGAACTGTTGCCGTCGTGTTTTGTTTCTGTAAGAACCTGGGGCCATAGGACCAGCCAGTCGGTAACTTTTTTCAAGTACAACTTTCTTATGTACAAAGCGTCCTGTCATTACTAGACCCACTGGTGACCACCCGCTGTGTAACACCCACTGCGCCCTCATATATCCACCGTTTTCCTGCTGCAGACGGGAAAGGTGTCTAACCAAGAAGTCAGAAATGTCATGCAGCAGTGCGCACCCCCTTCTGGTGTCACGCCGAACTAGTTTGGTTCGTGCCATGCACACACCGTCGTGTTTTGTTTCTGTAAGAACCTGGGGCCATAGGACCAGCCAGTCGGTACCTTTTTTCCACAAGAACTTTCTTAAGTACAAAGCGTCCTATCATTACTAGAACTGTTGCCGTCGTGTTTTGTTTCTGTAAGAACCTGGGGCCATAGGACCAGCCAGTCGGTAACTTTTTTCAAGTACAACTTTCTTATGTACAAAGCGTCCTGTCATTACTAGACCCACTGGTGACCACCCGCTGTGTAACACCCACTGCGTCCTTATATATCCACCGTTTTCCTGCTGCAGACGGGAAAGGTGTCTAACCAAGAAGTCAGAAATGTCATGCAGCAGTGCGCACCCCCTTCTGGTGTCACGCCGAACTGTTTTGTTTCTGTAAGAACCTGGGGCCATAGGACCAGCCAGTCGGTACCTTTTTTCCACAAGAACTTTCTTAGGTACAAAGCGTCCTATCATTACTAGAACTGTTGCCGTCGTGTTTTGTTTCTGTAAGAACCTGGGGCCATAGGACCAGCCAGTCGGTAACTTTTTTCAAGTACAACTTTCTTATGTACAAAGCGTCCTGTCATTACTAGACCCACTGGTGACCACCCGCTGTGTAACACCCACTGCGCCCTTATATATCCACCGTTTTCCTGCTGCAGACGGGAAAGGTGTCTAACCAAGAAGTCAGAAATGTCATGCAGCAGTGCGCACCCCCTTCTGGTGTCACGCCGAACTAGTTTGGTTCGTGCCATGCACATACCGTCGTGTTTTGTTTCTGTAAGAACCTGGGGCCATAGGACCAGCCAGTCGGTACCTTTTTTCCAGAAGAACTTTCTTAAGTACGAAGCGTCCTATCATTACTAGAACTGTTGCCGTCGTGTTTTGTTTCTGTAAGAACCTGGGGCCATAGGACCAGCCAGTCGGTAACTTTTTTCAAGTACAACTTTCTTATGTACAAAGCGTCCTGTCATTACTAGACCCACTGGTGACCACCCGCAGTGTAACACCCACTGCGCCCTTATATATCCACCGTTTTCCTGCTGCAGACGGGAAAGGTGTCTAACCAAGAAGTCAGAAATGTCATGCAGCAGTGCGCACCCCCTTCTGGTGTCACGCCGAACTAGTTTGGTTCGTGCCATGCACATACCGTCGTGTTTTGTTTCTGTAAGAACCTGGGGCCATAGGACCAGCCAGTCGGTACCTTTTTTCCAGAAGAACTTTCTTAAGTACGAAGCGTCCTATCATTACTAGAACTGTTGCCGTCGTGTTTTGTTTCTGTAAGAACCTGGGGCCATAGGACCAGCCAGTCGGTAACTTTTTTCAAGTACAACTTTCTTATGTACAAAGCGTCCTGTCATTACTAGACCCACTGGTGACCACCCGCAGTGTAACACCCACTGCGCCCTTATATATCCACCGTTTTCCTGCTGCAGACGGGAAAGGTGTCTAACCAAGAAGTCAGAAATGTCATGCAGCAGTGCGCACCCCCTTCTGGTGTCACGCCGAACTAGTTTGGTTCGTGCCATGCACATACCGTCGTGTTTTGTTTCTGTAAGAACATGGGGCCATAGGACCAGCCAGTCGGTACCTTTTTTCCAGAAGAACTTTCTTAAGTACGAAGCGTCCTATCATTACTAGAACTGTTGCCGTCGTGTTTTGTTTCTGTAAGAACCTGGGGCCATAGGACCAGCCAGTCGGTACCTTTTTTCCAGAAGAACTTTCTTAAGTACGAAGCGTCCTATCATTACTAGAACTGTTGCCGTCGTGTTTTGTTTCTGTAAGAACCTGGGGCCATAGGACCAGCCAGTCGGTAACTTTTTTCAAGTACAACTTTCTTATGTACAAAGCGTCCTGTCATTACTAGACCCACTGGTGACCACCCGCTGTGTAACACCCACTGCGCCCTTATATATCCACCGTTTTCCTGCTGCAGACGGGAAAGGTGTCTAACCAAGGAGTCAGAAATGTCATGCAGCAGTGCGCACCCCCTTCTGGTGTCACGCCGAACTAGTTTGGTTCGTGCCGTGCACATACCGTCGTGTTTTGTTTCTGTAAGAACCTGGGGCCATAGGACCAGCCAGTCTGTACCTTTTTTCCAGAAGAACTTCCTTAAGTACGAAGCGTCCTATCATTACTAGAACTGTTGCCGTCGTGTTTTGTTTCTGTAAGAACCTGGGGCCATAGGACCAGCCAGTCGGTAACTTTTTTCAAGTACAACTTTCTTATGTACAAAGCGTCCTGTCATTACTAGACCCACTGGTGACCACCCGCTGTGTAACACCCACTGCGCCCTCATATATCCACCGTTTTCCTGCTGCAGACGGGAAAGGTGTCTAACCAAGAAGTCAGAAATGTCATGCAGCAGTGCGCACCCCCTTCTGGTGTCACGCCGAACTAGTTTGGTTCGTGCCATGCACACACCGTCGTGTTTTGTTTCTGTAAGAACCTGGGGCCATAGGACCAGCCAGTCGGTACCTTTTTTCCACAAGAACTTTCTTAAGTACAAAGCGTCCTATCATTACTAGAACTGTTGCCGTCGTGTTTTGTTTCTGTAAGAACCTGGGGCCATAGGACCAGCCAGTCGGTAACTTTTTTCAAGTACAACTTTCTTATGTACAAAGCGTCCTGTCATTACTAGACCCACTGGTGACCACCCGCTGTGTAACACCCACTGCGTCCTTATATATCCACCGTTTTCCTGCTGCAGACGGGAAAGGTGTCTAACCAAGAAGTCAGAAATGTCATGCAGCAGTGCGCACCCCCTTCTGGTGTCACGCCGAACTGTTTTGTTTCTGTAAGAACCTGGGGCCATAGGACCAGCCAGTCGGTACCTTTTTTCCACAAGAACTTTCTTAGGTACAAAGCGTCCTATCATTACTAGAACTGTTGCCGTCGTGTTTTGTTTCTGTAAGAACCTTGGGCCATAGGACCAGCCAGTCGGTAACTTTTTTCAAGTACAACTTTCTTATGTACAAAGCGTCCTGTCATTACTAGACCCACTGGTGACCACCCGCTGTGTAACACCCACTGCGCCCTTATATATCCACCGTTTTCCTGCTGCAGACGGGAAAGGTGTCTAACCAAGAAGTCAGAAATGTCATGCAGCAGTGCGCACCCCCTTCTGGTGTCACGCCGAACTAGTTTGGTTCGTGCCATGCACATACCGTCGTGTTTTGTTTCTGTAAGAACCTGGGGCCATAGGACCAGCCAGTCGGTACCTTTTTTCCAGAAGAACTTTCTTAAGTACGAAGCGTCCTATCATTACTAGAACTGTTGCCGTCGTGTTTTGTTTCTGTAAGAACCTGGGGCCATAGGACCAGCCAGTCGGTAACTTTTTTCAAGTACAACTTTCTTATGTACAAAGCGTCCTGTCATTACTAGACCCACTGGTGACCACCCGCAGTGTAACACCCACTGCGCCCTTATATATCCACCGTTTTCCTGCTGCAGACGGGAAAGGTGTCTAACCAAGAAGTCAGAAATGTCATGCAGCAGTGCGCACCCCCTTCTGGTGTCACGCCGAACTAGTTTGGTTCGTGCCATGCACATACCGTCGTGTTTTGTTTCTGTAAGAACCTGGGGCCATAGGACCAGCCAGTCGGTACCTTTTTTCCAGAAGAACTTTCTTAAGTACGAAGCGTCCTATCATTACTAGAACTGTTGCCGTCGTGTTTTGTTTCTGTAAGAACCTGGGGCCATAGGACCAGCCAGTCGGTAACTTTTTTCAAGTACAACTTTCTTATGTACAAAGCGTCCTGTCATTACTAGACCCACTGGTGACCACCCGCAGTGTAACACCCACTGCGCCCTTATATATCCACCGTTTTCCTGCTGCAGACGGGAAAGGTGTCTAACCAAGAAGTCAGAAATGTCATGCAGCAGTGCGCACCCCCTTCTGGTGTCACGCCGAACTAGTTTGGTTCGTGCCATGCACATACCGTCGTGTTTTGTTTCTGTAAGAACATGGGGCCATAGGACCAGCCAGTCGGTACCTTTTTTCCAGAAGAACTTTCTTAAGTACGAAGCGTCCTATCATTACTAGAACTGTTGCCGTCGTGTTTTGTTTCTGTAAGAACCTGGGGCCATAGGACCAGCCAGTCGGTACCTTTTTTCCAGAAGAACTTTCTTAAGTACGAAGCGACATATCATTACTAGAACTGTTGCCGTCGTGTTTTGTTTCTGTAAGAACCTGGGGCCATAGGACCAGCCAGTCGGTAACTTTTTTCAAGTACAACTTTCTTATGTACAAAGCGTCCTGTCATTACTAGACCCACTGGTGACCACCCGCTGTGTAACACCCACTGCGCCCTTATATATCCACCGTTTTCCTGCTGCAGACGGGAAAGGTGTCTAACCAAGGAGTCAGAAATGTCATGCAGCAGTGCGCACCCCCTTCTGGTGTCACGCCGAACTAGTTTGGTTCGTGCCGTGCACATACCGTCGTGTTTTGTTTCTGTAAGAACCTGGGGCCATAGGACCAGCCAGTCTGTACCTTTTTTCCAGAAGAACTTCCTTAAGTACGAAGCGTCCTATCATTACTAGAACTGTTGCCGTCGTGTTTTGTTTCTGTAAGAACCTGGGGCCATAGGACCAGCCAGTCGGTAACTTTTTTCAAGTACAACTTTCTTATGTACAAAGCGTCCTGTCATTACTAGACCCACTGGTGACCACCCGCTGTGTAACACCCACTGCGCCCTCATATATCCACCGTTTTCCTGCTGCAGACGGGAAAGGTGTCTAACCAAGAAGTCAGAAATGTCATGCAGCAGTGCGCACCCCCTTCTGGTGTCACGCCGAACTAGTTTGGTTCGTGCCATGCACACACCGTCGTGTTTTGTTTCTGTAAGAACCTGGGGCCATAGGACCAGCCAGTCGGTACCTTTTTTCCACAAGAACTTTCTTAAGTACAAAGCGTCCTATCATTACTAGAACTGTTGCCGTCGTGTTTTGTTTCTGTAAGAACCTGGGGCCATAGGACCAGCCAGTCGGTAACTTTTTTCAAGTACAACTTTCTTATGTACAAAGCGTCCTGTCATTACTAGACCCACTGGTGACCACCCGCTGTGTAACACCCACTGCTTCCTTATATATCCACCGTTTTCCTGCTGCAGACGGGAAAGGTGTCTAACCAAGAAGTCAGAAATGTCATGCAGCAGTGCGCACCCCCTTCTGGTGTCACGCCGAACTGTTTTGTTTCTGTAAGAACCTGGGGCCATAGGACCAGCCAGTCGGTACCTTTTTTCCACAAGAACTTTCTTAGGTACAAAGCGTCCTATCATTACTAGAACTGTTGCCGTCGTGTTTTGTTTCTGTAAGAACCTGGGGCCATAGGACCAGCCAGTCGGTAACTTTTTTCAAGTACAACTTTCTTATGTACAAAGCGTCCTGTCATTACTAGACCCACTGGTGACCACCCGCTGTGTAACACCCACTGCGCCCTTATATATCCACCGTTTTCCTGCTGCAGACGGGAAAGGTGTCTAACCAAGAAGTCAGAAATGTCATGCAGCAGTGCGCACCCCCTTCTGGTGTCACGCCGAACTAGTTTGGTTCGTGCCATGCACATACCGTCGTGTTTTGTTTCTGTAAGAACCTGGGGCCATAGGACCAGCCAGTCGGTACCTTTTTTCCAGAAGAACTTTCTTAAGTACGAAGCGTCCTATCATTACTAGAACTGTTGCCGTCGTGTTTTGTTTCTGTAAGAACCTGGGGCCATAGGACCAGCCAGTCGGTAACTTTTTTCAAGTACAACTTTCTTATGTACAAAGCGTCCTGTCATTACTAGACCCACTGGTGACCACCCGCAGTGTAACACCCACTGCGCCCTTATATATCCACCGTTTTCCTGCTGCAGACGGGAAAGGTGTCTAACCAAGAAGTCAGAAATGTCATGCAGCAGTGCGCACCCCCTTCTGGTGTCACGCCGAACTAGTTTGGTTCGTGCCATGCACATACCGTCGTGTTTTGTTTCTGTAAGAACCTGGGGCCATAGGACCAGCCAGTCGGTACCTTTTTTCCAGAAGAACTTTCTTAAGTACGAAGCGTCCTATCATTACTAGAACTGTTGCCGTCGTGTTTTGTTTCTGTAAGAACCTGGGGCCATAGGACCAGCCAGTCGGTAACTTTTTTCAAGTACAACTTTCTTATGTACAAAGCGTCCTGTCATTACTAGACCCACTGGTGACCACCCGCAGTGTAACACCCACTGCGCCCTTATATATCCACCGTTTTCCTGCTGCAGACGGGAAAGGTGTCTAACCAAGAAGTCAGAAATGTCATGCAGCAGTGCGCACCCCCTTCTGGTGTCACGCCGAACTAGTTTGGTTCGTGCCATGCACATACCGTCGTGTTTTGTTTCTGTAAGAACATGGGGCCATAGGACCAGCCAGTCGGTACCTTTTTTCCAGAAGAACTTTCTTAAGTACGAAGCGTCCTATCATTACTAGAACTGTTGCCGTCGTGTTTTGTTTCTGTAAGAACCTGGGGCCATAGGACCAGCCAGTCGGTACCTTTTTTCCAGAAGAACTTTCTTAAGTACGAAGCGTCCTATCATTACTAGAACTGTTGCCGTCGTGTTTTGTTTCTGTAAGAACCTGGGGCCATAGGACCAGCCAGTCGGTAACTTTTTTCAAGTACAACTTTCTTATGTACAAAGCGTCCTGTCATTACTAGACCCACTGGTGACCACCCGCTGTGTAACACCCACTGCGCCCTTATATATCCACCGTTTTCCTGCTGCAGACGGGAAAGGTGTCTAACCAAGGAGTCAGAAATGTCATGCAGCAGTGCGCACCCCCTTCTGGTGTCACGCCGAACTAGTTTGGTTCGTGCCGTGCACATACCGTCGTGTTTTGTTTCTGTAAGAACCTGGGGCCATAGGACCAGCCAGTCTGTACCTTTTTTCCAGAAGAACTTCCTTAAGTACGAAGCGTCCTATCATTACTAGAACTGTTGCCGTCGTGTTTTGTTTCTGTAAGAACCTGGGGCCATAGGACCAGCCAGTCGGTAACTTTTTTCAAGTACAACTTTCTTATGTACAAAGCGTCCTGTCATTACTAGACCCACTGGTGACCACCCGCTGTGTAACACCCACTGCGCCCTCATATATCCACCGTTTTCCTGCTGCAGACGGGAAAGGTGTCTAACCAAGAAGTCAGAAATGTCATGCAGCAGTGCGCACCCCCTTCTGGTGTCACGCCGAACTAGTTTGGTTCGTGCCATGCACACACCGTCGTGTTTTGTTTCTGTAAGAACCTGGGGCCATAGGACCAGCCAGTCGGTACCTTTTTTCCAGAAGAACTTTCTTAAGTACGAAGCGTCCTATCATTACTAGAACTGTTGCCGTCGTGTTTTGTTTCTGTAAGAACCTGGGGCCATAGGACCAGCCAGTCGGTAACTTTTTTCAAGTACAACTTTCTTATGTACAAAGCGTCCTGTCATTACTAGACCCACTGGTGACCACCCGCAGTGTAACACCCACTGCGCCCTTATATATCCACCGTTTTCCTGCTGCAGACGGGAAAGGTGTCTAACCAAGAAGTCAGAAATGTCATGCAGCAGTGCGCACCCCCTTCTGGTGTCACGCCGAACTAGTTTGGTTCGTGCCATGCACATACCGTCGTGTTTTGTTTCTGTAAGAACCTGGGGCCATAGGACCAGCCAGTCGGTACCTTTTTTCCAGAAGAACTTTCTTAAGTACGAAGCGTCCTATCATTACTAGAACTGTTGCCGTCGTGTTTTGTTTCTGTAAGAACCTGGGGCCATAGGACCAGCCAGTCGGTAACTTTTTTCAAGTACAACTTTCTTATGTACAAAGCGTCCTGTCATTACTAGACCCACTGGTGACCACCCGCAGTGTAACACCCACTGCGCCCTTATATATCCACCGTTTTCCTGCTGCAGACGGGAAAGGTGTCTAACCAAGAAGTCAGAAATGTCATGCAGCAGTGCGCACCCCCTTCTGGTGTCACGCCGAACTAGTTTGGTTCGTGCCATGCACATACCGTCGTGTTTTGTTTCTGTAAGAACATGGGGCCATAGGACCAGCCAGTCGGTACCTTTTTTCCAGAAGAACTTTCTTAAGTACGAAGCGTCCTATCATTACTAGAACTGTTGCCGTCGTGTTTTGTTTCTGTAAGAACCTGGGGCCATAGGACCAGCCAGTCGGTACCTTTTTTCCAGAAGAACTTTCTTAAGTACGAAGCGTCCTATCATTACTAGAACTGTTGCCGTCGTGTTTTGTTTCTGTAAGAACCTGGGGCCATAGGACCAGCCAGTCGGTAACTTTTTTCAAGTACAACTTTCTTATGTACAAAGCGTCCTGTCATTACTAGACCCACTGGTGACCACCCGCTGTGTAACACCCACTGCGCCCTTATATATCCACCGTTTTCCTGCTGCAGACGGGAAAGGTGTCTAACCAAGGAGTCAGAAATGTCATGCAGCAGTGCGCACCCCCTTCTGGTGTCACGCCGAACTAGTTTGGTTCGTGCCGTGCACATACCGTCGTG
Source organism: Lepidonotus clava (assembly GCA_936440205.1). NCBI lineage: Eukaryota > Metazoa > Annelida > Polychaeta > Phyllodocida > Polynoidae > Lepidonotus > Lepidonotus clava. Next base: position 13,975,417 of record OW387147.1, read on the forward strand.
TTTTGTTTCTGTAAGAACCTGGGGCCATAGGACCAGCCAGTCTGTACCTTTTTTCCAGAAGAACTTCCTTAAGTACGAAGCGTCCTATCATTACTAGAACTGTTGCCGTCGTGTTTTGTTTCTGTAAGAACCTGGGGCCATAGGACCAGCCAGTCGGTAACTTTTTTCAAGTACAACTTTCTTATGTACAAAGCGTCCTGTCATTACTAGACCCACTGGTGACCACCCGCTGTGTAACACCCACTGCGCCCTCATATATCCACCGTTTTCCTGCTGCAGACGGGAAAGGTGTCTAACCAAGAAGTCAGAAATGTCATGCAGCAGTGCGCACCCCCTTCTGGTGTCACGCCGAACTAGTTTGGTTCGTGCCATGCACACACCGTCGTGTTTTGTTTCTGTAAGAACCTGGGGCCATAGGACCAGCCAGTCGGTACCTTTTTTCCACAAGAACTTTCTTAAGTACAAAGCGTCCTATCATTACTAGAACTGTTGCCGTCGTGTTTTGTTTCTGTAAGAACCTGGGGCCATAGGACCAGCCAGTCGGTAACTTTTTTCAAGTACAACTTTCTTATGTACAAAGCGTCCTGTCATTACTAGACCCACTGGTGACCACCCGCTGTGTAACACCCACTGCGTCCTTATATATCCACCGTTTTCCTGCTGCAGACGGGAAAGGTGTCTAACCAAGAAGTCAGAAATGTCATGCAGCAGTGCGCACCCCCTTCTGGTGTCACGCCGAACTGTTTTGTTTCTGTAAGAACCTGGGGCCATAGGACCAGCCAGTCGGTACCTTTTTTCCACAAGAACTTTCTTAGGTACAAAGCGTCCTATCATTACTAGAACTGTTGCCGTCGTGTTTTGTTTCTGTAAGAACCTGGGGCCATAGGACCAGCCAGTCGGTACCTTTTTTCCAGAAGAACTTTCTTAAGTACGAAGCGTCCTATCATTACTAGAACTGTTGCCGTCGTGTTTTGTTTCTGTAAGAACCTGGGGCCATAGGACCAGCCAGTCGGTAACTTTTTTCAAGAACAACTTTCTTATGTACAAAGCGTCCTGTCATTACAAGACCCACTGGTGACCACCCGCTGTGTAACACCCACTGCGCCCTTATATATCCACCGTTTTCCTGCTGCAGACGGGAAAGGTGTCTAACCAAGGAGTCAGAAATGTCATGCAGCAGTGCGCACCCCCTTCTGGTGTCACGCCGAACTAGTTTGGTTCGTGCCGTGCACATACCGTCGTGTTTTGTTTCTGTAAGAACCTGGGGCCATAGGACCAGCCAGTCTGTACCTTTTTTCCAGAAGAACTTACTTAAGTACGAAGCGTCCTATCATTACTAGAACTGTTGCCGTCGTGTTTTGTTTCTGTAAGAACCTGGGGCCATAGGACCAGCCAGTCGGTAACTTTTTTCAAGTACAACTTTCTTATGTACAAAGCGTCCTGTCATTACTAGACCCACTGGTGACCACCCGCTGTGTAACACCCACTGCGCCCTCATATATCCACCGTTTTCCTGCTGCAGACGGGAAAGGTGTCTAACCAAGAAGTCAGAAATGTCATGCAGCAGTGCGCACCCCCTTCTGGTGTCACGCCGAACTAGTTTGGTTCGTGCCATGCACACACCGTCGTGTTTTGTTTCTGTAAGAACCTGGGGCCATAGGACCAGCCAGTCGGTACCTTTTTTCCACAAGAACTTTCTTAAGTACAAAGCGTCCTATCATTACTAGAACTGTTGCCGTCGTGTTTTGTTTCTGTAAGAACCTGGGGCCATAGGACCAGCCAGTCGGTAACTTTTTTCAAGTACAACTTTCTTATGTACAAAGCGTCCTGTCATTACTAGACCCACTGGTGACCACCCGCCGTGTAACACCCACTGCGTCCTTATATATCCACCGTTTTCCTGCTGCAGACGGGAAAGGTGTCTAACCAAGAAGTCAGAAATGTCATGCAGCAGTGCGCACCCCCTTCTGGTGTCACGCCGAACTAGTTTGGTTCGTGCCATGCACATACCGTCGTGTTTTGTTTCTGTAAGAACCTGGGGCCATAGGACCAGCCAGTCGGTACCTTTTTTCCAGAAGAACTTTCTTAAGTACGAAGCGTCCTATCATTACTAGAACTGTTGCCGTCGTGTTTTGTTTCTGTAAGAACCTGGGGCCATAGGACCAGCCAGTCGGTAACTTTTTTCAAGTACAACTTTCTTATGTACAAAGCGTCCTGTCATTACTAGACCCACTGGTGACCACCCGCAGTGTAACACCCACTGCGCCCTTATATATCCACCGTTTTCCTGCTGCAGACGGGAAAGGTGTCTAACCAAGAAGTCAGAAATGTCATGCAGCAGTGCGCACCCCCTTCTGGTGTCACGCCGAACTAGTTTGGTTCGTGCCATGCACATACCGTCGTGTTTTGTTTCTGTAAGAACCTGGGGCCATAGGACCAGCCAGTCGGTACCTTTTTTCCAGAAGAACTTTCTTAAGTACGAAGCGTCCTATCATTACTAGAACTGTTGCCGTCGTGTTTTGTTTCTGTAAGAACCTGGGGCCATAGGACCAGCCAGTCGGTAACTTTTTTCAAGTACAACTTTCTTATGTACAAAGCGTCCTGTCATTACTAGACCCACTGGTGACCACCCGCAGTGTAACACCCACTGCGCCCTTATATATCCACCGTTTTCCTGCTGCAGACGGGAAAGGTGTCTAACCAAGAAGTCAGAAATGTCATGCAGCAGTGCGCACCCCCTTCTGGTGTCACGCCGAACTAGTTTGGTTCGTGCCATGCACATACCGTCGTGTTTTGTTTCTGTAAGAACATGGGGCCATAGGACCAGCCAGTCGGTACCTTTTTTCCAGAAGAACTTTCTTAAGTACGAAGCGTCCTATCATTACTAGAACTGTTGCCGTCGTGTTTTGTTTCTGTAAGAACCTGGGGCCATAGGACCAGCCAGTCGGTACCTTTTTTCCAGAAGAACTTTCTTAAGTACGAAGCGTCCTATCATTACTAGAACTGTTGCCGTCGTGTTTTGTTTCTGTAAGAACCTGGGGCCATAGGACCAGCCAGTCGGTAACTTTTTTCAAGTACAACTTTCTTATGTACAAAGCGTCCTGTCATTACTAGACCCACTGGTGACCACCCGCTGTGTAACACCCACTGCGCCCTTATATATCCACCGTTTTCCTGCTGCAGACGGGAAAGGTGTCTAACCAAGGAGTCAGAAATGTCATGCAGCAGTGCGCACCCCCTTCTGGTGTCACGCCGAACTAGTTTGGTTCGTGCCGTGCACATACCGTCGTGTTTTGTTTCTGTAAGAACCTGGGGCCATAGGACCAGCCAGTCTGTACCTTTTTTCCAGAAGAACTTCCTTAAGTACGAAGCGTCCTATCATTACTAGAACTGTTGCCGTCGTGTTTTGTTTCTGTAAGAACCTGGGGCCATAGGACCAGCCAGTCGGTAACTTTTTTCAAGTACAACTTTCTTATGTACAAAGCGTCCTGTCATTACTAGACCCACTGGTGACCACCCGCTGTGTAACACCCACTGCGCCCTCATATATCCACCGTTTTCCTGCTGCAGACGGGAAAGGTGTCTAACCAAGAAGTCAGAAATGTCATGCAGCAGTGCGCACCCCCTTCTGGTGTCACGCCGAACTAGTTTGGTTCGTGCCATGCACACACCGTCGTGTTTTGTTTCTGTAAGAACCTGGGGCCATAGGACCAGCCAGTCGGTACCTTTTTTCCAGAAGAACTTTCTTAAGTACGAAGCGTCCTATCATTACTAGAACTGTTGCCGTCGTGTTTTGTTTCTGTAAGAACCTGGGGCCATAGGACCAGCCAGTCGGTAACTTTTTTCAAGTACAACTTTCTTATGTACAAAGCGTCCTGTCATTACTAGACCCACTGGTGACCACCCGCAGTGTAACACCCACTGCGCCCTTATATATCCACCGTTTTCCTGCTGCAGACGGGAAAGGTGTCTAACCAAGAAGTCAGAAATGTCATGCAGCAGTGCGCACCCCCTTCTGGTGTCACGCCGAACTAGTTTGGTTCGTGCCATGCACATACCGTCGTGTTTTGTTTCTGTAAGAACCTGGGGCCATAGGACCAGCCAGTCGGTACCTTTTTTCCAGAAGAACTTTCTTAAGTACGAAGCGTCCTATCATTACTAGAACTGTTGCCGTCGTGTTTTGTTTCTGTAAGAACCTGGGGCCATAGGACCAGCCAGTCGGTAACTTTTTTCAAGTACAACTTTCTTATGTACAAAGCGTCCTGTCATTACTAGACCCACTGGTGACCACCCGCAGTGTAACACCCACTGCGCCCTTATATATCCACCGTTTTCCTGCTGCAGACGGGAAAGGTGTCTAACCAAGAAGTCAGAAATGTCATGCAGCAGTGCGCACCCCCTTCTGGTGTCACGCCGAACTAGTTTGGTTCGTGCCATGCACATACCGTCGTGTTTTGTTTCTGTAAGAACATGGGGCCATAGGACCAGCCAGTCGGTACCTTTTTTCCAGAAGAACTTTCTTAAGTACGAAGCGTCCTATCATTACTAGAACTGTTGCCGTCGTGTTTTGTTTCTGTAAGAACCTGGGGCCATAGGACCAGCCAGTCGGTACCTTTTTTCCAGAAGAACTTTCTTAAGTACGAAGCGTCCTATCATTACTAGAACTGTTGCCGTCGTGTTTTGTTTCTGTAAGAACCTGGGGCCATAGGACCAGCCAGTCGGTAACTTTTTTCAAGTACAACTTTCTTATGTACAAAGCGTCCTGTCATTACTAGACCCACTGGTGACCACCCGCTGTGTAACACCCACTGCGCCCTTATATATCCACCGTTTTCCTGCTGCAGACGGGAAAGGTGTCTAACCAAGGAGTCAGAAATGTCATGCAGCAGTGCGCACCCCCTTCTGGTGTCACGCCGAACTAGTTTGGTTCGTGCCGTGCACATACCGTCGTGTTTTGTTTCTGTAAGAACCTGGGGCCATAGGACCAGCCAGTCTGTACCTTTTTTCCAGAAGAACTTCCTTAAGTACGAAGCGTCCTATCATTACTAGAACTGTTGCCGTCGTGTTTTGTTTCTGTAAGAACCTGGGGCCATAGGACCAGCCAGTCGGTAACTTTTTTCAAGTACAACTTTCTTATGTACAAAGCGTCCTGTCATTACTAGACCCACTGGTGACCACCCGCTGTGTAACACCCACTGCGCCCTCATATATCCACCGTTTTCCTGCTGCAGACGGGAAAGGTGTCTAACCAAGAAGTCAGAAATGTCATGCAGCAGTGCGCACCCCCTTCTGGTGTCACGCCGAACTAGTTTGGTTCGTGCCATGCACACACCGTCGTGTTTTGTTTCTGTAAGAACCTGGGGCCATAGGACCAGCCAGTCGGTACCTTTTTTCCACAAGAACTTTCTTAAGTACAAAGCGTCCTATCATTACTAGAACTGTTGCCGTCGTGTTTTGTTTCTGTAAGAACCTGGGGCCATAGGACCAGCCAGTCGGTAACTTTTTTCAAGTACAACTTTCTTATGTACAAAGCGTCCTGTCATTACTAGACCCACTGGTGACCACCCGCTGTGTAACACCCACTGCGTCCTTATATATCCACCGTTTTCCTGCTGCAGACGGGAAAGGTGTCTAACCAAGAAGTCAGAAATGTCATGCAGCAGTGCGCACCCCCTTCTGGTGTCACGCCGAACTGTTTTGTTTCTGTAAGAACCTGGGGCCATAGGACCAGCCAGTCGGTACCTTTTTTCCACAAGAACTTTCTTAGGTACAAAGCGTCCTATCATTACTAGAACTGTTGCCGTCGTGTTTTGTTTCTGTAAGAACCTGGGGCCATAGGACCAGCCAGTCGGTACCTTTTTTCCAGAAGAACTTTCTTAAGTACGAAGCGTCCTATCATTACTAGAACTGTTGCCGTCGTGTTTTGTTTCTGTAAGAACCTGGGGCCATAGGACCAGCCAGTCGGTAACTTTTTTCAAGTACAACTTTCTTATGTACAAAGCGTCCTGTCATTACTAGACCCACTGGTGACCACCCGCTGTGTAACACCCACTGCGCCCTTATATATCCACCGTTTTCCTGCTGCAGACGGGAAAGGTGTCTAACCAAGGAGTCAGAAATGTCATGCAGCAGTGCGCACCCCCTTCTGGTGTCACGCCGAACTAGTTTGGTTCGTGCCGTGCACATACCGTCGTGTTTTGTTTCTGTAAGAACCTGGGGCCATAGGACCAGCCAGTCTGTACCTTTTTTCCAGAAGAACTTCCTTAAGTACGAAGCGTCCTATCATTACTAGAACTGTTGCCGTCGTGTTTTGTTTCTGTAAGAACCTGGGGCCATAGGACCAGCCAGTCGGTAACTTTTTTCAAGTACAACTTTCTTATGTACAAAGCGTCCTGTCATTACTAGACCCACTGGTGACCACCCGCTGTGTAACACCCACTGCGCCCTCATATATCCACCGTTTTCCTGCTGCAGACGGGAAAGGTGTCTAACCAAGAAGTCAGAAATGTCATGCAGCAGTGCGCACCCCCTTCTGGTGTCACGCCGAACTAGTTTGGTTCGTGCCATGCACACACCGTCGTGTTTTGTTTCTGTAAGAACCTGGGGCCATAGGACCAGCCAGTCGGTACCTTTTTTCCACAAGAACTTTCTTAAGTACAAAGCGTCCTATCATTACTAGAACTGTTGCCGTCGTGTTTTGTTTCTGTAAGAACCTGGGGCCATAGGACCAGCCAGTCGGTAACTTTTTTCAAGTACAACTTTCTTATGTACAAAGCGTCCTGTCATTACTAGACCCACTGGTGACCACCCGCCGTGTAACACCCACTGCGTCCTTATATATCCACCGTTTTCCTGCTGCAGACGGGAAAGGTGTCTAACCAAGAAGTCAGAAATGTCATGCAGCAGTGCGCACCCCCTTCTGGTGTCACGCCGAACTGTTTTGTTTCTGTAAGAACCTGGGGCCATAGGACCAGCCAGTCGGTACCTTTTTTCCACAAGAACTTTCTTAGGTACAAAGCGTCCTATCATTACTAGAACTGTTGCCGTCGTGTTTTGTTTCTGTAAGAACCTGGGGCCATAGGACCAGCCAGTCGGTAACTTTTTTCAAGTACAACTTTCTTATGTACAAAGCGTCCTGTCATTACTAGACCCACTGGTGACCACCCGCTGTGTAACACCCACTGCGCCCTTATATATCCACCGTTTTCCTGCTGCAGACGGGAAAGGTGTCTAACCAAGAAGTCAGAAATGTCATGCAGCAGTGCGCACCCCCTTCTGGTGTCACGCCGAACTAGTTTGGTTCGTGCCATGCACATACCGTCGTGTTTTGTTTCTGTAAGAACCTGGGGCCATAGGACCAGCCAGTCGGTACCTTTTTTCCAGAAGAACTTTCTTAAGTACGAAGCGTCCTATCATTACTAGAACTGTTGCCGTCGTGTTTTGTTTCTGTAAGAACCTGGGGCCATAGGACCAGCCAGTCGGTAACTTTTTTCAAGTACAACTTTCTTATGTACAAAGCGTCCTGTCATTACTAGACCCACTGGTGACCACCCGCAGTGTAACACCCACTGCGCCCTTATATATCCACCGTTTTCCTGCTGCAGACGGGAAAGGTGTCTAACCAAGAAGTCAGAAATGTCATGCAGCAGTGCGCACCCCCTTCTGGTGTCACGCCGAACTAGTTTGGTTCGTGCCATGCACATACCGTCGTGTTTTGTTTCTGTAAGAACCTGGGGCCATAGGACCAGCCAGTCGGTAACTTTTTTCCAGAAGAACTTTCTTAAGTACGAAGCGTCCTATCATTACTAGAACTGTTGCCGTCGTGTTTTGTTTCTGTAAGAACCTGGGGCCATAGGACCAGCCAGTCGGTAACTTTTTTCAAGTACAACTTTCTTATGTACAAAGCGTCCTGTCATTACTAGACCCACTGGTGACCACCCGCAGTGTAACACCCACTGCGCCCTTATATATCCACCGTTTTCCTGCTGCAGACGGGAAAGGTGTCTAACCAAGAAGTCAGAAATGTCATGCAGCAGTGCGCACCCCCTTCTGGTGTCACGCCGAACTAGTTTGGTTCGTGCCATGCACATACCGTCGTGTTTTGTTTCTGTAAGAACATGGGGCCATAGGACCAGCCAGTCGGTAACTTTTTTCCAGAAGAACTTTCTTAAGTACAAAGCGTCCTATCATTACTAGAACTGTTGCCGTCGTGTTTTGTTTCTGTAAGAACCTGGGGCCATAGGACCAGCCAGTCGGTACCTTTTTTCCAGAAGAACTTTCTTAAGTACGAAGCGTCCTATCATTACTAGAACTGTTGCCGTCGTGTTTTGTTTCTGTAAGAACCTGGGGCCATAGGACCAGCCAGTCGGTAACTTTTTTCAAGTACAACTTTCTTATGTACAAAGCGTCCTGTCATTACTAGACCCACTGGTGACCACCCGCTGTGTAACACCCACTGCGCCCTTATATATCCACCGTTTTCCTGCTGCAGACGGGAAAGGTGTCTAACCAAGGAGTCAGAAATGTCATGCAGCAGTGCGCACCCCCTTCTGGTGTCACGCCGAACTAGTTTGGTTCGTGCCGTGCACATACCGTCGTGTTTTGTTTCTGTAAGAACCTGGGGCCATAGGACCAGCCAGTCTGTACCTTTTTTCCAGAAGAACTTCCTTAAGTACGAAGCGTCCTATCATTACTAGAACTGTTGCCGTCGTGTTTTGTTTCTGTAAGAACCTGGGGCCATAGGACCAGCCAGTCGGTAACTTTTTTCAAGTACAACTTTCTTATGTACAAAGCGTCCTGTCATTACTAGACCCACTGGTGACCACCCGCTGTGTAACACCCACTGCGCCCTCATATATCCACCGTTTTCCTGCTGCAGACGGGAAAGGTGTCTAACCAAGAAGTCAGAAATGTCATGCAGCAGTGCGCACCCCCTTCTGGTGTCACGCCGAACTAGTTTGGTTCGTGCCATGCACACACCGTCGTGTTTTGTTTCTGTAAGAACCTGGGGCCATAGGACCAGCCAGTCGGTACCTTTTTTCCACAAGAACTTTCTTAAGTACAAAGCGTCCTATCATTACTAGAACTGTTGCCGTCGTGTTTTGTTTCTGTAAGAACCTGGGGCCATAGGACCAGCCAGTCGGTAACTTTTTTCAAGTACAACTTTCTTATGTACAAAGCGTCCTGTCATTACTAGACCCACTGGTGACCACCCGCCGTGTAACACCCACTGCGTCCTTATATATCCACCGTTTTCCTGCTGCAGACGGGAAAGGTGTCTAACCAAGAAGTCAGAAATGTCATGCAGCAGTGCGCACCCCCTTCTGGTGTCACGCCGAACTGTTTTGTTTCTGTAAGAACCTGGGGCCATAGGACCAGCCAGTCGGTACCTTTTTTTCCACAAGAACTTTCTTAGGTACAAAGCGTCCTATCATTACTAGAACTGTTGCCGTCGTGTTTTGTTTCTGTAAGAACCTGGGGCCATAGGACCAGCCAGTCGGTAACTTTTTTCAAGTACAACTTTCTTATGTACAAAGCGTCCTGTCATTACTAGACCCACTGGTGACCACCCGCTGTGTAACACCCACTGCGTCCTTATATATCCACCGTTTTCCTGCTGCAGACGGGAAAGGTGTCTAACCAAGAAGTCAGAAATGTCATGCAGCAGTGCGCACCCCCTTCTGGTGTCACGCCGAACTGTTTTGTTTCTGTAAGAACCTGGGGCCATAGGACCAGCCAGTCGGTACCTTTTTTCCACAAGAACTTTCTTAGGTACAAAGCGTCCTATCATTACTAGAACTGTTGCCGTCGTGTTTTGTTTCTGTAAGAACCTGGGGCCATAGGACCAGCCAGTCGGTACCTTTTTTCCAGAAGAACTTTCTTAAGTACGAAGCGTCC
>OW387147.1:13985513-14099428 GCA_936440205.1 Lepidonotus clava
GTGTGGGGAATCATGTGTTAAAATATGAAGTTTCAATTCCAAGTTTGGGTTTTGATTCAATACCATTCTCTATATAGAGTTTAATATAAACTGGGGCTGGCCTATGCTATAGCACTGTCAGTTAACTTCGTCCCCTTATTTGAGGCGCTTAGAAACGTCGCACGAACAAACCGAAGCCAGCGTTTCGAAGCCCAGGCCAAGGCGAATTTTTCCAGCTATTCACTTGGAATGCTGGGATAGCCCAAGCCCTTCAAAAACGGCCCGCAAGGTCGGCGGCCTGTTAAAAAGGGTGCTTTCGTTAGAATCAAATCGGCCCGTCACGGAATTGGACGGGAATAGGCTCAAAATGACCGCCAAGGTGTGGGGAATCATGTGTTAAAATATGAAGTTTCAATTCCAAGTTTGGGTTTTGATTCAATACCATTCTCTATATAGAGTTTAATATAAACTGGGGCTGGCCTATGCTATAGCACTGTCAGTTAACTTCGTCCCCTTATTTGAGGCGCTTAGAAACGTCGCACGAACAAACCGAAGCCAGCGTTTCGAAGCCCAGGCCAAGGCGAATTTTTCCAGCTATTCACTTGGAATGCTGGGATAGCCCAAGCCCTTCAAAAACGGCCCGCAAGGTCGGCGGCCTGTTAAAAAGGGTGCTTTCGTTAGAATCAAATCGGCCCGTCACGGAATTGGACGGGAATAGGCTCAAAATGACCGCCAAGGTGTGGGGAATCATGTGTTAAAATATGAAGTTTCAATTCCAAGTTTGGGTTTTGATTCAATACCATTCTCTATATAGAGTTTAATATAAACTGGGGCTGGCCTATGCTATAGCACTGTCAGTTAACTTCGTCCCCTTATTTGAGGCGCTTAGAAACGTCGCACGAACAAACCGAAGCCAGCGTTTCGAAGCCCAGGCCAAGGCGAATTTTTCCAGCTATTCACTTGGAATGCTGGGATAGCCCAAGCCCTTCAAAAACGGCCCGCAAGGTCGGCGGCCTGTTAAAAAGGGTGCTTTCGTTAGAATCAAATCGGCCCGTCACGGAATTGGACGGGAATAGGCTCAAAATGACCGCCAAGGTGTGGGGAATCATGTGTTAAAATATGAAGTTTCAATTCCAAGTTTGGGTTTTGATTCAATACCATTCTCTATATAGAGTTTAATATAAACTGGGGCTGGCCTATGCTATAGCACTGTCAGTTAACTTCGTCCCCTTATTTGAGGCGCTTAGAAACGTCGCACGAACAAACCGAAGCCAGCGTTTCGAAGCCCAGGCCAAGGCGAATTTTTCCAGCTATTCACTTGGAATGCTGGGATAGCCCAAGCCCTTCAAAAACGGCCCGCAAGGTCGGCGGCCTGTTAAAAAGGGTGCTTTCGTTAGAATCAAAACGGCCCGTCACGGAATTGGACGGGAATAGGCTCAAAATGACCGCCAAGGTGTGGGGAATCATGTGTTAAAATATGAAGTTTCAATTCCAAGTTTGGGTTTTGATTCAATACCATTCTCTATATAGAGTTTAATATAAACTGGGGCTGGCCTATGCTATAGCACTGTCAGTTAACTTCGTCCCCTTATTTGAGGCGCTTAGAAACGTCGCACGAACAAACCGAAGCCAGCGTTTCGAAGCCCAGGCCAAGGCGAATTTTTCCAGCTATTCACTTGGAATGCTGGGATAGCCCAAGCCCTTCAAAAACGGCCCGCAAGGTCGGCGGCCTGTTAAAAAGGGTGCTTTCGTTAGAATCAAATCGGCCCGTCACGGAATTGGACGGGAATAGGCTCAAAATGACCGCCAAGGTGTGGGGAATCATGTGTTAAAATATGAAGTTTCAATTCCAAGTTTGGGTTTTGATTCAATACCATTCTCTATATAGAGTTTAATATAAACTGGGGCTGGCCTATGCTATGGCACTGTCAGTTAACTTCGTCCCCTTATTTGAGGCGCTTAGAAACGTCGCACGAACAAACCGAAGCCAGCGTTTCGAAGCCCAGGCCAAGGCGAATTTTTCCAGCTATTCACTTGGAATGCTGGGATAGCCCAAGCCCTTCAAAAACGGCCCGCAAGGTCGGCGGCCTGTTAAAAAGGGTGCTTTCGTTAGAATCAAATCGGCCCGTCACGGAATTGGACGGGAATAGGCTCAAAATGACCGCCAAGGTGTGGGGAATCATGTGTTAAAATATGAAGTTTCAATTCCAAGTTTGGGTTTTGATTCAATACCATTCTCTATATAGAGTTTAATATAAACTGGGGCTGGCCTATGCTATAGCACTGTCAGTTAACTTCGTCCCCTTATTTGAGGCGCTTAGAAACGTCGCACGAACAAACCGAAGCCAGCGTTTCGAAGCCCAGGCCAAGGCGAATTTTTCCAGCTATTCACTTGGAATGCTGGGATAGCCCAAGCCCTTCAAAAACGGCCCGCAAGGTCGGCGGCCTGTTAAAAAGGGTGCTTTCGTTAGAATCAAATCGGCCCGTCACGGAATTGGACGGGAATAGGCTCAAAATGACCGCCAAGGTGTGGGGAATCATGTGTTAAAATATGAAGTTTCAATTCCAAGTTTGGGTTTTGATTCAATACCATTCTCTATATAGAGTTTAATATAAACTGGGGCTGGCCTATGCTATAGCACTGTCAGTTAACTTCGTCCCCTTATTTGAGGCGCTTAGAAACGTCGCACGAACAAACCGAAGCCAGCGTTTCGAAGCCCAGGCCAAGGCGAATTTTTCCAGCTATTCACTTGGAATGCTGGGATAGCCCAAGCCCTTCAAAAACGGCCCGCAAGGTCGGCGGCCTGTTAAAAAGGGTGCTTTCGTTAGAATCAAATCGGCCCGTCACGGAATTGGACGGGAATAGGCTCAAAATGACCGCCAAGGTGTGGGGAATCATGTGTTAAAATATGAAGTTTCAATTCCAAGTTTGGGTTTTGATTCAATACCATTCTCTATATAGAGTTTAATATAAACTGGGGCTGGCCTATGCTATAGCACTGTCAGTTAACTTCGTCCCCTTATTTGAGGCGCTTAGAAACGTCGCACGAACAAACCGAAGCCAGCGTTTCGAAGCCCAGGCCAAGGCGAATTTTTCCAGCTATTCACTTGGAATGCTGGGATAGCCCAAGCCCTTCAAAAACGGCCCGCAAGGTCGGCGGCCTGTTAAAAAGGGTGCTTTCGTTAGAATCAAATCGGCCCGTCACGGAATTGGACGGGAATAGGCTCAAAATGACCGCCAAGGTGTGGGGAATCATGTGTTAAAATATGAAGTTTCAATTCCAAGTTTGGGTTTTGATTCAATACCATTCTCTATATAGAGTTTAATATAAACTGGGGCTGGCCTATGCTATAGCACTGTCAGTTAACTTCGTCCCCTTATTTGAGGCGCTTAGAAACGTCGCACGAACAAACCGAAGCCAGCGTTTCGAAGCCCAGGCCAAGGCGAATTTTTCCAGCTATTCACTTGGAATGCTGGGATAGCCCAAGCCCTTCAAAAACGGCCCGCAAGGTCGGCGGCCTGTTAAAAAGGGTGCTTTCGTTAGAATCAAATCGGCCCGTCACGGAATTGGACGGGAATAGGCTCAAAATGACCGCCAAGGTGTGGGGAATCATGTGTTAAAATATGAAGTTTCAATTCCAAGTTTGGGTTTTGATTCAATACCATTCTCTATATAGAGTTTAATATAAACTGGGGCTGGCCTATGCTATAGCACTGTCAGTTAACTTCGTCCCCTTATTTGAGGCGCTTAGAAACGTCGCACGAACAAACCGAAGCCAGCGTTTCGAAGCCCAGGCCAAGGCGAATTTTTCCAGCTATTCACTTGGAATGCTGGGATAGCCCAAGCCCTTCAAAAACGGCCCGCAAGGTCGGCGGCCTGTTAAAAAGGGTGCTTTCGTTAGAATCAAATCGGCCCGTCACGGAATTGGACGGGAATAGGCTCAAAATGACCGCCAAGGTGTGGGGAATCATGTGTTAAAATATGAAGTTTCAATTCCAAGTTTGGGTTTTGATTCAATACCATTCTCTATATAGAGTTTAATATAAACTGGGGCTGGCCTATGCTATAGCACTGTCAGTTAACTTCGTCCCCTTATTTGAGGCGCTTAGAAACGTCGCACGAACAAACCGAAGCCAGCGTTTCGAAGCCCAGGCCAAGGCGAATTTTTCCAGCTATTCACTTGGAATGCTGGGATAGCCCAAGCCCTTCAAAAACGGCCCGCAAGGTCGGCGGCCTGTTAAAAAGGGTGCTTTCGTTAGAATCAAATCGGCCCGTCACGGAATTGGACGGGAATAGGCTCAAAATGACCGCCAAGGTGTGGGGAATCATGTGTTAAAATATGAAGTTTCAATTCCAAGTTTGGGTTTTGATTCAATACCATTCTCTATATAGAGTTTAATATAAACTGGGGCTGGCCTATGCTATAGCACTGTCAGTTAACTTCGTCCCCTTATTTGAGGCGCTTAGAAACGTCGCACGAACAAACCGAAGCCAGCGTTTCGAAGCCCAGGCCAAGGCGAATTTTTCCAGCTATTCACTTGGAATGCTGGGATAGCCCAAGCCCTTCAAAAACGGCCCGCAAGGTCGGCGGCCTGTTAAAAAGGGTGCTTTCGTTAGAATCAAATCGGCCCGTCACGGAATTGGACGGGAATAGGCTCAAAATGACCGCCAAGGTGTGGGGAATCATGTGTTAAAATATGAAGTTTCAATTCCAAGTTTGGGTTTTGATTCAATACCATTCTCTATATAGAGTTTAATATAAACTGGGGCTGGCCTATGCTATAGCACTGTCAGTTAACTTCGTCCCCTTATTTGAGGCGCTTAGAAACGTCGCACGAACAAACCGAAGCCAGCGTTTCGAAGCCCAGGCCAAGGCGAATTTTTCCAGCTATTCACTTGGAATGCTGGGATAGCCCAAGCCCTTCAAAAACGGCCCGCAAGGTCGGCGGCCTGTTAAAAAGGGTGCTTTCGTTAGAATCAAATCGGCCCGTCACGGAATTGGACGGGAATAGGCTCAAAATGACCGCCAAGGTGTGGGGAATCATGTGTTAAAATATGAAGTTTCAATTCCAAGTTTGGGTTTTGATTCAATACCATTCTCTATATAGAGTTTAATATAAACTGGGGCTGGCCTATGCTATAGCACTGTCAGTTAACTTCGTCCCCTTATTTGAGGCGCTTAGAAACGTCGCACGAACAAACCGAAGCCAGCGTTTCGAAGCCCAGGCCAAGGCGAATTTTTCCAGCTATTCACTTGGAATGCTGGGATAGCCCAAGCCCTTCAAAAACGGCCCGCAAGGTCGGCGGCCTGTTAAAAAGGGTGCTTTCGTTAGAATCAAATCGGCCCGTCACGGAATTGGACGGGAATAGGCTCAAAATGACCGCCAAGGTGTGGGGAATCATGTGTTAAAATATGAAGTTTCAATTCCAAGTTTGGGTTTTGATTCAATACCATTCTCTATATAGAGTTTAATATAAACTGGGGCTGGCCTATGCTATATCACTGTCAGTTAACTTCGTCCCCTTATTTGAGGCGCTTAGAAACGTCGCACGAACAAACCGAAGCCAGCGTTTCGAAGCCCAGGCCAAGGCGAATTTTTCCAGCTATTCACTTGGAATGCTGGGATAGCCCAAGCCCTTCAAAAACGGCCCGCAAGGTCGGCGGCCTGTTAAAAAGGGTGCTTTCGTTAGAATCAAATCGGCCCGTCACGGAATTGGACGGGAATAGGCTCAAAATGACCGCCAAGGTGTGGGGAATCATGTGTTAAAATATGAAGTTTCAATTCCAAGTTTGGGTTTTGATTCAATACCATTCTCTATATAGAGTTTAATATAAACTGGGGCTGGCCTATGCTATAGCACTGTCAGTTAACTTCGTCCCCTTATTTGAGGCGCTTAGAAACGTCGCACGAACAAACCGAAGCCAGCGTTTCGAAGCCCAGGCCAAGGCGAATTTTTCCAGCTATTCACTTGGAATGCTGGGATAGCCCAAGCCCTTCAAAAACGGCCCGCAAGGTCGGCGGCCTGTTAAAAAGGGTGCTTTCGTTAGAATCAAATCGGCCCGTCACGGAATTGGACGGGAATAGGCTCAAAATGACCGCCAAGGTGTGGGGAATCATGTGTTAAAATATGAAGTTTCAATTCCAAGTTTGGGTTTTGATTCAATACCATTCTCTATATAGAGTTTAATATAAACTGGGGCTGGCCTATGCTATAGCACTGTCAGTTAACTTCGTCCCCTTATTTGAGGCGCTTAGAAACGTCGCACGAACAAACCGAAGCCAGCGTTTCGAAGCCCAGGCCAAGGCGAATTTTTCCAGCTATTCACTTGGAATGCTGGGATAGCCCAAGCCCTTCAAAAACGGCCCGCAAGGTCGGCGGCCTGTTAAAAAGGGTGCTTTCGTTAGAATCAAATCGGCCCGTCACGGAATTGGACGGGAATAGGCTCAAAATGACCGCCAAGGTGTGGGGAATCATGTGTTAAAATATGAAGTTTCAATTCCAAGTTTGGGTTTTGATTCAATACCATTCTCTATATAGAGTTTAATATAAACTGGGGCTGGCCTATGCTATAGCACTGTCAGTTAACTTCGTCCCCTTATTTGAGGCGCTTAGAAACGTCGCACGAACAAACCGAAGCCAGCGTTTCGAAGCCCAGGCCAAGGCGAATTTTTCCAGCTATTCACTTGGAATGCTGGGATAGCCCAAGCCCTTCAAAAACGGCCCGCAAGGTCGGCGGCCTGTTAAAAAGGGTGCTTTCGTTAGAATCAAATCGGCCCGTCACGGAATTGGACGGGAATAGGCTCAAAATGACCGCCAAGGTGTGGGGAATCATGTGTTAAAATATGAAGTTTCAATTCCAAGTTTGGGTTTTGATTCAATACCATTCTCTATATAGAGTTTAATATAAACTGGGGCTGGCCTATGCTATAGCACTGTCAGTTAACTTCGTCCCCTTATTTGAGGCGCTTAGAAACGTCGCACGAACAAACCGAAGCCAGCGTTTCGAAGCCCAGGCCAAGGCGAATTTTTCCAGCTATTCACTTGGAATGCTGGGATAGCCCAAGCCCTTCAAAAACGGCCCGCAAGGTCGGCGGCCTGTTAAAAAGGGTGCTTTCGTTAGAATCAAATCGGCCCGTCACGGAATTGGACGGGAATAGGCTCAAAATGACCGCCAAGGTGTGGGGAATCATGTGTTAAAATATGAAGTTTCAATTCCAAGTTTGGGTTTTGATTCAATACCATTCTCTATATAGAGTTTAATATAAACTGGGGCTGGCCTATGCTATAGCACTGTCAGTTAACTTCGTCCCCTTATTTGAGGCGCTTAGAAACGTCGCACGAACAAACCGAAGCCAGCGTTTCGAAGCCCAGGCCAAGGCGAATTTTTCCAGCTATTCACTTGGAATGCTGGGATAGCCCAAGCCCTTCAAAAACGGCCCGCAAGGTCGGCGGCCTGTTAAAAAGGGTGCTTTCGTTAGAATCAAATCGGCCCGTCACGGAATTGGACGGGAATAGGCTCAAAATGACCGCCAAGGTGTGGGGAATCATGTGTTAAAATATGAAGTTTCAATTCCAAGTTTGGGTTTTGATTCAATACCATTCTCTATATAGAGTTTAATATAAACTGGGGCTGGCCTATGCTATAGCACTGTCAGTTAACTTCGTCCCCTTATTTGAGGCGCTTAGAAACGTCGCACGAACAAACCGAAGCCAGCGTTTCGAAGCCCAGGCCAAGGCGAATTTTTCCAGCTATTCACTTGGAATGCTGGGATAGCCCAAGCCCTTCAAAAACGGCCCGCAAGGTCGGCGGCCTGTTAAAAAGGGTGCTTTCGTTAGAATCAAATCGGCCCGTCACGGAATTGGACGGGAATAGGCTCAAAATGACCGCCAAGGTGTGGGGAATCATGTGTTAAAATATGAAGTTTCAATTCCAAGTTTGGGTTTTGATTCAATACCATTCTCTATATAGAGTTTAATATAAACTGGGGCTGGCCTATGCTATAGCACTGTCAGTTAACTTCGTCCCCTTATTTGAGGCGCTTAGAAACGTCGCACGAACAAACCGAAGCCAGCGTTTCGAAGCCCAGGCCAAGGCGAATTTTTCCAGCTATTCACTTGGAATGCTGGGATAGCCCAAGCCCTTCAAAAACGGCCCGCAAGGTCGGCGGCCTGTTAAAAAGGGTGCTTTCGTTAGAATCAAATCGGCCCGTCACGGAATTGGACGGGAATAGGCTCAAAATGACCGCCAAGGTGTGGGGAATCATGTGTTAAAATATGAAGTTTCAATTCCAAGTTTGGGTTTTGATTCAATACCATTCTCTATATAGAGTTTAATATAAACTGGGGCTGGCCTATGCTATAGCACTGTCAGTTAACTTCGTCCCCTTATTTGAGGTGCTTAGAAACGTCGCACGAACAAACCGAAGCCAGCGTTTCGAAGCCCAGGCCAAGGCGAATTTTTCCAGCTATTCACTTGGAATGCTGGGATAGCCCAAGCCCTTCAAAAACGGCCCGCAAGGTCGGCGGCCTGTTAAAAAGGGTGCTTTCGTTAGAATCAAATCGGCCCGTCACGGAATTGGACGGGAATAGGCTCAAAATGACCGCCAAGGTGTGGGGAATCATGTGTTAAAATATGAAGTTTCAATTCCAAGTTTGGGTTTTGATTCAATACCATTCTCTATATAGAGTTTAATATAAACTGGGGCTGGCCTATGCTATAGCACTGTCAGTTAACTTCGTCCCCTTATTTGAGGCGCTTAGAAACGTCGCACGAACAAACCGAAGCCAGCGTTTCGAAGCCCAGGCCAAGGCGAATTCTTCCAGCTATTCACTTGGAATGCTGGGATAGCCCAAGCCCTTCAAAAACGGCCCGCAAGGTCGGCGGCCTGTTAAAAAGGGTGCTTTCGTTAGAATCAAATCGGCCCGTCACGGAATTGGACGGGAATAGGCTCAAAATGACCGCCAAGGTGTGGGGAATCATGTGTTAAAATATGAAGTTTCAATTCCAAGTTTGGGTTTTGATTCAATACCATTCTCTATATAGAGTTTAATATAAACTGGGGCTGGCCTATGCTATAGCACTGTCAGTTAACTTCGTCCCCTTATTTGAGGCCCTTAGAAACGTCGCACGAACAAACCGAAGCCAGCGTTTCGAAGCCCAGGCCAAGGCGAATTTTTCCAGCTATTCACTTGGAATGCTGGGATAGCCCAAGCCCTTCAAAAACGGCCCGCAAGGTCGGCGGCCTGTTAAAAAGGGTGCTTTCGTTAGAATCAAATCGGCCCGTCACGGAATTGGACGGGAATAGGCTCAAAATGACCGCCAAGGTGTGGGGAATCATGTGTTAAAATATGAAGTTTCAATTCCAAGTTTGGGTTTTGATTCAATACCATTCTCTATATAGAGTTTAATATAAACTGGGGCTGGCCTATGCTATAGCACTGACAGTTAACTTCGTCCCCTTATTTGAGGCGCTTAGAAACGTCGCACGAACAAACCGAAGCCAGCGTTTCGAAGCCCAGGCCAAGGCGAATTTTTCCAGCTATTCACTTGGAATGCTGGGATAGCCCAAGCCCTTCAAAAACGGCCCGCAAGGTCGGCGGCCTGTTAAAAAGGGTGCTTTCGTTAGAATCAAATCGGCCCGTCACGGAATTGGACGGGAATAGGCTCAAAATGACCGCCAAGGTGTGGGGAATCATGTGTTAAAATATGAAGTTTCAATTCCAAGTTTGGGTTTTGATTCAATACCATTCTCTATATAGAGTTTAATATAAACTGGGGCTGGCCTATGCTATAGCACTGTCAGTTAACTTCGTCCCCTTATTTGAGGCGCTTAGAAACGTCGCACGAACAAACCGAAGCCAGCGTTTCGAAGCCCAGGCCAAGGCGAATTCTTCCAGCTATTCACTTGGAATGCTGGGATAGCCCAAGCCCTTCAAAAACGGCCCGCAAGGTCGGCGGCCTGTTAAAAAGGGTGCTTTCGTTAGAATCAAATCGGCCCGTCACGGAATTGGACGGGAATAGGCTCAAAATGACCGCCAAGGTGTGGGGAATCATGTGTTAAAATATGAAGTTTCAATTCCAAGTTTGGGTTTTGATTCAATACCATTCTCTATATAGAGTTTAATATAAACTGGGGCTGGCCTATGCTATAGCACTGTCAGTTAACTTCGTCCCCTTATTTGAGGCGCTTAGAAACGTCGCACGAACAAACCGAAGCCAGCGTTTCGAAGCCCAGGCCAAGGCGAATTTTTCCAGCTATTCACTTGGAATGCTGGGATAGCCCAAGCCCTTCAAAAACGGCCCGCAAGGTCGGCGGCCTGTTAAAAAGGGTGCTTTCGTTAGAATCAAATCGGCCCGTCACGGAATTGGACGGGAATAGGCTCAAAATGACCGCCAAGGTGTGGGGAATCATGTGTTAAAATATGAAGTTTCAATTCCAAGTTTGGGTTTTGATTCAATACCATTCTCTATATAGAGTTTAATATAAACTGGGGCTGGCCTATGCTATAGCACTGTCAGTTAACTTCGTCCCCTTATTTGAGGCGCTTAGAAACGTCGCACGAACAAACCGAAGCCAGCGTTTCGAAGCCCAGGCCAAGGCGAATTCTTCCAGCTATTCACTTGGAATGCTGGGATAGCCCAAGCCCTTCAAAAACGGCCCGCAAGGTCGGCGGCCTGTTAAAAAGGGTGCTTTCGTTAGAATCAAATCGGCCCGTCACGGAATTGGACGGGAATAGGCTCAAAATGACCGCCAAGGTGTGGGGAATCATGTGTTAAAATATGAAGTTTCAATTCCAAGTTTGGGTTTTGATTCAATACCATTCTCTATATAGAGTTTAATATAAACTGGGGCTGGCCTATGCTATAGCACTGTCAGTTAACTTCGTCCCCTTATTTGAGGCGCTTAGAAACGTCGCACGAACAAACCGAAGCCAGCGTTTCGAAGCCCAGGCCAAGGCGAATTTTTCCAGCTATTCACTTGGAATGCTGGGATAGCCCAAGCCCTTCAAAAACGGCCCGCAAGGTCGGCGGCCTGTTAAAAAGGGTGCTTTCGTTAGAATCAAAACGGCCCGTCACGGAATTGGACGGGAATAGGCTCAAAATGACCGCCAAGGTGTGGGGAATCATGTGTTAAAATATGAAGTTTCAATTCCAAGTTTGGGTTTTGATTCAATACCATTCTCTATATAGAGTTTAATATAAACTGGGGCTGGCCTATGCTATAGCACTGTCAGTTAACTTCGTCCCCTTATTTGAGGCGCTTAGAAACGTCGCACGAACAAACCGAAGCCAGCGTTTCGAAGCCCAGGCCAAGGCGAATTTTTCCAGCTATTCACTTGGAATGCTGGGATAGCCCAAGCCCTTCAAAAACGGCCCGCAAGGTCGGCGGCCTGTTAAAAAGGGTGCTTTCGTTAGAATCAAATCGGCCCGTCACGGAATTGGACGGGAATAGGCTCAAAATGACCGCCAAGGTGTGGGGAATCATGTGTTAAAATATGAAGTTTCAATTCCAAGTTTGGGTTTTGATTCAATACCATTCTCTATATAGAGTTTAATATAAACTGGGGCTGGCCTATGCTATAGCACTGTCAGTTAACTTCGTCCCCTTATTTGAGGCGCTTAGAAACGTCGCACGAACAAACCGAAGCCAGCGTTTCGAAGCCCAGGCCAAGGCGAATTTTTCCAGCTATTCACTTGGAATGCTGGGATAGCCCAAGCCCTTCAAAAACGGCCCGCAAGGTCGGCGGCCTGTTAAAAAGGGTGCTTTCGTTAGAATCAAATCGGCCCGTCACGGAATTGGACGGGAATAGGCTCAAAATGACCGCCAAGGTGTGGGGAATCATGTGTTAAAATATGAAGTTTCAATTCCAAGTTTGGGTTTTGATTCAATACCATTCTCTATATAGAGTTTAATATAAACTGGGGCTGGCCTATGCTATACACGGGAAGAATTTGAACTCATACATTCGACAGGCTCGGGCTTGTCTGAAACCACTTCCTCTAAAACGTGTCAAGGAGTGTAAGGGATGTGTTCACACTTTTGCAGTGTCAATGGTATGGGCCATTACATAAGTGTCTCACAGGGGGTCCCCCCCCACCTTGCCTGTAACCCTGGAGCTGCCACTAAACTTTCACCTCCTTAAGTTGACCCAATGACCTAGATAATATAGTATTATATGTGTGTGTATATGTATGTATGTGTGTATGTATGTATGTATGTATGTTGTATGTATGTATGTATGTATACATGTATGTATGTATACATGATAACTTGTGGATGAAAAGAATCATTTAGGAAGTTTTATGTCCCTCTTTAGGGGGAGTAGGGGGCCGGGAAGAGGACAGGGGGACGGCCCTGGTCTCCCCGTGCGTTGCTCTGTGGTGCTGACGGCATTAGGAGGGGTAGGGGGCCGGGGAGGGCTCAGGGGAATGGCCCTGGTCTCCCCGTGTGTTGCTCTGTGGTGCTGACGGCATAAGGAGGGGTAGGGGGCCGGGGAGGGCTCAGGGGAATGGCCCTGGTCTCCCCGTGCGTTGCTCTGTGGTGCTGACGGGGTTAGGAGGGGTAGGGGGCCGGGGAGGGCTCAGGGGAAAGGCCCTGGTCTCCCCGTGCGTTGCTCTGTGGTGCTGACGGCATTAGGAGGGGTAGGGGGCCGGGGAGGGCTCAGGGGAATGGCCCTGGTCTCCCCGTGCATTGCTCTGTGGTGCTGACGGGGTTAGGGGGAGTAGGGGGCCGGGAAGAGGACAGGGGGACGGCCCTGGTCTCCCCGTGCGTTGCTCTGTGATGCTGACGGGGTTAGGGGGAGTAGGGGGCCGTGGAAGAAAAGAACCTTTTGAGAGGGTTTTCATGCCGATTTGAGCACTTTGAAAAATTTCCAAATTTGAAACATTTATGACTCCCAGTATGAGTCAACTATGGTTCAAAACTGACTCTAAGGTTGTAGCCCCGAGTGAGAATGACCATTGTAAACTAGTCAGGAAACTGTGAGACTAATAAAACATTTTCTAGAAATTTAGACAGATTTTTAACTTAATTCTTACAGTGAAAACCCCAACCAATGGATTTTGCTAAAAACTTGCATAAATGATATCTAGGCCTATCTCATGCCAAAAATGTCCCCTATTTAATGGAAATCATTTTACATATTTCCCGGCCTCCAGCCATTCCCCTCAGCTTCCCCTATTTGATGGAGTTAAGGTTGTTGGGGCATTCTGACGGGAATGCAATTACCTGATGACTTGTGGAAGAAAAGAACCTTCTAGTAGGGTTTTCATGCCGATTTGAGCACTTTGAAAAATTTCCAAATTTGAAACATTTATGACTCCCAGTATGAGTCAACTATGGTTCAAAACTGACTCTAAGGTTGTAGCCCCGAGTGAGAATGACCATTGTAAACTAGTCAGGAAACTGTGAGACTAATAAAACATTTTCTAGAAATTTAGACAGATTTTTAACTTAATTCTTACAGTGAAAACCCCAACCAATGGATTTTGCTAAAAACTTGCATAAATGATATCTAGGCCTATCTCATGCCAAAAATGTCCCCTATTTAATGGAAATCATTTTACATATTTCCCGGCCTCCAGCCATTCCCCTCAGCTTCCCCTATTTGATGGAGTTAAGGTTGTTGGGGCATTCTGACGGGAATGCAATTACCTGATGACTTGTGGAAGAAAAGAACCTTCTAGTAGGGTTTTCATGCCGATTTGAGCACTTTGAAAAATTTCCAAATTTGAAACATTTATGACTCCCAGTATGAGTCAACTATGGTTCAAAACTGACTCTAAGGTTGTAGCCCCGAGTGAGAATGACCATTGTAAACTAGTCAGGAAACTGTGAGACTAATAAAACATTTTCTAGAAATTTAGACAGATTTTTAACTTAATTCTTACAGTGAAAACCCCAACCAATGGATTTTGCTAAAAACTTGCATAAATGATATCTAGGCCTATCTCATGCCAAAAATGTCCCCTATTTAATGGAAATCATTTTACATATTTCCCGGCCTCCAGCCATTCCCCTCAGCTTCCCCTATTTGATGGAGTTAAGGTTGTTGGGGCATTCTGACGGGAATGCAATTACCTGATGACTTGTGGAAGAAAAGAACCTTCTAGTAGGGTTTTCATGCCGATTTGAGCACTTTGAAAAATTTCCAAATTTGAAACATTTATGACTCCCAGTATGAGTCAACTATGGTTCAAAACTGACTCTAAGGTTGTAGCCCCGAGTGAGAATGACCATTGTAAACTAGTCAGGAAACTGTGAGACTAATAAAACATTTTCTAGAAATTTAGACAGATTTTTAACTTAATTCTTACAGTGAAAACCCCAACCAATGGATTTTGCTAAAAACTTGCATAAATGATATCTAGGCCTATCTCATGCCAAAAATGTCCCCTATTTAATGGAAATCATTTTACATATTTCCCGGCCTCCAGCCATTCCCCTCAGCTTCCCCTATTTGATGGAGTTAAGGTTGTTGGGGCATTCTGACGGGAATGCAATTACCTGATGACTTGTGGAAGAAAAGAACCTTCTAGTAGGGTTTTCATGCCGATTTGAGCACTTTGAAAAATTTCCAAATTTGAAACATTTATGACTCCCAGTATGAGTCAACTATGGTTCAAAACTGACTCTAAGGTTGTAGCCCCGAGTGAGAATGACCATTGTAAACTAGTCAGGAAACTGTGAGACTAATAAAACATTTTCTAGAAATTTAGACAGATTTTTAACTTAATTCTTACAGTGAAAACCCCAACCAATGGATTTTGCTAAAAACTTGCATAAATGATATCTAGGCCTATCTCATGCCAAAAATGTCCCCTATTTAATGGAAATCATTTTACATATTTCCCGGCCTCCAGCCATTCCCCTCAGCTTCCCCTATTTGATGGAGTTAAGGTTGTTGGGGCATTCTGACGGGAATGCAATTACCTGATGACTTGTGGAAGAAAAGAACCTTCTAGTAGGGTTTTCATGCCGATTTGAGCACTTTGAAAACTTTTCAAATTTAAAACATTTATGACTCCCAGTAGGAGTCAACTATGGGTCAAATGTGACTCTAAGGTTGTAGCCCCGAGTGAGAAGGACAATTCTATACATGCCAGAAAATTCTGTGATGATTACAAAATTATCTAGAAATTTAGAAAGATTTTTCACCTTATTTTTATACTGAAAGACTCAACCAATGGATTTTGCTAAAAACTTGCATAAATGATATCTAGGCCTATCTCATGCCAACAATATTGTCGGATATATGGGCAGCAAATTTTCTCAGGGACAACTCATGGGTTAAGGATGGGTGCAGGTGGCCAGCCTAATACATCATAGTGGGATTGGATGTGTCCTTCTGGTAGGCCTGAGCCTCAAATCAAGATAGAAACAATACAGGAGGGGGGACGGTTGGTAACCAACCACCACTATAATGTAATGGGCCAGGTACCTGCACCTATCCTTGGTCCCTGAGGTGGGCCCCTGATAATTCAATGCCTGTAAATTCAACAACATTTTTGGCATGAGATAGGCCTAATTATTATTCCTGGAAGGTTTTAGCAAAATCTACTGGTTGAGTTTTCCGGTGTGAAAAAAACAGTAAAAATCGTTGTGATTTTCTAGATAATGTTGTAATCGTCACAGAATTTTCTGACATGTATAGAATTGTCCTTCTCACTCGGGGCTACAACCTAAGAGTCACATTTGACCCATAGTTGACTCCTACTGGGAGTCATAAATGTTTTAAATTTGGATTTTTTTCAAAGTGCTCAAATCGGCATGAAAACCCTATCAAAAGGTTCTTTTCTTCCACAAGTCATCAGCTCTTTGCAACCTGAGAATATCAGGAGGCTAGAGGTGGCTATTCATAGAGGGATGGTCAGGGACATGGAGTAAAGGCTGGGAAATATGTAAAAGGATTTCCATCAATTAGGGGACATTTTTGGCATAAGATGGGCCTAATTATCATTTCTGAAAGATTTTAGCAAAATCCATTGGTTGAGTCTTTCAGTATAAAAATAAGGTGAAAAATCTTTCTAAATTTCTAGATAATGTTGTAATCATCACAGAATTTTCTGACATGTATAGAATTGTCCTTCTCACTCGGGGCTACAACCTAAGAGTCACATTTGACCCATAGTTGACTCCTACTGGGAGTCATAAATGTTTTAAATTTGGATTTTTTTCAAAGTGCTCAAATCGGCATGAAAACCCTATCAAAAGCTTCTTTTCTTCCACAAGTCATCAGCCCCTGTGCGTTACTCTAGATCTGTGGGACTGACGGGATTAGGATGGGTAGGGGGCCGGGAAGAGGTCAGGGGGATAGCCCTGCAGGTCTCCCCGTGGGTTGCTCTGCAGTCTAGGCCTTTACCAACACCTCTGGTCAGACATAGAAAGGGCTGGGAAATAACTAAAATGAGACAACCAAACATAGTGCTAATTATAGATGTCCCCAGCTGGGCGGGGGTGGGTGGGAAGGGGACCCCCTGTGAGACACTTATGTAATGGGCCATACCATTGACACTGCAAGAGTGTGAACACATCCCTTACACTTCTTGACACGTTTTAGAGGATGTGGTTTCAGACACCCCCGAGCCTGTCTAATGTATGAGTTCAAATTCTTCCCGTGATAGCACTGTCAGTTAACTTCGTCCCCTTATTTGAGGCGCTTAGAAACGTCGCACGAACAAACCGAAGCCAGCGTTTCGAAGCCCAGGCCAAGGCGAATTTTTCCAGCTATTCACTTGGAATGCTGGGATAGCCCAAGCCCTTCAAAAACGGCCCGCAAGGTCGGCGGCCTGTTAAAAAGGGTGCTTTCGTTAGAATCAAATCGGCCCGTCACGGAATTGGACGGGAATAGGCTCAAAATGACCGCCAAGGTGTGGGGAATCATGTGTTAAAATATGAAGTTTCAATTCCAAGTTTGGGTTTTGATTCAATACCATTCTCTATATAGAGTTTAATATAAACTGGGGCTGGCCTATGCTATAGCACTGTCAGTTAACTTCGTCCCCTTATTTGAGGCGCTTAGAAACGTCGCACGAACAAACCGAAGCCAGCGTTTCGAAGCCCAGGCCAAGGCGAATTTTTCCAGCTATTCACTTGGAATGCTGGGATAGCCCAAGCCCTTCAAAAACGGCCCGCAAGGTCGGCGGCCTGTTAAAAAGGGTGCTTTCGTTAGAATCAAATCGGCCCGTCACGGAATTGGACGGGAATAGGCTCAAAATGACCGCCAAGGTGTGGGGAATCATGTGTTAAAATATGAAGTTTCGATTCCAAGTTTGGGTTTTGATTCAATACCATTCTCTATATAGAGTTTAATATAAACTGGGGCTGGCCTATGCTATAGCACTGTCAGTTAACTTCGTCCCCTTATTTGAGGCGCTTAGAAACGTCGCACGAACAAACCGAAGCCAGCGTTTCGAAGCCCAGGCCAAGGCGAATTTTTCCAGCTATTCACTTGGAATGCTGGGATAGCCCAAGCCCTTCAAAAACGGCCCGCAAGGTCGGCGGCCTGTTAAAAAGGGTGCTTTCGTTAGAATCAAATCGGCCCGTCACGGAATTGGACGGGAATAGGCTCAAAATGACCGCCAAGGTGTGGGGAATCATGTGTTAAAATATGAAGTTTCAATTCCAAGTTTGGGTTTTGATTCAATACCATTCTCTATATAGAGTTTAATATAAACTGGGGCTGGCCTATGCTATAGCACTGTCAGTTAACTTCGTCCCCTTATTTGAGGCGCTTAGAAACGTCGCACGAACAAACCGAAGCCAGCGTTTCGAAGCCCAGGCCAAGGCGAATTTTTCCAGCTATTCACTTGGAATGCTGGGATAGCCCAAGCCCTTCAAAAACGGCCCGCAAGGTCGGCGGCCTGTTAAAAAGGGTGCTTTCGTTAGAATCAAATCGGCCCGTCACGGAATTGGACGGGAATAGGCTCAAAATGACCGCCAAGGTGTGGGGAATCATGTGTTAAAATATGAAGTTTCAATTCCAAGTTTGGGTTTTGATTCAATACCATTCTCTATATAGGTGCGACGTTTCTAAGCGCCTCAAATAAGGGGACGAAGTTAACTGACAGTGCTATAGCATAGGCCAGCCCCAGTTTATATTAAACTCTATATAGAGAATGGTATTGAATCAAAACCCAAACTTGGAATTGAAACTTCATATTTTAACACATAATTCCCCACACCTTGGCGGTCATTTTGAGCCTATTCCCGTCCAATTCCGTGACGGGCCGTTTTGATTCTAACGAAAGCACCCTTTTTAACAGGCCGCCGACCCTGCGGGCCGTTTTTGAAGGGCTTGGGCTATCCCAGCATTCCAAGTGAATAGCTGGAAAAATTCGCCTTGGCCTGGGCTTCAAAACGCTGGCTTCGGTTTGTTCGTGCGACGTTTCTAAGCGCCTCAAATAAGGGGACGAAGTTAACTGACAGTGCTATAGCATAGGCCTGCCCCAGTTTATATTAAACTCTATATAGAGAATGGTATTGAATCAAAACCCAAACTTGGAATTGAAACTAACCAAGAAGTCAGAAATGTCATGCAGCAGTGCGCACCCCCTTCTGGTGTCACGCCGAACTGTTTTGTTTCTGTAAGAACCTGGGGCCATAGGACCAGCCAGTCGGTACCTTTTTTCCAGAAGAACTTTCTTAAGTACAAAGGGTCCTATCATTACTAGAACTGTTGCCATCGTGTTTTGTTTCTGTAAGAACCTGGGGCCATAGGACCAGCCAGTCGGTAACTTTTTTCAAGTATAACTTTCTTATGTACAAAGCGTCCTGTCATTACTAGACCCACTGGTGACCACCCGCTGTGTAACACCCACTGCGCCCTTATATATCCACCGTTTTCCTGCTGCAGACGGGAAAGGTGTCTAACCAAGAAGTCAGAAATGTCATGCAGCAGTGCGCACCCCCTTCTGGTGTCACGCCGAACTGTTTTGTTTCTGTAAGAACCTGGGGCCATAGGACCAGCCAGTCGGTACCTTTTTTCCAGAAGAACTTTCTTAAGTACAAAGGGTCCTATCATTACTAGAACTGTTGCCGTCGTGTTTTGTTTCTGTAAGAACCTGGGGCCATAGGACCAGCCAGTCGGTAACTTTTTTCAAGTATAACTTTCTTATGTACAAAGCGTCCTGTCATTACTAGACCCACTGGTGACCACCCGCTGTGTAACACCCACTGCGCCCTTATATATCCACCGTTTTCCTGCTGCAGACGGGAAAGGTGTCTAACCAAGAAGTCAGAAATGTCATGCAGCAGTGCGCACCCCCTTCTGGTGTCACGCCGAACTGTTTTGTTTCTGTAAGAACCTGGGGCCATAGGACCAGCCAGTCGGTACCTTTTTTCCAGAAGAACTTTCTTAAGTACAAAGCGTCCTATCATTACTAGAACTGTTGCCGTCGTGTTTTGTTTCTGTAAGAACCTGGGGCCATAGGACCAGCCAGTCGGTAACTTTTTTCAAGTACAACTTTCTTATGTACAAAGCGTCCTGTCATTACTAGACCCACTGGTGACCACCCGCTGTGTAACACCCACTGCGCCCTTATATATCCACCGTTTTCCTGCTGCAGACGGGAAAGGTGTCTAACCAAGAAGTCAGAAATGTCATGCAGCAGTGCGCACCCCCTTCTGGTGTCACGTCGAACTGTTTTGTTTCTGTAAGAACCTGGGGCCATAGGACCAGCCAGTCGGTACCTTTTTTCCAGAAGAACTTTCTTAAGTACAAAGGGTCCTATCATTACTAGAACTGTTGCCGTCGTGTTTTGTTTCTGTAAGAACCTGGGGCCATAGGACCAGCCAGTCGGTAACTTTTTTCAAGTATAACTTTCTTATGTACAAAGCGTCCTGTCATTACTAGACCCACTGGTGACCACCCGCTGTGTAACACCCACTGCGCCCTTATATATCCACCGTTTTCCTGCTGCAGACGGGAAAGGTGTCTAACCAAGAAGTCAGAAATGTCATGCAGCAGTGCGCACCCCCTTCTGGTGTCACGCCGAACTGTTTTGTTTCTGTAAGAACCTGGGGCCATAGGACCAGCCAGTCGGTACCTTTTTTCCAGAAGAACTTTCTTAAGTACAAAGGGTCCTATCATTACTAGAACTGTTGCCGTCGTGTTTTGTTTCTGTAAGAACCTGGGGCCATAGGACCAGCCAGTCGGTAACTTTTTTCAAGTATAACTTTCTTATGTACAAAGCGTCCTGTCATTACTAGACCCACTGGTGACCACCCGCTGTGTAACACCCACTGCGCCCTTATATATCCACCGTTTTCCTGCTGCAGACGGGAAAGGTGTCTAACCAAGAAGTCAGAAATGTCATGCAGCAGTGCGCACCCCCTTCTGGTGTCACGCCGAACTGTTTTGTTTCTGTAAGAACCTGGGGCCATAGGACCAGCCAGTCGGTACCTTTTTTCCACAAGAACTTTCTTAAGTACGAAGCGTCCTATCATTACTAGAACTGTTGCCGTCGTGTTTTGTTTCTGTAAGAACCTGGGGCCATAGGACCAGCCAGTCGGTAACTTTTTTCAAGTACAACTTTCTTATGTACAAAGCGTCCTGTCATTACTAGACCCACTGGTGACCACCCGCTGTGTAACACCCACTGCGCCCTTATATATCCACCGTTTTCCTGCTGCAGACGGGAAAGGTGTCTAACCAAGAAGTCAGAAATGTCATGCAGCAGTGCGCACCCCCTTCTGGTGTCACGCCGAACTGTTTTGTTTCTGTAAGAACCTGGGGCCATAGGACCAGCCAGTCGGTACCTTTTTTCCAGAAGAACTTTCTTAAGTACAAAGGGTCCTATCATTACTAGAACTGTTGCCGTCGTGTTTTGTTTCTGTAAGAACCTGGGGCCATAGGACCAGCCAGTCGGTAACTTTTTTCAAGTACAACTTTCTTATGTACAAAGCGTCCTGTCATTACTAGACCCACTGGTGACCACCCGCTGTGTAACACCCACTGCGCCCTTATATATCCACCGTTTTCCTGCTGCAGACGGGAAAGGTGTCTAACCAAGAAGTCAGAAATGTCATGCAGCAGTGCGCACCCCCTTCTGGTGTCACGCCGAACTGTTTTGTTTCTGTAAGAACCTGGGGCCATAGGACCAGCCAGTCGGTACCTTTTTTCCACAAGAACTTTCTTAAGTACGAAGCGTCCTATCATTACTAGAACTGTTGCCGTCGTGTTTTGTTTCTGTAAGAACCTGGGGCCATAGGACCAGCCAGTCGGTAACTTTTTTCAAGTACAACTTTCTTATGTACAAAGCGTCCTGTCATTACTAGACCCACTGGTGACCACCCGCTGTGTAACACCCACTGCGCCCTTATATATCCACCGTTTTCCTGCTGCAGACGGGAAAGGTGTCTAACCAAGAAGTCAGAAATGTCATGCAGCAGTGCGCACCCCCTTCTGGTGTCACGCCGAACTGTTTTGTTTCTGTAAGAACCTGGGGCCATAGGACCAGCCAGTCGGTACCTTTTTTCCAGAAGAACTTTCTTAAGTACAAAGGGTCCTATCATTACTAGAACTGTTGCCGTCGTGTTTTGTTTCTGTAAGAACCTGGGGCCATAGGACCAGCCAGTCGGTAACTTTTTTCAAGTACAACTTTCTTATGTACAAAGCGTCCTGTCATTACTAGACCCACTGGTGACCACCCGCTGTGTAACACCCACTGCGCCCTTATATATCCACCGTTTTCCTGCTGCAGACGGGAAAGGTGTCTAACCAAGAAGTCAGAAATGTCATGCAGCAGTGCGCACCCCCTTCTGGTGTCACGCCGAACTGTTTTGTTTCTGTAAGAACCTGGGGCCATAGGACCAGCCAGTCGGTACCTTTTTTCCAGAAGAACTTTCTTAAGTACAAAGCGTCCTATCATTACTAGAACTGTTGCCGTCGTGTTTTGTTTCTGTAAGAACCTGGGGCCATAGGACCAGCCAGTCGGTAACTTTTTTCAAGTACAACTTTCTTATGTACAAAGCGTCCTGTCATTACTAGACCCACTGGTGACCACCCGCTGTGTAACACCCACTGCGCCCTTATATATCCACCATTTTCCTGCTGCAGACGGGAAAGGTGTCTAACCAAGAAGTCAGAAATGTCATGCAGCAGTGCGCACCCCCTTCTGGTGTCACGCCGAACTAGTTTGGTTCGTGCCATGCACATACCGTCGTGTTTTGTTTCTGTAAGAACCTGGGGCCATAGGACCAGCCAGTCGGTAACTTTTTTCAAGTACAACTTTCTTATGTACAAAGCGTCCTGTCATTACTAGACCCACTGGTGACCACCCGCTGTGTAACACCCACTGCGCCCTTATATATCCACCGTTTTCCTGCTGCAGACGGGAAAGGTGTCTAACCAAGAAGTCAGAAATGTCATGCAGCAGTGCGCACCCCCTTCTGGTGTCACGCCGAACTAGTTTGGTTCGTGCCATGCACATACCGTCGTGTTTTGTTTCTGTAAGAACCTGGGGCCATAGGACCAGCCAGTCGGTACCTTTTTTCCAGAAGAACTTTCTTAAGTACGAAGCGTCCTATCATTACTAGAACTGTTGCCGTCGTGTTTTGTTTCTGTAAGAACCTGGGGCCATAGGACCAGCCAGTCGGTAACTTTTTTCAAGTACAACTTTCTTATGTACAAAGCGTCCTGTCATTACTAGACCCACTGGTGACCACCCGCTGTGTAACACCCACTGCGCCCTTATATATCCACCGTTTTCCTGCTGCAGACGGGAAAGGTGTCTAACCAAGAAGTCAGAAATGTCATGCAGCAGTGCGCACCCCCTTCTGGTGTCACGCCGAACTGTTTTGTTTCTGTAAGAACCTGGGGCCATAGGACCAGCCAGTCGGTACCTTTTTTCCACAAGAACTTTCTTAAGTACGAAGCGTCCTATCATTACTAGAACTGTTGCCGTCGTGTTTTGTTTCTGTAAGAACCTGGGGCCATAGGACCAGCCAGTCGGTAACTTTTTTCAAGTACAACTTTCTTATGTACAAAGCGTCCTGTCATTACTAGACCCACTGGTGACCACCCGCTGTGTAACACCCACTGCGCCCTTATATATCCACCGTTTTCCTGCTGAAGACGGGAAAGGTGTCTAACCAAGAAGTCAGAAATGTCATGCAGCAGTGCGCACCCCCTTCTGGTGTCACGTCGAACTGTTTTGTTTCTGTAAGAACCTGGGGCCATAGGACCAGCCAGTCGGTACCTTTTTTCCAGAAGAACTTTCTTAAGTACAAAGGGTCCTATCATTACTAGAACTGTTGCCGTCGTGTTTTGTTTCTGTAAGAACCTGGGGCCATAGGACCAGCCAGTCGGTAACTTTTTTCAAGTATAACTTTCTTATGTACAAAGCGTCCTGTCATTACTAGACCCACTGGTGACCACCCGCTGTGTAACACCCACTGCGCCCTTATATATCCACCGTTTTCCTGCTGCAGACGGGAAAGGTGTCTAACCAAGAAGTCAGAAATGTCATGCAGCAGTGCGCACCCCCTTCTGGTGTCACGCCGAACTGTTTTGTTTCTGTAAGAACCTGGGGCCATAGGACCAGCCAGTCGGTAACTTTTTTCCACAAGGACTTTCTTAAGTACAAAGCGTCCTATCATTACTAGAACTGTTGCCGTCGTGTTTTGTTTCTGTAAGAACCTGGGGCCATAGGACCAGCCAGTCGGTAACTTTTTTCAAGTACAACTTTCTTATGTACAAAGCGTCCTGTCATTACTAGACCCACTGGTGACCACCCGCCGTGTAACACCCACTGCGCCCTTATATATCCACCGTTTTCCTGCTGCAGACGGGAAAGGTGTCTAACCAAGAAGTCAGAAATGTCATGCAGCAGTGCGCACCCCCTTCTGGTGTCACGCCGAACTGTTTTGTTTCTGTAAGAACCTGGGGCCATAGGACCAGCCAGTCGGTACCTTTTTTCCAGAAGAACTTTCTTAAGTACAAAGGGTCCTATCATTACTAGAACTGTTGCCGTCGTGTTTTGTTTCTGTAAGAACCTGGGGCCATAGGACCAGCCAGTCGGTAACTTTTTTCAAGTACAACTTTCTTATGTACAAAGCGTCCTGTCATTACTAGACCCACTGGTGACCACCCGCTGTGTAACACCCACTGCGCCCTTATATATCCACCGTTTTCCTGCTGCAGACGGGAAAGGTGTCTAACCAAGAAGTCAGAAATGTCATGCAGCAGTGCGCACCCCCTTCTGGTGTCACGCCGAACTAGTTTGGTTCGTGCCATGCACATACCGTCGTGTTTTGTTTCTGTAAGAACCTGGGGCCATAGG
The DNA here is from genome assembly GCA_936440205.1 of Lepidonotus clava. Classification (NCBI taxonomy): domain Eukaryota; kingdom Metazoa; phylum Annelida; class Polychaeta; order Phyllodocida; family Polynoidae; genus Lepidonotus; species Lepidonotus clava. Next base: position 14,009,781 of record OW387147.1, read on the forward strand.
ACCAGCCAGTCGGTAACTTTTTTCAAGTACAACTTTCTTATGTACAAAGCGTCCTGTCATTACTAGACCCACTGGTGACCACCCGCTGTGTAACACCCACTGCGCCCTTATATATCCACCGTTTTCCTGCTGCAGACGGGAAAGGTGTCTAACCAAGAAGTCAGAAATGTCATGCAGCAGTGCGCACCCCCTTCTGGTGTCACGCCGAACTGTTTTGTTTCTGTAAGAACCTGGGGCCATAGGACCAGCCAGTCGGTACCTTTTTTCCAGAAGAACTTTCTTAAGTACAAAGGGTCCTATCATTACTAGAACTGTTGCCGTCGTGTTTTGTTTCTGTAAGAACCTGGGGCCATAGGACCAGCCAGTCGGTAACTTTTTTCAAGTACAACTTTCTTATGTACAAAGCGTCCTGTCATTACTAGACCCACTGGTGACCACCCGCTGTGTAACACCCACTGCGCCCTTATATATCCACCGTTTTCCTGCTGCAGACGGGAAAGGTGTCTAACCAAGAAGTCAGAAATGTCATGCAGCAGTGCGCACCCCCTTCTGGTGTCACGCCGAACTGTTTTGTTTCTGTAAGAACCTGGGGCCATAGGACCAGCCAGTCGGTACCTTTTTTCCAGAAGAACTTTCTTAAGTACAAAGGGTCCTATCATTACTAGAACTGTTGCCGTCGTGTTTTGTTTCTGTAAGAACCTGGGGCCATAGGACCAGCCAGTCGGTAACTTTTTTCAAGTACAACTTTCTTATGTACAAAGCGTCCTGTCATTACTAGACCCACTGGTGACCACCCGCTGTGTAACACCCACTGCGCCCTTATATATCCACCGTTTTCCTGCTGCAGACGGGAAAGGTGTCTAACCAAGAAGTCAGAAATGTCATGCAGCAGTGCGCACCCCCTTCTGGTGTCACGCCGAACTAGTTTGGTTCGTGCCATGCACATACCGTCGTGTTTTGTTTCTGTAAGAACCTGGGGCCATAGGACCAGCCAGTCGGTACCTTTTTTCCAGAAGAACTTTCTTAAGTACGAAGCGTCCTATCATTACTAGAACTGTTGCCGTCGTGTTTTGTTTCTGTAAGAACCTGGGGCCATAGGACCAGCCAGTCGGTAACTTTTTTCAAGTACAACTTTCTTATGTACAAAGCGTCCTGTCATTACTAGACCCACTGGTGACCACCCGCTGTGTAACACCCACTGCGCCCTTATATATCCACCGTTTTCCTGCTGCAGACGGGAAAGGTGTCTAACCAAGAAGTCAGAAATGTCATGCAGCAGTGCGCACCCCCTTCTGGTGTCACGCCGAACTGTTTTGTTTCTGTAAGAACCTGGGGCCATAGGACCAGCCAGTCGGTACCTTTTTTCCACAAGAACTTTCTTAAGTACAAAGGGTCCTATCATTACTAGAACTGTTGCCGTCGTGTTTTGTTTCTGTAAGAACCTGGGGCCATAGGACCAGCCAGTCGGTAACTTTTTTCAAGTATAACTTTCTTATGTACAAAGCGTCCTGTCATTACTAGACCCACTGGTGACCACCCGCTGTGTAACACCCACTGCGCCCTTATATATCCACCGTTTTCCTGCTGCAGACGGGAAAGGTGTCTAACCAAGAAGTCAGAAATGTCATGCAGCAGTGCGCACCCCCTTCTGGTGTCACGCCGAACTGTTTTGTTTCTGTAAGAACCTGGGGCCATAGGACCAGCCAGTCGGTACCTTTTTTCCACAAGAACTTTCTTAAGTACGAAGCGTCCTATCATTACTAGAACTGTTGCCGTCGTGTTTTGTTTCTGTAAGAACCTGGGGCCATAGGACCAGCCAGTCGGTAACTTTTTTCAAGTACAACTTTCTTATGTACAAAGCGTCCTGTCATTACTAGACCCACTGGTGACCACCCGCTGTGTAACACCCACTGCGCCCTTATATATCCACCGTTTTCCTGCTGCAGACGGGAAAGGTGTCTAACCAAGAAGTCAGAAATGTCATGCAGCAGTGCGCACCCCCTTCTGGTGTCACGCCGAACTGTTTTGTTTCTGTAAGAACCTGGGGCCATAGGACCAGCCAGTCGGTACCTTTTTTCCAGAAGAACTTTCTTAAGTACAAAGGGTCCTATCATTACTAGAACTGTTGCCGTCGTGTTTTGTTTCTGTAAGAACCTGGGGCCATAGGACCAGCCAGTCGGTAACTTTTTTCAAGTACAACTTTCTTATGTACAAAGCGTCCTGTCATTACTAGACCCACTGGTGACCACCCGCTGTGTAACACCCACTGCGCCCTTATATATCCACCGTTTTCCTGCTGCAGACGGGAAAGGTGTCTAACCAAGAAGTCAGAAATGTCATGCAGCAGTGCGCACCCCCTTCTGGTGTCACGCCGAACTAGTTTGGTTCGTGCCATGCACACACCGTCGTGTTTTGTTTCTGTAAGAACCTGGGGCCATAGGACCAGCCAGTCGGTACCTTTTTTCCACAAGAACTTTCTTAAGTACGAAGCGTCCTATCATTACTAGAACTGTTGCCGTCGTGTTTTGTTTCTGTAAGAACCTGGGGCCATAGGACCAGCCAGTCGGTAACTTTTTTCAAGTACAACTTTCTTATGTACAAAGCGTCCTGTCATTACTAGACCCACTGGTGACCACCCGCTGTGTAACACCCACTGCGCCCTTATATATCCACCGTTTTCCTGCTGCAGACGGGAAAGGTGTCTAACCAAGAAGTCAGAAATGTCATGCAGCAGTGCGCACCCCCTTCTGGTGTCACGCCGAACTAGTTTGGTTCGTGCCATGCACATACCGTCGTGTTTTGTTTCTGTAAGAACCTGGGGCCATAGGACCAGCCAGTCGGTACCTTTTTTCCAGAAGAACTTTCTTAAGTACGAAGCGTCCTATCATTACTAGAACTGTTGCCGTCGTGTTTTGTTTCTGTAAGAACCTGGGGCCATAGGACCAGCCAGTCGGTAACTTTTTTCAAGTACAACTTTCTTATGTACAAAGCGTCCTGTCATTACTAGACCCACTGGTGACCACCCGCTGTGTAACACCCACTGCGCCCTTATATATCCACCGTTTTCCTGCTGCAGACGGGAAAGGTGTCTAACCAAGAAGTCAGAAATGTCATGCAGCAGTGCGCACCCCCTTCTGGTGTCACGCCGAACTGTTTTGTTTCTGTAAGAACCTGGGGCCATAGGACCAGCCAGTCGGTACCTTTTTTCCACAAGAACTTTCTTAAGTACAAAGGGTCCTATCATTACTAGAACTGTTGCCGTCGTGTTTTGTTTCTGTAAGAACCTGGGGCCATAGGACCAGCCAGTCGGTAACTTTTTTCAAGTATAACTTTCTTATGTACAAAGCGTCCTGTCATTACTAGACCCACTGGTGACCACCCGCTGTGTAACACCCACTGCGCCCTTATATATCCACCGTTTTCCTGCTGCAGACGGGAAAGGTGTCTAACCAAGAAGTCAGAAATGTCATGCAGCAGTGCGCACCCCCTTCTGGTGTCACGCCGAACTGTTTTGTTTCTGTAAGAACCTGGGGCCATAGGACCAGCCAGTCGGTACCTTTTTTCCACAAGAACTTTCTTAAGTACGAAGCGTCCTATCATTACTAGAACTGTTGCCGTCGTGTTTTGTTTCTGTAAGAACCTGGGGCCATAGGACCAGCCAGTCGGTAACTTTTTTCAAGTACAACTTTCTTATGTACAAAGCGTCCTGTCATTACTAGACCCACTGGTGACCACCCGCTGTGTAACACCCACTGCGCCCTTATATATCCACCGTTTTCCTGCTGCAGACGGGAAAGGTGTCTAACCAAGAAGTCAGAAATGTCATGCAGCAGTGCGCACCCCCTTCTGGTGTCACGCCGAACTGTTTTGTTTCTGTAAGAACCTGGGGCCATAGGACCAGCCAGTCGGTACCTTTTTTCCAGAAGAACTTTCTTAAGTACAAAGGGTCCTATCATTACTAGAACTGTTGCCGTCGTGTTTTGTTTCTGTAAGAACCTGGGGCCATAGGACCAGCCAGTCGGTAACTTTTTTCAAGTACAACTTTCTTATGTACAAAGCGTCCTGTCATTACTAGACCCACTGGTGACCACCCGCTGTGTAACACCCACTGCGCCCTTATATATCCACCGTTTTCCTGCTGCAGACGGGAAAGGTGTCTAACCAAGAAGTCAGAAATGTCATGCAGCAGTGCGCACCCCCTTCTGGTGTCACGCCGAACTAGTTTGGTTCGTGCCATGCACACACCGTCGTGTTTTGTTTCTGTAAGAACCTGGGGCCATAGGACCAGCCAGTCGGTACCTTTTTTCCACAAGAACTTTCTTAAGTACAAAGCGTCCTATCATTACTAGAACTGTTGCCGTCGTGTTTTGTTTCTGTAAGAACCTGGGGCCATAGGACCAGCCAGTCGGTAACTTTTTTCAAGTACAACTTTCTTATGTACAAAGCGTCCTGTCATTACTAGACCCACTGGTGACCACCCGCTGTGTAACACCCACTGCGCCCTTATATATCCACCGTTTTCCTGCTGCAGACGGGAAAGGTGTCTAACCAAGAAGTCAGAAATGTCATGCAGCAGTGCGCACCCCCTTCTGGTGTCACGCCGAACTGTTTTGTTTCTGTAAGAACCTGGGGCCATAGGACCAGCCAGTCGGTACCTTTTTTCCAGAAGAACTTTCTTAAGTACAAAGGGTCCTATCATTACTAGAACTGTTGCCGTCGTGTTTTGTTTCTGTAAGAACCTGGGGCCATAGGACCAGCCAGTCGGTAACTTTTTTCAAGTACAACTTTCTTATGTACAAAGCGTCCTGTCATTACTAGACCCACTGGTGACCACCCGCTGTGTAACACCCACTGCACCCTTATATATCCACCGTTTTCCTGCTGCAGACGGGAAAGGTGTCTAACCAAGAAGTCAGAAATGTCATGCAGCAGTGCGCACCCCCTTCTGGTGTCACGCCGAACTGTTTTGTTTCTGTAAGAACCTGGGGCCATAGGACCAGCCAGTCGGTACCTTTTTTCCAGAAGAACTTTCTTAAGTACAAAGGGTCCTATCATTACTAGAACTGTTGCCGTCGTGTTTTGTTTCTGTAAGAACCTGGGGCCATAGGACCAGCCAGTCGGTAACTTTTTTCAAGTACAACTTTCTTATGTACAAAGCGTCCTGTCATTACTAGACCCACTGGTGACCACCCGCTGTGTAACACCCACTGCGCCCTTATATATCCACCGTTTTCCTGCTGCAGACGGGAAAGGTGTCTAACCAAGAAGTCAGAAATGTCATGCAGCAGTGCGCACCCCCTTCTGGTGTCACGCCGAACTGTTTTGTTTCTGTAAGAACCTGGGGCCATAGGACCAGCCAGTCGGTACCTTTTTTCCACAAGAACTTTCTTAAGTACGAAGCGTCCTATCATTACTAGAACTGTTGCCGTCGTGTTTTGTTTCTGTAAGAACCTGGGGCCATAGGACCAGCCAGTCGGTAACTTTTTTCAAGTACAACTTTCTTATGTACAAAGCGTCCTGTCATTACTAGACCCACTGGTGACCACCCGCTGTGTAACACCCACTGCGCCCTTATATATCCACCGTTTTCCTGCTGCAGACGGGAAAGGTGTCTAACCAAGAAGTCAGAAATGTCATGCAGCAGTGCGCACCCCCTTCTGGTGTCACGCCGAACTGTTTTGTTTCTGTAAGAACCTGGGGCCATAGGACCAGCCAGTCGGTACCTTTTTTCCAGAAGAACTTTCTTAAGTACAAAGGGTCCTATCATTACTAGAACTGTTGCCGTCGTGTTTTGTTTCTGTAAGAACCTGGGGCCATAGGACCAGCCAGTCGGTAACTTTTTTCAAGTACAACTTTCTTATGTACAAAGCGTCCTGTCATTACTAGACCCACTGGTGACCACCCGCTGTGTAACACCCACTGCGCCCTTATATATCCACCGTTTTCCTGCTGCAGACGGGAAAGGTGTCTAACCAAGAAGTCAGAAATGTCATGCAGCAGTGCGCACCCCCTTCTGGTGTCACGCCGAACTGTTTTGTTTCTGTAAGAACCTGGGGCCATAGGACCAGCCAGTCGGTACCTTTTTTCCAGAAGAACTTTCTTAAGTACAAAGGGTCCTATCATTACTAGAACTGTTGCCGTCGTGTTTTGTTTCTGTAAGAACCTGGGGCCATAGGACCAGCCAGTCGGTAACTTTTTTCAAGTACAACTTTCTTATGTACAAAGCGTCCTGTCATTACTAGACCCACTGGTGACCACCCGCTGTGTAACACCCACTGCGCCCTTATATATCCACCGTTTTCCTGCTGCAGACGGGAAAGGTGTCTAACCAAGAAGTCAGAAATGTCATGCAGCAGTGCGCACCCCCTTCTGGTGTCACGCCGAACTGTTTTGTTTCTGTAAGAACCTGGGGCCATAGGACCAGCCAGTCGGTACCTTTTTTCCACAAGAACTTTCTTAAGTACGAAGCGTCCTATCATTGCTAGAACTGTTGCCGTCGTGTTTTGTTTCTGTAAGAACCTGGGGCCATAGGACCAGCCAGTCGGTAACTTTTTTCAAGTACAACTTTCTTATGTACAAAGCGTCCTGTCATTACTAGACCCACTGGTGACCACCCGCTGTGTAACACCCACTGCGCCCTTATATATCCACCGTTTTCCTGCTGCAGACGGGAAAGGTGTCTAACCAAGAAGTCAGAAATGTCATGCAGCAGTGCGCACCCCCTTCTGGTGTCACGTCGAACTGTTTTGTTTCTGTAAGAACCTGGGGCCATAGGACCAGCCAGTCGGTACCTTTTTTCCAGAAGAACTTTCTTAAGTACAAAGGGTCCTATCATTACTAGAACTGTTGCCGTCGTGTTTTGTTTCTGTAAGAACCTGGGGCCATAGGACCAGCCAGTCGGTAACTTTTTTCAAGTATAACTTTCTTATGTACAAAGCGTCCTGTCATTACTAGACCCACTGGTGACCACCCGCTGTGTAACACCCACTGCGCCCTTATATATCCACCGTTTTCCTGCTGCAGACGGGAAAGGTGTCTAACCAAGAAGTCAGAAATGTCATGCAGCAGTGCGCACCCCCTTCTGGTGTCACGCCGAACTGTTTTGTTTCTGTAAGAACCTGGGGCCATAGGACCAGCCAGTCGGTACCTTTTTTCCACAAGAACTTTCTTAAGTACGAAGCGTCCTATCATTACTAGAACTGTTGCCGTCGTGTTTTGTTTCTGTAAGAACCTGGGGCCATAGGACCAGCCAGTCGGTAACTTTTTTCAAGTACAACTTTCTTATGTACAAAGCGTCCTGTCATTACTAGACCCACTGGTGACCACCCGCTGTGTAACACCCACTGCGCCCTTATATATCCACCGTTTTCCTGCTGCAGACGGGAAAGGTGTCTAACCAAGAAGTCAGAAATGTCATGCAGCAGTGCGCACCCCCTTCTGGTGTCACGCCGAACTGTTTTGTTTCTGTAAGAACCTGGGGCCATAGGACCAGCCAGTCGGTACCTTTTTTCCAGAAGAACTTTCTTAAGTACAAAGGGTCCTATCATTACTAGAACTGTTGCCGTCGTGTTTTGTTTCTGTAAGAACCTGGGGCCATAGGACCAGCCAGTCGGTAACTTTTTTCAAGTACAACTTTCTTATGTACAAAGCGTCCTGTCATTACTAGACCCACTGGTGACCACCCGCTGTGTAACACCCACTGCGCCCTTATATATCCACCGTTTTCCTGCTGCAGACGGGAAAGGTGTCTAACCAAGAAGTCAGAAATGTCATGCAGCAGTGCGCACCCCCTTCTGGTGTCACGCCGAACTGTTTTGTTTCTGTAAGAACCTGGGGCCATAGGACCAGCCAGTCGGTACCTTTTTTCCACAAGAACTTTCTTAAGTACGAAGCGTCCTATCATTACTAGAACTGTTGCCGTCGTGTTTTGTTTCTGTAAGAACCTGGGGCCATAGGACCAGCCAGTCGGTAACTTTTTTCAAGTACAACTTTCTTATGTACAAAGCGTCCTGTCATTACTAGACCCACTGGTGACCACCCGCTGTGTAACACCCACTGCGCCCTTATATATCCACCGTTTTCCTGCTGCAGACGGGAAAGGTGTCTAACCAAGAAGTCAGAAATGTCATGCAGCAGTGCGCACCCCCTTCTGGTGTCACGCCGAACTAGTTTGGTTCGTGCCATGCACATACCGTCGTGTTTTGTTTCTGTAAGAACCTGGGGCCATAGGACCAGCCAGTCGGTAACTTTTTTCAAGTACAACTTTCTTATGTACAAAGCGTCCTGTCATTACTAGACCCACTGGTGACCACCCGCTGTGTAACACCCACTGCGCCCTTATATATCCACCGTTTTCCTGCTGCAGACGGGAAAGGTGTCTAACCAAGAAGTCAGAAATGTCATGCAGCAGTGCGCACCCCCTTCTGGTGTCACGCCGAACTAGTTTGGTTCGTGCCATGCACATACCGTCGTGTTTTGTTTCTGTAAGAACCTGGGGCCATAGGACCAGCCAGTCGGTACCTTTTTTCCAGAAGAACTTTCTTAAGTACGAAGCGTCCTATCATTACTAGAACTGTTGCCGTCGTGTTTTGTTTCTGTAAGAACCTGGGGCCATAGGACCAGCCAGTCGGTAACTTTTTTCAAGTACAACTTTCTTATGTACAAAGCGTCCTGTCATTACTAGACCCACTGGTGACCACCCGCTGTGTAACACCCACTGCGCCCTTATATATCCACCGTTTTCCTGCTGCAGACGGGAAAGGTGTCTAACCAAGAAGTCAGAAATGTCATGCAGCAGTGCGCACCCCCTTCTGGTGTCACGCCGAACTGTTTTGTTTCTGTAAGAACCTGGGGCCATAGGACCAGCCAGTCGGTACCTTTTTTCCACAAGAACTTTCTTAAGTACGAAGCGTCCTATCATTACTAGAACTGTTGCCGTCGTGTTTTGTTTCTGTAAGAACCTGGGGCCATAGGACCAGCCAGTCGGTAACTTTTTTCAAGTACAACTTTCTTATGTACAAAGCGTCCTGTCATTACTAGACCCACTGGTGACCACCCGCTGTGTAACACCCACTGCGCCCTTATATATCCACCGTTTTCCTGCTGCAGACGGGAAAGGTGTCTAACCAAGAAGTCAGAAATGTCATGCAGCAGTGCGCACCCCCTTCTGGTGTCACGCCGAACTAGTTTGGTTCGTGCCATGCACATACCGTCGTGTTTTGTTTCTGTAAGAACCTGGGGCCATAGGACCAGCCAGTCGGTACCTTTTTTCCAGAAGAACTTTCTTAAGTACGAAGCGTCCTATCATTACTAGAACTGTTGCCGTCGTGTTTTGTTTCTGTAAGAACCTGGGGCCATAGGACCAGCCAGTCGGTAACTTTTTTCAAGTACAACTTTCTTATGTACAAAGCGTCCTGTCATTACTAGACCCACTGGTGACCACCCGCTGTGTAACACCCACTGCGCCCTTATATATCCACCGTTTTCCTGCTGCAGACGGGAAAGGTGTCTAACCAAGAAGTCAGAAATGTCATGCAGCAGTGCGCACCCCCTTCTGGTGTCACGCCGAACTGTTTTGTTTCTGTAAGAACCTGGGGCCATAGGACCAGCCAGTCGGTACCTTTTTTCCACAAGAACTTTCTTAAGTACAAAGGGTCCTATCATTACTAGAACTGTTGCCGTCGTGTTTTGTTTCTGTAAGAACCTGGGGCCATAGGACCAGCCAGTCGGTAACTTTTTTCAAGTATAACTTTCTTATGTACAAAGCGTCCTGTCATTACTAGACCCACTGGTGACCACCCGCTGTGTAACACCCACTGCGCCCTTATATATCCACCGTTTTCCTGCTGCAGACGGGAAAGGTGTCTAACCAAGAAGTCAGAAATGTCATGCAGCAGTGCGCACCCCCTTCTGGTGTCACGCCGAACTGTTTTGTTTCTGTAAGAACCTGGGGCCATAGGACCAGCCAGTCGGTACCTTTTTTCCACAAGAACTTTCTTAAGTACGAAGCGTCCTATCATTACTAGAACTGTTGCCGTCGTGTTTTGTTTCTGTAAGAACCTGGGGCCATAGGACCAGCCAGTCGGTAACTTTTTTCAAGTACAACTTTCTTATGTACAAAGCGTCCTGTCATTACTAGACCCACTGGTGACCACCCGCTGTGTAACACCCACTGCGCCCTTATATATCCACCGTTTTCCTGCTGCAGACGGGAAAGGTGTCTAACCAAGAAGTCAGAAATGTCATGCAGCAGTGCGCACCCCCTTCTGGTGTCACGCCGAACTGTTTTGTTTCTGTAAGAACCTGGGGCCATAGGACCAGCCAGTCGGTACCTTTTTTCCAGAAGAACTTTCTTAAGTACAAAGGGTCCTATCATTACTAGAACTGTTGCCGTCGTGTTTTGTTTCTGTAAGAACCTGGGGCCATAGGACCAGCCAGTCGGTAACTTTTTTCAAGTACAACTTTCTTATGTACAAAGCGTCCTGTCATTACTAGACCCACTGGTGACCACCCGCTGTGTAACACCCACTGCGCCCTTATATATCCACCGTTTTCCTGCTGCAGACGGGAAAGGTGTCTAACCAAGAAGTCAGAAATGTCATGCAGCAGTGCGCACCCCCTTCTGGTGTCACGCCGAACTAGTTTGGTTCGTGCCATGCACACACCGTCGTGTTTTGTTTCTGTAAGAACCTGGGGCCATAGGACCAGCCAGTCGGTACCTTTTTTCCACAAGAACTTTCTTAAGTACAAAGCGTCCTATCATTACTAGAACTGTTGCCGTCGTGTTTTGTTTCTGTAAGAACCTGGGGCCATAGGACCAGCCAGTCGGTAACTTTTTTCAAGTACAACTTTCTTATGTACAAAGCGTCCTGTCATTACTAGACCCACTGGTGACCACCCGCTGTGTAACACCCACTGCGCCCTTATATATCCACCGTTTTCCTGCTGCAGACGGGAAAGGTGTCTAACCAAGAAGTCAGAAATGTCATGCAGCAGTGCGCACCCCCTTCTGGTGTCACGCCGAACTGTTTTGTTTCTGTAAGAACCTGGGGCCATAGGACCAGCCAGTCGGTACCTTTTTTCCAGAAGAACTTTCTTAAGTACAAAGGGTCCTATCATTACTAGAACTGTTGCCGTCGTGTTTTGTTTCTGTAAGAACCTGGGGCCATAGGACCAGCCAGTCGGTAACTTTTTTCAAGTACAACTTTCTTATGTACAAAGCGTCCTGTCATTACTAGACCCACTGGTGACCACCCGCTGTGTAACACCCACTGCGCCCTTATATATCCACCGTTTTCCTGCTGCAGACGGGAAAGGTGTCTAACCAAGAAGTCAGAAATGTCATGCAGCAGTGCGCACCCCCTTCTGGTGTCACGCCGAACTGTTTTGTTTCTGTAAGAACCTGGGGCCATAGGACCAGCCAGTCGGTACCTTTTTTCCAGAAGAACTTTCTTAAGTACAAAGGGTCCTATCATTACTAGAACTGTTGCCGTCGTGTTTTGTTTCTGTAAGAACCTGGGGCCATAGGACCAGCCAGTCGGTAACTTTTTTCAAGTACAACTTTCTTATGTACAAAGCGTCCTGTCATTACTAGACCCACTGGTGACCACCCGCTGTGTAACACCCACTGCGCCCTTATATATCCACCGTTTTCCTGCTGCAGACGGGAAAGGTGTCTAACCAAGAAGTCAGAAATGTCATGCAGCAGTGCGCACCCCCTTCTGGTGTCACGCCGAACTGTTTTGTTTCTGTAAGAACCTGGGGCCATAGGACCAGCCAGTCGGTACCTTTTTTCCACAAGAACTTTCTTTAGTACGAAGGGTCCTATCATTACTAGAACTGTTGCCGTCGTGTTTTGTTTCTGTAAGAACCTGGGGCCATAGGACCAGCCAGTCGGTAACTTTTTTCAAGTACAACTTTCTTATGTACAAAGCGTCCTGTCATTACTAGACCCACTGGTGACCACCCGCTGTGTAACACCCACTGCGCCCTTATATATCCACCGTTTTCCTGCTGCAGACGGGAAAGGTGTCTAACCAAGAAGTCAGAAATGTCATGCAGCAGTGCGCACCCCCTTCTGGTGTCACGCCGAACTGTTTTGTTTCTGTAAGAACCTGGGGCCATAGGACCAGCCAGTCGGTACCTTTTTTCCAGAAGAACTTTCTTAAGTACAAAGGGTCCTATCATTACTAGAACTGTTGCCGTCGTGTTTTGTTTCTGTAAGAACCTGGGGCCATAGGACCAGCCAGTCGGTAACTTTTTTCAAGTACAACTTTCTTATGTACAAAGCGTCCTGTCATTACTAGACCCACTGGTGACCACCCGCTGTGTAACACCCACTGCGCCCTTATATATCCACCGTTTTCCTGCTGCAGACGGGAAAGGTGTCTAACCAAGAAGTCAGAAATGTCATGCAGCAGTGCGCACCCCCTTCTGGTGTCACGCCGAACTGTTTTGTTTCTGTAAGAACCTGGGGCCATAGGACCAGCCAGTCGGTACCTTTTTTCCAGAAGAACTTTCTTAAGTACAAAGGGTCCTATCATTACTAGAACTGTTGCCGTCGTGTTTTGTTTCTGTAAGAACCTGGGGCCATAGGACCAGCCAGTCGGTAACTTTTTTCAAGTACAACTTTCTTATGTACAAAGCGTCCTGTCATTACTAGACCCACTGGTGACCACCCGCTGTGTAACACCCACTGCGCCCTTATATATCCACCGTTTTCCTGCTGCAGACGGGAAAGGTGTCTAACCAAGAAGTCAGAAATGTCATGCAGCAGTGCGCACCCCCTTCTGGTGTCACGCCGAACTGTTTTGTTTCTGTAAGAACCTGGGGCCATAGGACCAGCCAGTCGGTACCTTTTTTCCACAAGAACTTTCTTAAGTACGAAGCGTCCTATCATTGCTAGAACTGTTGCCGTCGTGTTTTGTTTCTGTAAGAACCTGGGGCCATAGGACCAGCCAGTCGGTAACTTTTTTCAAGTACAACTTTCTTATGTACAAAGCGTCCTGTCATTACTAGACCCACTGGTGACCACCCGCTGTGTAACACCCACTGCGCCCTTATATATCCACCGTTTTCCTGCTGCAGACGGGAAAGGTGTCTAACCAAGAAGTCAGAAATGTCATGCAGCAGTGCGGACCCCCTTCTGGTGTCACGTCGAACTGTTTTGTTTCTGTAAGAACCTGGGGCCATAGGACCAGCCAGTCGGTACCTTTTTTCCAGAAGAACTTTCTTAAGTACAAAGGGTCCTATCATTACTAGAACTGTTGCCGTCGTGTTTTGTTTCTGTAAGAACCTGGGGCCATAGGACCAGCCAGTCGGTAACTTTTTTCAAGTACAACTTTCTTATGTACAAAGCGTCCTGTCATTACTAGACCCACTGGTGACCACCCGCTGTGTAACACCCACTGCGCCCTTATATATCCACCGTTTTCCTGCTGCAGACGGGAAAGGTGTCTAACCAAGAAGTCAGAAATGTCATGCAGCAGTGCGCACCCCCTTCTGGTGTCACGCCGAACTGTTTTGTTTCTGTAAGAACCTGGGGCCATAGGACCAGCCAGTCGGTACCTTTTTTCCACAAGAACTTTCTTAAGTACGAAGCGTCCTATCATTACTAGAACTGTTGCCGTCGTGTTTTGTTTCTGTAAGAACCTGGGGCCATAGGACCAGCCAGTCGGTAACTTTTTTCAAGTACAACTTTCTTATGTACAAAGCGTCCTGTCATTACTAGACCCACTGGTGACCACCCGCTGTGTAACACCCACTGCGCCCTTATATATCCACCGTTTTCCTGCTGCAGACGGGAAAGGTGTCTAACCAAGAAGTCAGAAATGTCATGCAGCAGTGCGCACCCCCTTCTGGTGTCACGCCGAACTGTTTTGTTTCTGTAAGAACCTGGGGCCATAGGACCAGCCAGTCGGTACCTTTTTTCCAGAAGAACTTTCTTAAGTACAAAGGGTCCTATCATTACTAGAACTGTTGCCGTCGTGTTTTGTTTCTGTAAGAACCTGGGGCCATAGGACCAGCCAGTCGGTAACTTTTTTCAAGTACAACTTTCTTATGTACAAAGCGTCCTGTCATTACTAGACCCACTGGTGACCACCCGCTGTGTAACACCCACTGCGCCCTTATATATCCACCGTTTTCCTGCTGCAGACGGGAAAGGTGTCTAACCAAGAAGTCAGAAATGTCATGCAGCAGTGCGCACCCCCTTCTGGTGTCACGCCGAACTGTTTTGTTTCTGTAAGAACCTGGGGCCATAGGACCAGCCAGTCGGTACCTTTTTTCCACAAGAACTTTCTTAAGTACGAAGCGTCCTATCATTACTAGAACTGTTGCCGTCGTGTTTTGTTTCTGTAAGAACCTGGGGCCATAGGACCAGCCAGTCGGTAACTTTTTTCAAGTACAACTTGTTTATGTACAAAGCGTCCTGTCATTACTAGACCCACTGGTGACCACCCGCTGTGTAACACCCACTGCGCCCTTATATATCCACCGTTTTCCTGCTGCAGACGGGAAAGGTGTCTAACCAAGAAGTCAGAAATGTCATGCAGCAGTGCGCACCCCCTTCTGGTGTCACGCCGAACTGTTTTGTTTCTGTAAGAACCTGGGGCCATAGGACCAGCCAGTCGGTACCTTTTTTCCAGAAGAACTTTCTTAAGTACAAAGGGTCCTATCATTACTAGAACTGTTGCCGTCGTGTTTTGTTTCTGTAAGAACCTGGGGCCATAGGACCAGCCAGTCGGTAACTTTTTTCAAGTACAACTTTCTTATGTACAAAGCGTCCTGTCATTACTAGACCCACTGGTGACCACCCGCTGTGTAACACCCACTGCGCCCTTATATATCCACCGTTTTCCTGCTGCAGACGGGAAAGGTGTCTAACCAAGAAGTCAGAAATGTCATGCAGCAGTGCGCACCCCCTTCTGGTGTCACGCCGAACTGTTTTGTTTCTGTAAGAACCTGGGGCCATAGGACCAGCCAGTCGGTACCTTTTTTCCACAAGAACTTTCTTAAGTACGAAGCGTCCTATCATTACTAGAACTGTTGCCGTCGTGTTTTGTTTCTGTAAGAACCTGGGGCCATAGGACCAGCCAGTCGGTAACTTTTTTCAAGTACAACTTTCTTATGTACAAAGCGTCCTGTCATTACTAGACCCACTGGTGACCACCCGCTGTGTAACACCCACTGCGCCCTTATATATCCACCGTTTTCCTGCTGCAGACGGGAAAGGTGTCTAACCAAGAAGTCAGAAATGTCATGCAGCAGTGCGCACCCCCTTCTGGTGTCACGCCGAACTAGTTTGGTTCGTGCCATGCACATACCGTCGTGTTTTGTTTCTGTAAGAACCTGGGGCCATAGGACCAGCCAGTCGGTAACTTTTTTCAAGTACAACTTTCTTATGTACAAAGCGTCCTGTCATTACTAGACCCACTGGTGACCACCCGCTGTGTAACACCCACTGCGCCCTTATATATCCACCGTTTTCCTGCTGCAGACGGGAAAGGTGTCTAACCAAGAAGTCAGAAATGTCATGCAGCAGTGCGCACCCCCTTCTGGTGTCACGCCGAACTAGTTTGGTTCGTGCCATGCACATACCGTCGTGTTTTGTTTCTGTAAGAACCTGGGGCCATAGGACCAGCCAGTCGGTACCTTTTTTCCAGAAGAACTTTCTTAAGTACGAAGCGTCCTATCATTACTAGAACTGTTGCCGTCGTGTTTTGTTTCTGTAAGAACCTGGGGCCATAGGACCAGCCAGTCGGTAACTTTTTTCAAGTACAACTTTCTTATGTACAAAGCGTCCTGTCATTACTAGACCCACTGGTGACCACCCGCTGTGTAACACCCACTGCGCCCTTATATATCCACCGTTTTCCTGCTGCAGACGGGAAAGGTGTCTAACCAAGAAGTCAGAAATGTCATGCAGCAGTGCGCACCCCCTTCTGGTGTCACGCCGAACTGTTTTGTTTCTGTAAGAACCTGGGGCCATAGGACCAGCCAGTCGGTACCTTTTTTCCACAAGAACTTTCTTAAGTACGAAGCGTCCTATCATTGCTAGAACTGTTGCCGTCGTGTTTTGTTTCTGTAAGAACCTGGGGCCATAGGACCAGCCAGTCGGTAACTTTTTTCAAGTACAACTTTCTTATGTACAAAGCGTCCTGTCATTACTAGACCCACTGGTGACCACCCGCTGTGTAACACCCACTGCGCCCTTATATATCCACCGTTTTCCTGCTGCAGACGGGAAAGGTGTCTAACCAAGAAGTCAGAAATGTCATGCAGCAGTGCGCACCCCCTTCTGGTGTCACGTCGAACTGTTTTGTTTCTGTAAGAACCTGGGGCCATAGGACCAGCCAGTCGGTACCTTTTTTCCAGAAGAACTTTCTTAAGTACAAAGGGTCCTATCATTACTAGAACTGTTGCCGTCGTGTTTTGTTTCTGTAAGAACCTGGGGCCATAGGACCAGCCAGTCGGTAACTTTTTTCAAGTATAACTTTCTTATGTACAAAGCGTCCTGTCATTACTAGACCCACTGGTGACCACCCGCTGTGTAACACCCACTGCGCCCTTATATATCCACCGTTTTCCTGCTGCAGACGGGAAAGGTGTCTAACCAAGAAGTCAGAAATGTCATGCAGCAGTGCGCACCCCCTTCTGGTGTCACGCCGAACTGTTTTGTTTCTGTAAGAACCTGGGGCCATAGGACCAGCCAGTCGGTACCTTTTTTCCACAAGAACTTTCTTAAGTACGAAGCGTCCTATCATTACTAGAACTGTTGCCGTCGTGTTTTGTTTCTGTAAGAACCTGGGGCCATAGGACCAGCCAGTCGGTAACTTTTTTCAAGTACAACTTTCTTATGTACAAAGCGTCCTGTCATTACTAGACCCACTGGTGACCACCCGCTGTGTAACACCCACTGCGCCCTTATATATCCACCGTTTTCCTGCTGCAGACGGGAAAGGTGTCTAACCAAGAAGTCAGAAATGTCATGCAGCAGTGCGCACCCCCTTCTGGTGTCACGCCGAACTGTTTTGTTTCTGTAAGAACCTGGGGCCATAGGACCAGCCAGTCGGTACCTTTTTTCCAGAAGAACTTTCTTAAGTACAAAGGGTCCTATCATTACTAGAACTGTTGCCGTCGTGTTTTGTTTCTGTAAGAACCTGGGGCCATAGGACCAGCCAGTCGGTAACTTTTTTCAAGTACAACTTTCTTATGTACAAAGCGTCCTGTCATTACTAGACCCACTGGTGACCACCCGCTGTGTAACACCCACTGCGCCCTTATATATCCACCGTTTTCCTGCTGCAGACGGGAAAGGTGTCTAACCAAGAAGTCAGAAATGTCATGCAGCAGTGCGCACCCCCTTCTGGTGTCACGCCGAACTGTTTTGTTTCTGTAAGAACCTGGGGCCATAGGACCAGCCAGTCGGTACCTTTTTTCCACAAGAACTTTCTTAAGTACGAAGCGTCCTATCATTACTAGAACTGTTGCCGTCGTGTTTTGTTTCTGTAAGAACCTGGGGCCATAGGACCAGCCAGTCGGTAACTTTTTTCAAGTACAACTTTCTTATGTACAAAGCGTCCTGCCTTTACTAGACCCACTGGTGACCACCCGCTGTGTAACACCCACTGCGCCCTTATATATCCACCGTTTTCCTGCTGCAGACGGGAAAGGTGTCTAACCAAGAAGTCAGAAATGTCATGCAGCAGTGCGCACCCCCTTCTGGTGTCACGCCGAACTAGTTTGGTTCGTGCCATGCACATACCGTCGTGTTTTGTTTCTGTAAGAACCTGGGGCCATAGGACCAGCCAGTCGGTAACTTTTTTCAAGTACAACTTTCTTATGTACAAAGCGTCCTGTCATTACTAGACCCACTGGTGACCACCCGCTGTGTAACACCCACTGCGCCCTTATATATCCACCGTTTTCCTGCTGCAGACGGGAAAGGTGTCTAACCAAGAAGTCAGAAATGTCATGCAGCAGTGCGCACCCCCTTCTGGTGTCACGCCGAACTAGTTTGGTTCGTGCCATGCACATACCGTCGTGTTTTGTTTCTGTAAGAACCTGGGGCCATAGGACCAGCCAGTCGGTACCTTTTTTCCAGAAGAACTTTCTTAAGTACGAAGCGTCCTATCATTACTAGAACTGTTGCCGTCGTGTTTTGTTTCTGTAAGAACCTGGGGCCATAGGACCAGCCAGTCGGTAACTTTTTTCAAGTACAACTTTCTTATGTACAAAGCGTCCTGTCATTACTAGACCCACTGGTGACCACCCGCTGTGTAACACCCACTGCGCCCTTATATATCCACCGTTTTCCTGCTGCAGACGGGAAAGGTGTCTAACCAAGAAGTCAGAAATGTCATGCAGCAGTGCGCACCCCCTTCTGGTGTCACGCCGAACTGTTTTGTTTCTGTAAGAACCTGGGGCCATAGGACCAGCCAGTCGGTACCTTTTTTCCACAAGAACTTTCTTAAGTACGAAGCGTCCTATCATTACTAGAACTGTTGCCGTCGTGTTTTGTTTCTGTAAGAACCTGGGGCCATAGGACCAGCCAGTCGGTAACTTTTTTCAAGTACAACTTTCTTATGTACAAAGCGTCCTGTCATTACTAGACCCACTGGTGACCACCCGCTGTGTAACACCCACTGCGCCCTTATATATCCACCGTTTTCCTGCTGCAGACGGGAAAGGTGTCTAACCAAGAAGTCAGAAATGTCATGCAGCAGTGCGCACCCCCTTCTGGTGTCACGCCGAACTAGTTTGGTTCGTGCCATGCACATACCGTCGTGTTTTGTTTCTGTAAGAACCTGGGGCCATAGGACCAGCCAGTCGGTACCTTTTTTCCAGAAGAACTTTCTTAAGTACGAAGCGTCCTATCATTACTAGAACTGTTGCCGTCGTGTTTTGTTTCTGTAAGAACCTGGGGCCATAGGACCAGCCAGTCGGTAACTTTTTTCAAGTACAACTTTCTTATGTACAAAGCGTCCTGTCATTACTAGACCCACTGGTGACCACCCGCTGTGTAACACCCACTGCGCCCTTATATATCCACCGTTTTCCTGCTGCAGACGGGAAAGGTGTCTAACCAAGAAGTCAGAAATGTCATGCAGCAGTGCGCACCCCCTTCTGGTGTCACGCCGAACTGTTTTGTTTCTGTAAGAACCTGGGGCCATAGGACCAGCCAGTCGGTACCTTTTTTCCACAAGAACTTTCTTAAGTACAAAGGGTCCTATCATTACTAGAACTGTTGCCGTCGTGTTTTGTTTCTGTAAGAACCTGGGGCCATAGGACCAGCCAGTCGGTAACTTTTTTCAAGTATAACTTTCTTATGTACAAAGCGTCCTGTCATTACTAGACCCACTGGTGACCACCCGCTGTGTAACACCCACTGCGCCCTTATATATCCACCGTTTTCCTGCTGCAGACGGGAAAGGTGTCTAACCAAGAAGTCAGAAATGTCATGCAGCAGTGCGCACCCCCTTCTGGTGTCACGCCGAACTGTTTTGTTTCTGTAAGAACCTGGGGCCATAGGACCAGCCAGTCGGTACCTTTTTTCCACAAGAACTTTCTTAAGTACGAAGCGTCCTATCATTACTAGAACTGTTGCCGTCGTGTTTTGTTTCTGTAAGAACCTGGGGCCATAGGACCAGCCAGTCGGTAACTTTTTTCAAGTACAACTTTCTTATGTACAAAGCGTCCTGTCATTACTAGACCCACTGGTGACCACCCGCTGTGTAACACCCACTGCGCCCTTATATATCCACCGTTTTCCTGCTGCAGACGGGAAAGGTGTCTAACCAAGAAGTCAGAAATGTCATGCAGCAGTGCGCACCCCCTTCTGGTGTCACGCCGAACTGTTTTGTTTCTGTAAGAACCTGGGGCCATAGGACCAGCCAGTCGGTACCTTTTTTCCAGAAGAACTTTCTTAAGTACAAAGGGTCCTATCATTACTAGAACTGTTGCCGTCGTGTTTTGTTTCTGTAAGAACCTGGGGCCATAGGACCAGCCAGTCGGTAACTTTTTTCAAGTACAACTTTCTTATGTACAAAGCGTCCTGTCATTACTAGACCCACTGGTGACCACCCGCTGTGTAACACCCACTGCGCCCTTATATATCCACCGTTTTCCTGCTGCAGACGGGAAAGGTGTCTAACCAAGAAGTCAGAAATGTCATGCAGCAGTGCGCACCCCCTTCTGGTGTCACGCCGAACTGTTTTGTTTCTGTAAGAACCTGGGGCCATAGGACCAGCCAGTCGGTACCTTTTTTCCACAAGAACTTTCTTAAGTACGAAGCGTCCTATCATTACTAGAACTGTTGCCGTCGTGTTTTGTTTCTGTAAGAACCTGGGGCCATAGGACCAGCCAGTCGGTAACTTTTTTCAAGTACAACTTTCTTATGTACAAAGCGTCCTGTCATTACTAGACCCACTGGTGACCACCCGCTGTGTAACACCCACTGCGCCCTTATATATCCACCGTTTTCCTGCTGCAGACGGGAAAGGTGTCTAACCAAGAAGTCAGAAATGTCATGCAGCAGTGCGCACCCCCTTCTGGTGTCACGCCGAACTAGTTTGGTTCGTGCCATGCACATACCGTCGTGTTTTGTTTCTGTAAGAACCTGGGGCCATAGGACCAGCCAGTCGGTAACTTTTTTCAAGTACAACTTTCTTATGTACAAAGCGTCCTGTCATTACTAGACCCACTGGTGACCACCCGCTGTGTAACACCCACTGCGCCCTTATATATCCACCGTTTTCCTGCTGCAGACGGGAAAGGTGTCTAACCAAGAAGTCAGAAATGTCATGCAGCAGTGCGCACCCCCTTCTGGTGTCACGCCGAACTAGTTTGGTTCGTGCCATGCACATACCGTCGTGTTTTGTTTCTGTAAGAACCTGGGGCCATAGGACCAGCCAGTCGGTACCTTTTTTCCAGAAGAACTTTCTTAAGTACGAAGCGTCCTATCATTACTAGAACTGTTGCCGTCGTGTTTTGTTTCTGTAAGAACCTGGGGCCATAGGACCAGCCAGTCGGTAACTTTTTTCAAGTACAACTTTCTTATGTACAAAGCGTCCTGTCATTACTAGACCCACTGGTGACCACCCGCTGTGTAACACCCACTGCGCCCTTATATATCCACCGTTTTCCTGCTGCAGACGGGAAAGGTGTCTAACCAAGAAGTCAGAAATGTCATGCAGCAGTGCGCACCCCCTTCTGGTGTCACGCCGAACTGTTTTGTTTCTGTAAGAACCTGGGGCCATAGGACCAGCCAGTCGGTACCTTTTTTCCACAAGAACTTTCTTAAGTACGAAGCGTCCTATCATTACTAGAACTGTTGCCGTCGTGTTTTGTTTCTGTAAGAACCTGGGGCCATAGGACCAGCCAGTCGGTAACTTTTTTCAAGTACAACTTTCTTATGTACAAAGCGTCCTGTCATTACTAGACCCACTGGTGACCACCCGCTGTGTAACACCCACTGCGCCCTTATATATCCACCGTTTTCCTGCTGCAGACGGGAAAGGTGTCTAACCAAGAAGTCAGAAATGTCATGCAGCAGTGCGCACCCCCTTCTGGTGTCACGCCGAACTAGTTTGGTTCGTGCCATGCACATACCGTCGTGTTTTGTTTCTGTAAGAACCTGGGGCCATAGGACCAGCCAGTCGGTACCTTTTTTCCAGAAGAACTTTCTTAAGTACGAAGCGTCCTATCATTACTAGAACTGTTGCCGTCGTGTTTTGTTTCTGTAAGAACCTGGGGCCATAGGACCAGCCAGTCGGTAACTTTTTTCAAGTACAACTTTCTTATGTACAAAGCGTCCTGTCATTACTAGACCCACTGGTGACCACCCGCTGTGTAACACCCACTGCGCCCTTATATATCCACCGTTTTCCTGCTGCAGACGGGAAAGGTGTCTAACCAAGAAGTCAGAAATGTCATGCAGCAGTGCGCACCCCCTTCTGGTGTCACGCCGAACTGTTTTGTTTCTGTAAGAACCTGGGGCCATAGGACCAGCCAGTCGGTACCTTTTTTCCACAAGAACTTTCTTAAGTACAAAGGGTCCTATCATTACTAGAACTGTTGCCGTCGTGTTTTGTTTCTGTAAGAACCTGGGGCCATAGGACCAGCCAGTCGGTAACTTTTTTCAAGTATAACTTTCTTATGTACAAAGCGTCCTGTCATTACTAGACCCACTGGTGACCACCCGCTGTGTAACACCCACTGCGCCCTTATATATCCACCGTTTTCCTGCTGCAGACGGGAAAGGTGTCTAACCAAGAAGTCAGAAATGTCATGCAGCAGTGCGCACCCCCTTCTGGTGTCACGCCGAACTGTTTTGTTTCTGTAAGAACCTGGGGCCATAGGACCAGCCAGTCGGTACCTTTTTTCCACAAGAACTTTCTTAAGTACGAAGCGTCCTATCATTACTAGAACTGTTGCCGTCGTGTTTTGTTTCTGTAAGAACCTGGGGCCATAGGACCAGCCAGTCGGTAACTTTTTTCAAGTACAACTTTCTTATGTACAAAGCGTCCTGTCATTACTAGACCCACTGGTGACCACCCGCTGTGTAACACCCACTGCGCCCTTATATATCCACCGTTTTCCTGCTGCAGACGGGAAAGGTGTCTAACCAAGAAGTCAGAAATGTCATGCAGCAGTGCGCACCCCCTTCTGGTGTCACGCCGAACTGTTTTGTTTCTGTAAGAACCTGGGGCCATAGGACCAGCCAGTCGGTACCTTTTTTCCAGAAGAACTTTCTTAAGTACAAAGGGTCCTATCATTACTAGAACTGTTGCCGTCGTGTTTTGTTTCTGTAAGAACCTGGGGCCATAGGACCAGCCAGTCGGTAACTTTTTTCAAGTACAACTTTCTTATGTACAAAGCGTCCTGTCATTACTAGACCCACTGGTGACCACCCGCTGTGTAACACCCACTGCGCCCTTATATATCCACCGTTTTCCTGCTGCAGACGGGAAAGGTGTCTAACCAAGAAGTCAGAAATGTCATGCAGCAGTGCGCACCCCCTTCTGGTGTCACGCCGAACTAGTTTGGTTCGTGCCATGCACACACCGTCGTGTTTTGTTTCTGTAAGAACCTGGGGCCATAGGACCAGCCAGTCGGTACCTTTTTTCCACAAGAACTTTCTTAAGTACAAAGCGTCCTATCATTACTAGAACTGTTGCCGTCGTGTTTTGTTTCTGTAAGAACCTGGGGCCATAGGACCAGCCAGTCGGTAACTTTTTTCAAGTACAACTTTCTTATGTACAAAGCGTCCTGTCATTACTAGACCCACTGGTGACCACCCGCTGTGTAACACCCACTGCGCCCTTATATATCCACCGTTTTCCTGCTGCAGACGGGAAAGGTGTCTAACCAAGAAGTCAGAAATGTCATGCAGCAGTGCGCACCCCCTTCTGGTGTCACGCCGAACTGTTTTGTTTCTGTAAGAACCTGGGGCCATAGGACCAGCCAGTCGGTACCTTTTTTCCAGAAGAACTTTCTTAAGTACAAAGGGTCCTATCATTACTAGAACTGTTGCCGTCGTGTTTTGTTTCTGTAAGAACCTGGGGCCATAGGACCAGCCAGTCGGTAACTTTTTTCAAGTACAACTTTCTTATGTACAAAGCGTCCTGTCATTACTAGACCCACTGGTGACCACCCGCTGTGTAACACCCACTGCGCCCTTATATATCCACCGTTTTCCTGCTGCAGACGGGAAAGGTGTCTAACCAAGAAGTCAGAAATGTCATGCAGCAGTGCGCACCCCCTTCTGGTGTCACGCCGAACTGTTTTGTTTCTGTAAGAACCTGGGGCCATAGGACCAGCCAGTCGGTACCTTTTTTCCAGAAGAACTTTCTTAAGTACAAAGGGTCCTATCATTACTAGAACTGTTGCCGTCGTGTTTTGTTTCTGTAAGAACCTGGGGCCATAGGACCAGCCAGTCGGTAACTTTTTTCAAGTACAACTTTCTTATGTACAAAGCGTCCTGTCATTACTAGACCCACTGGTGACCACCCGCTGTGTAACACCCACTGCGCCCTTATATATCCACCGTTTTCCTGCTGCAGACGGGAAAGGTGTCTAACCAAGAAGTCAGAAATGTCATGCAGCAGTGCGCACCCCCTTCTGGTGTCACGCCGAACTGTTTTGTTTCTGTAAGAACCTGGGGCCATAGGACCAGCCAGTCGGTACCTTTTTTCCACAAGAACTTTCTTAAGTACGAAGGGTCCTATCATTACTAGAACTGTTGCCGTCGTGTTTTGTTTCTGTAAGAACCTGGGGCCATAGGACCAGCCAGTCGGTAACTTTTTTCAAGTACAACTTTCTTATGTACAAAGCGTCCTGTCATTACTAGACCCACTGGTGACCACCCGCTGTGTAACACCCACTGCGCCCTTATATATCCACCGTTTTCCTGCTGCAGACGGGAAAGGTGTCTAACCAAGAAGTCAGAAATGTCATGCAGCAGTGCGCACCCCCTTCTGGTGTCACGCCGAACTGTTTTGTTTCTGTAAGAACCTGGGGCCATAGGACCAGCCAGTCGGTACCTTTTTTCCAGAAGAACTTTCTTAAGTACAAAGGGTCCTATCATTACTAGAACTGTTGCCGTCGTGTTTTGTTTCTGTAAGAACCTGGGGCCATAGGACCAGCCAGTCGGTAACTTTTTTCAAGTACAACTTTCTTATGTACAAAGCGTCCTGTCATTACTAGACCCACTGGTGACCACCCGCTGTGTAACACCCACTGCGCCCTTATATATCCACCGTTTTCCTGCTGCAGACGGGAAAGGTGTCTAACCAAGAAGTCAGAAATGTCATGCAGCAGTGCGCACCCCCTTCTGGTGTCACGCCGAACTGTTTTGTTTCTGTAAGAACCTGGGGCCATAGGACCAGCCAGTCGGTACCTTTTTTCCAGAAGAACTTTCTTAAGTACAAAGGGTCCTATCATTACTAGAACTGTTGCCGTCGTGTTTTGTTTCTGTAAGAACCTGGGGCCATAGGACCAGCCAGTCGGTAACTTTTTTCAAGTACAACTTTCTTATGTACAAAGCGTCCTGTCATTACTAGACCCACTGGTGACCACCCGCTGTGTAACACCCACTGCGCCCTTATATATCCACCGTTTTCCTGCTGCAGACGGGAAAGGTGTCTAACCAAGAAGTCAGAAATGTCATGCAGCAGTGCGCACCCCCTTCTGGTGTCACGCCGAACTAGTTTGGTTCGTGCCATGCACATACCGTCGTGTTTTGTTTCTGTAAGAACCTGGGGCCATAGGACCAGCCAGTCGGTAACTTTTTTCAAGTACAACTTTCTTATGTACAAAGCGTCCTGTCATTACTAGACCCACTGGTGACCACCCGCTGTGTAACACCCACTGCGCCCTTATATATCCACCGTTTTCCTGCTGCAGACGGGAAAGGTGTCTAACCAAGAAGTCAGAAATGTCATGCAGCAGTGCGCACCCCCTTCTGGTGTCACGCCGAACTAGTTTGGTTCGTGCCATGCACATACCGTCGTGTTTTGTTTCTGTAAGAACCTGGGGCCATAGGACCAGCCAGTCGGTACCTTTTTTCCAGAAGAACTTTCTTAAGTACGAAGCGTCCTATCATTACTAGAACTGTTGCCGTCGTGTTTTGTTTCTGTAAGAACCTGGGGCCATAGGACCAGCCAGTCGGTAACTTTTTTCAAGTACAACTTTCTTATGTACAAAGCGTCCTGTCATTACTAGACCCACTGGTGACCACCCGCTGTGTAACACCCACTGCGCCCTTATATATCCACCGTTTTCCTGCTGCAGACGGGAAAGGTGTCTAACCAAGAAGTCAGAAATGTCATGCAGCAGTGCGCACCCCCTTCTGGTGTCACGCCGAACTGTTTTGTTTCTGTAAGAACCTGGGGCCATAGGACCAGCCAGTCGGTACCTTTTTTCCACAAGAACTTTCTTAAGTACGAAGCGTCCTATCATTACTAGAACTGTTGCCGTCGTGTTTTGTTTCTGTAAGAACCTGGGGCCATAGGACCAGCCAGTCGGTAACTTTTTTCAAGTACAACTTTCTTATGTACAAAGCGTCCTGTCATTACTAGACCCACTGGTGACCACCCGCTGTGTAACACCCACTGCGCCCTTATATATCCACCGTTTTCCTGCTGCAGACGGGAAAGGTGTCTAACCAAGAAGTCAGAAATGTCATGCAGCAGTGCGCACCCCCTTCTGGTGTCACGCCGAACTAGTTTGGTTCGTGCCATGCACATACCGTCGTGTTTTGTTTCTGTAAGAACCTGGGGCCATAGGACCAGCCAGTCGGTACCTTTTTTCCAGAAGAACTTTCTTAAGTACGAAGCGTCCTATCATTACTAGAACTGTTGCCGTCGTGTTTTGTTTCTGTAAGAACCTGGGGCCATAGGACCAGCCAGTCGGTAACTTTTTTCAAGTACAACTTTCTTATGTACAAAGCGTCCTGTCATTACTAGACCCACTGGTGACCACCCGCTGTGTAACACCCACTGCGCCCTTATATATCCACCGTTTTCCTGCTGCAGACGGGAAAGGTGTCTAACCAAGAAGTCAGAAATGTCATGCAGCAGTGCGCACCCCCTTCTGGTGTCACGCCGAACTGTTTTGTTTCTGTAAGAACCTGGGGCCATAGGACCAGCCAGTCGGTACCTTTTTTCCACAAGAACTTTCTTAAGTACAAAGGGTCCTATCATTACTAGAACTGTTGCCGTCGTGTTTTGTTTCTGTAAGAACCTGGGGCCATAGGACCAGCCAGTCGGTAACTTTTTTCAAGTATAACTTTCTTATGTACAAAGCGTCCTGTCATTACTAGACCCACTGGTGACCACCCGCTGTGTAACACCCACTGCGCCCTTATATATCCACCGTTTTCCTGCTGCAGACGGGAAAGGTGTCTAACCAAGAAGTCAGAAATGTCATGCAGCAGTGCGCACCCCCTTCTGGTGTCACGCCGAACTGTTTTGTTTCTGTAAGAACCTGGGGCCATAGGACCAGCCAGTCGGTACCTTTTTTCCACAAGAACTTTCTTAAGTACGAAGCGTCCTATCATTACTAGAACTGTTGCCGTCGTGTTTTGTTTCTGTAAGAACCTGGGGCCATAGGACCAGCCAGTCGGTAACTTTTTTCAAGTACAACTTTCTTATGTACAAAGCGTCCTGTCATTACTAGACCCACTGGTGACCACCCGCTGTGTAACACCCACTGCGCCCTTATATATCCACCGTTTTCCTGCTGCAGACGGGAAAGGTGTCTAACCAAGAAGTCAGAAATGTCATGCAGCAGTGCGCACCCCCTTCTGGTGTCACGCCGAACTGTTTTGTTTCTGTAAGAACCTGGGGCCATAGGACCAGCCAGTCGGTACCTTTTTTCCAGAAGAACTTTCTTAAGTACAAAGGGTCCTATCATTACTAGAACTGTTGCCGTCGTGTTTTGTTTCTGTAAGAACCTGGGGCCATAGGACCAGCCAGTCGGTAACTTTTTTCAAGTACAACTTTCTTATGTACAAAGCGTCCTGTCATTACTAGACCCACTGGTGACCACCCGCTGTGTAACACCCACTGCGCCCTTATATATCCACCGTTTTCCTGCTGCAGACGGGAAAGGTGTCTAACCAAGAAGTCAGAAATGTCATGCAGCAGTGCGCACCCCCTTCTGGTGTCACGCCGAACTAGTTTGGTTCGTGCCATGCACACACCGTCGTGTTTTGTTTCTGTAAGAACCTGGGGCCATAGGACCAGCCAGTCGGTACCTTTTTTCCACAAGAACTTTCTTAAGTACAAAGCGTCCTATCATTACTAGAACTGTTGCCGTCGTGTTTTGTTTCTGTAAGAACCTGGGGCCATAGGACCAGCCATTCGGTAACTTTTTTCAAGTACAACTTTCTTATGTACAAAGCGTCCTGTCATTACTAGACCCACTGGTGACCACCCGCTGTGTAACACCCACTGCGCCCTTATATATCCACCGTTTTCCTGCTGCAGACGGGAAAGGTGTCTAACCAAGAAGTCAGAAATGTCATGCAGCAGTGCGCACCCCCTTCTGGTGTCACGCCGAACTGTTTTGTTTCTGTAAGAACCTGGGGCCATAGGACCAGCCAGTCGGTACCTTTTTTCCAGAAGAACTTTCTTAAGTACAAAGGGTCCTATCATTACTAGAACTGTTGCCGTCGTGTTTTGTTTCTGTAAGAACCTGGGGCCATAGGACCAGCCAGTCGGTAACTTTTTTCAAGTACAACTTTCTTATGTACAAAGCGTCCTGTCATTACTAGACCCACTGGTGACCACCCGCTGTGTAACACCCACTGCGCCCTTATATATCCACCGTTTTCCTGCTGCAGACGGGAAAGGTGTCTAACCAAGAAGTCAGAAATGTCATGCAGCAGTGCGCACCCCCTTCTGGTGTCACGCCGAACTGTTTTGTTTCTGTAAGAACCTGGGGCCATAGGACCAGCCAGTCGGTACCTTTTTTCCACAAGAACTTTCTTAAGTACAAAGGGTCCTATCATTACTAGAACTGTTGCCGTCGTGTTTTGTTTCTGTAAGAACCTGGGGCCATAGGACCAGCCAGTCGGTAACTTTTTTCAAGTACAACTTTCTTATGTACAAAGCGTCCTGTCATTACTAGACCCACTGGTGACCACCCGCTGTGTAACACCCACTGCGCCCTTATATATCCACCGTTTTCCTGCTGCAGACGGGAAAGGTGTCTAACCAAGAAGTCAGAAATGTCATGCAGCAGTGCGCACCCCCTTCTGGTGTCACGCCGAACTGTTTTGTTTCTGTAAGAACCTGGGGCCATAGGACCAGCCAGTCGGTACCTTTTTTCCACAAGAACTTTCTTAAGTACGAAGGGTCCTATCATTACTAGAACTGTTGCCGTCGTGTTTTGTTTCTGTAAGAACCTGGGGCCATAGGACCAGCCAGTCGGTAACTTTTTTCAAGTACAACTTTCTTATGTACAAAGCGTCCTGTCATTACTAGACCCACTGGTGACCACCCGCTGTGTAACACCCACTGCGCCCTTATATATCCACCGTTTTCCTGCTGCAGACGGGAAAGGTGTCTAACCAAGAAGTCAGAAATGTCATGCAGCAGTGCGCACCCCCTTCTGGTGTCACGCCGAACTGTTTTGTTTCTGTAAGAACCTGGGGCCATAGGACCAGCCAGTCGGTACCTTTTTTCCAGAAGAACTTTCTTAAGTACAAAGGGTCCTATCATTACTAGAACTGTTGCCGTCGTGTTTTGTTTCTGTAAGAACCTGGGGCCATAGGACCAGCCAGTCGGTAACTTTTTTCAAGTACAACTTTCTTATGTACAAAGCGTCCTGTCATTACTAGACCCACTGGTGACCACCCGCTGTGTAACACCCACTGCGCCCTTATATATCCACCGTTTTCCTGCTGCAGACGGGAAAGGTGTCTAACCAAGAAGTCAGAAATGTCATGCAGCAGTGCGCACCCCCTTCTGGTGTCACGCCGAACTGTTTTGTTTCTGTAAGAACCTGGGGCCATAGGACCAGCCAGTCGGTACCTTTTTTCCAGAAGAACTTTCTTAAGTACAAAGGGTCCTATCATTACTAGAACTGTTGCCGTCGTGTTTTGTTTCTGTAAGAACCTGGGGCCATAGGACCAGCCAGTCGGTAACTTTTTTCAAGTACAACTTTCTTATGTACAAAGCGTCCTGTCATTACTAGACCCACTGGTGACCACCCGCTGTGTAACACCCACTGCGCCCTTATATATCCACCGTTTTCCTGCTGCAGACGGGAAAGGTGTCTAACCAAGAAGTCAGAAATGTCATGCAGCAGTGCGCACCCCCTTCTGGTGTCACGCCGAACTGTTTTGTTTCTGTAAGAACCTGGGGCCATAGGACCAGCCAGTCGGTACCTTTTTTCCACAAGAACTTTCTTAAGTACGAAGCGTCCTATCATTGCTAGAACTGTTGCCGTCGTGTTTTGTTTCTGTAAGAACCTGGGGCCATAGGACCAGCCAGTCGGTAACTTTTTTCAAGTACAACTTTCTTATGTACAAAGCGTCCTGTCATTACTAGACCCACTGGTGACCACCCGCTGTGTAACACCCACTGCGCCCTTATATATCCACCGTTTTCCTGCTGCAGACGGGAAAGGTGTCTAACCAAGAAGTCAGAAATGTCATGCAGCAGTGCGCACCCCCTTCTGGTGTCACGTCGAACTGTTTTGTTTCTGTAAGAACCTGGGGCCATAGGACCAGCCAGTCGGTACCTTTTTTCCAGAAGAACTTTCTTAAGTACAAAGGGTCCTATCATTACTAGAACTGTTGCCGTCGTGTTTTGTTTCTGTAAGAACCTGGGGCCATAGGACCAGCCAGTCGGTAACTTTTTTCAAGTACAACTTTCTTATGTACAAAGCGTCCTGTCATTACTAGACCCACTGGTGACCACCCGCTGTGTAACACCCACTGCGCCCTTATATATCCACCGTTTTCCTGCTGCAGACGGGAAAGGTGTCTAACCAAGAAGTCAGAAATGTCATGCAGCAGTGCGCACCCCCTTCTGGTGTCACGCCGAACTGTTTTGTTTCTGTAAGAACCTGGGGCCATAGGACCAGCCAGTCGGTACCTTTTTTCCACAAGAACTTTCTTAAGTACGAAGCGTCCTATCATTACTAGAACTGTTGCCGTCGTGTTTTGTTTCTGTAAGAACCTGGGGCCATAGGACCAGCCAGTCGGTAACTTTTTTCAAGTACAACTTTCTTATGTACAAAGCGTCCTGTCATTACTAGACCCACTGGTGACCACCCGCTGTGTAACACCCACTGCGCCCTTATATATCCACCGTTTTCCTGCTGCAGACGGGAAAGGTGTCTAACCAAGAAGTCAGAAATGTCATGCAGCAGTGCGCACCCCCTTCTGGTGTCACGCCGAACTGTTTTGTTTCTGTAAGAACCTGGGGCCATAGGACCAGCCAGTCGGTACCTTTTTTCCAGAAGAACTTTCTTAAGTACAAAGGGTCCTATCATTACTAGAACTGTTGCCGTCGTGTTTTGTTTCTGTAAGAACCTGGGGCCATAGGACCAGCCAGTCGGTAACTTTTTTCAAGTACAACTTTCTTATGTACAAAGCGTCCTGTCATTACTAGACCCACTGGTGACCACCCGCTGTGTAACACCCACTGCGCCCTTATATATCCACCGTTTTCCTGCTGCAGACGGGAAAGGTGTCTAACCAAGAAGTCAGAAATGTCATGCAGCAGTGCGCACCCCCTTCTGGTGTCACGCCGAACTGTTTTGTTTCTGTAAGAACCTGGGGCCATAGGACCAGCCAGTCGGTACCTTTTTTCCACAAGAACTTTCTTAAGTACGAAGCGTCCTATCATTACTAGAACTGTTGCCGTCGTGTTTTGTTTCTGTAAGAACCTGGGGCCATAGGACCAGCCAGTCGGTAACTTTTTTCAAGAACAACTTTCTTATGTACAAAGCGTCCTGTCATTACTAGACCCACTGGTGACCACCCGCTGTGTAACACCCACTGCGCCCTTATATATCCACCGTTTTCCTGCTGCAGACGGGAAAGGTGTCTAACCAAGAAGTCAGAAATGTCATGCAGCAGTGCGCACCCCCTTCTGGTGTCACGCCGAACTGTTTTGTTTCTGTAAGAACCTGGGGCCATAGGACCAGCCAGTCGGTACCTTTTTTCCAGAAGAACTTTCTTAAGTACAAAGGGTCCTATCATTACTAGAACTGTTGCCGTCGTGTTTTGTTTTTGTAAGAACCTGGGGCCATAGGACCAGCCAGTCGGTAACTTTTTTCAAGTACAACTTTCTTATGTACAAAGCGTCCTGTCATTACTAGACCCACTGGTGACCACCCGCTGTGTAACACCCACTGCGCCCTTATATATCCACCGTTTTCCTGCTGCAGACGGGAAAGGTGTCTAACCAAGAAGTCAGAAATGTCATGCAGCAGTGCGCACCCCCTTCTGGTGTCACGCCGAACTGTTTTGTTTCTGTAAGAACCTGGGGCCATAGGACCAGCCAGTCGGTACCTTTTTTCCACAAGAACTTTCTTAAGTACGAAGCGTCCTATCATTACTAGAACTGTTGCCGTCGTGTTTTGTTTCTGTAAGAACCTGGGGCCATAGGACCAGCCAGTCGGTAACTTTTTTCAAGTACAACTTTCTTATGTACAAAGCGTCCTGTCATTACTAGACCCACTGGTGACCACCCGCTGTGTAACACCCACTGCGCCCTTATATATCCACCGTTTTCCTGCTGCAGACGGGAAAGGTGTCTAACCAAGAAGTCAGAAATGTCATGCAGCAGTGCGCACCCCCTTCTGGTGTCACGCCGAACTAGTTTGGTTCGTGCCATGCACATACCGTCGTGTTTTGTTTCTGTAAGAACCTGGGGCCATAGGACCAGCCAGTCGGTAACTTTTTTCAAGTACAACTTTCTTATGTACAAAGCGTCCTGTCATTACTAGACCCACTGGTGACCACCCGCTGTGTAACACCCACTGCGCCCTTATATATCCACCGTTTTCCTGCTGCAGACGGGAAAGGTGTCTAACCAAGAAGTCAGAAATGTCATGCAGCAGTGCGCACCCCCTTCTGGTGTCACGCCGAACTAGTTTGGTTCGTGCCATGCACATACCGTCGTGTTTTGTTTCTGTAAGAACCTGGGGCCATAGGACCAGCCAGTCGGTACCTTTTTTCCAGAAGAACTTTCTTAAGTACGAAGCGTCCTATCATTACTAGAACTGTTGCCGTCGTGTTTTGTTTCTGTAAGAACCTGGGGCCATAGGACCAGCCAGTCGGTAACTTTTTTCAAGTACAACTTTCTTATGTACAAAGCGTCCTGTCATTACTAGACCCACTGGTGACCACCCGCTGTGTAACACCCACTGCGCCCTTATATATCCACCGTTTTCCTGCTGCAGACGGGAAAGGTGTCTAACCAAGAAGTCAGAAATGTCATGCAGCAGTGCGCACCCCCTTCTGGTGTCACGCCGAACTGTTTTGTTTCTGTAAGAACCTGGGGCCATAGGACCAGCCAGTCGGTACCTTTTTTCCACAAGAACTTTCTTAAGTACGAAGCGTCCTATCATTGCTAGAACTGTTGCCGTCGTGTTTTGTTTCTGTAAGAACCTGGGGCCATAGGACCAGCCAGTCGGTAACTTTTTTCAAGTACAACTTTCTTATGTACAAAGCGTCCTGTCATTACTAGACCCACTGGTGACCACCCGCTGTGTAACACCCACTGCGCCCTTATATATCCACCGTTTTCCTGCTGCAGACGGGAAAGGTGTCTAACCAAGAAGTCAGAAATGTCATGCAGCAGTGCGCACCCCCTTCTGGTGTCACGTCGAACTGTTTTGTTTCTGTAAGAACCTGGGGCCATAGGACCAGCCAGTCGGTACCTTTTTTCCAGAAGAACTTTCTTAAGTACAAAGGGTCCTATCATTACTAGAACTGTTGCCGTCGTGTTTTGTTTCTGTAAGAACCTGGGGCCATAGGACCAGCCAGTCGGTAACTTTTTTCAAGTATAACTTTCTTATGTACAAAGCGTCCTGTCATTACTAGACCCACTGGTGACCACCCGCTGTGTAACACCCACTGCGCCCTTATATATCCACCGTTTTCCTGCTGCAGACGGGAAAGGTGTCTAACCAAGAAGTCAGAAATGTCATGCAGCAGTGCGCACCCCCTTCTGGTGTCACGCCGAACTGTTTTGTTTCTGTAAGAACCTGGGGCCATAGGACCAGCCAGTCGGTACCTTTTTTCCACAAGAACTTTCTTAAGTACGAAGCGTCCTATCATTACTAGAACTGTTGCCGTCGTGTTTTGTTTCTGTAAGAACCTGGGGCCATAGGACCAGCCAGTCGGTAACTTTTTTCAAGTACAACTTTCTTATGTACAAAGCGTCCTGTCATTACTAGACCCACTGGTGACCACCCGCTGTGTAACACCCACTGCGCCCTTATATATCCACCGTTTTCCTGCTGCAGACGGGAAAGGTGTCTAACCAAGAAGTCAGAAATGTCATGCAGCAGTGCGCACCCCCTTCTGGTGTCACGCCGAACTGTTTTGTTTCTGTAAGAACCTGGGGCCATAGGACCAGCCAGTCGGTACCTTTTTTCCAGAAGAACTTTCTTAAGTACAAAGGGTCCTATCATTACTAGAACTGTTGCCGTCGTGTTTTGTTTCTGTAAGAACCTGGGGCCATAGGACCAGCCAGTCGGTAACTTTTTTCAAGTACAACTTTCTTATGTACAAAGCGTCCTGTCATTACTAGACCCACTGGTGACCACCCGCTGTGTAACACCCACTGCGCCCTTATATATCCACCGTTTTCCTGCTGCAGACGGGAAAGGTGTCTAACCAAGAAGTCAGAAATGTCATGCAGCAGTGCGCACCCCCTTCTGGTGTCACGCCGAACTGTTTTGTTTCTGTAAGAACCTGGGGCCATAGGACCAGCCAGTCGGTACCTTTTTTCCACAAGAACTTTCTTAAGTACGAAGCGTCCTATCATTACTAGAACTGTTGCCGTCGTGTTTTGTTTCTGTAAGAACCTGGGGCCATAGGACCAGCCAGTCGGTAACTTTTTTCAAGTACAACTTTCTTATGTACAAAGCGTCCTGTCATTACTAGACCCACTGGTGACCACCCGCTGTGTAACACCCACTGCGCCCTTATATATCCACCGTTTTCCTGCTGCAGACGGGAAAGGTGTCTAACCAAGAAGTCAGAAATGTCATGCAGCAGTGCGCACCCCCTTCTGGTGTCACGCCGAACTAGTTTGGTTCGTGCCATGCACATACCGTCGTGTTTTGTTTCTGTAAGAACCTGGGGCCATAGGACCAGCCAGTCGGTAACTTTTTTCAAGTACAACTTTCTTATGTACAAAGCGTCCTGTCATTACTAGACCCACTGGTGACCACCCGCTGTGTAACACCCACTGCGCCCTTATATATCCACCGTTTTCCTGCTGCAGACGGGAAAGGTGTCTAACCAAGAAGTCAGAAATGTCATGCAGCAGTGCGCACCCCCTTCTGGTGTCACGCCGAACTGTTTTGTTTCTGTAAGAACCTGGGGCCATAGGACCAGCCAGTCGGTACCTTTTTTCCACAAGAACTTTCTTAAGTACGAAGCGTCCTATCATTACTAGAACTGTTGCCGTCGTGTTTTGTTTCTGTAAGAACCTGGGGCCATAGGACCAGCCAGTCGGTAACTTTTTTCAAGTACAACTTTCTTATGTACAAAGCGTCCTGTCATTACTAGACCCACTGGTGACCACCCGCTGTGTAACACCCACTGCGCCCTTATATATCCACCGTTTTCCTGCTGCAGACGGGAAAGGTGTCTAACCAAGAAGTCAGAAATGTCATGCAGCAGTGCGCACCCCCTTCTGGTGTCACGCCGAACTGTTTTGTTTCTGTAAGAACCTGGGGCCATAGGACCAGCCAGTCGGTACCTTTTTTCCACAAGAACTTTCTTAAGTACGAAGCGTCCTATCATTACTAGAACTGTTGCCGTCGTGTTTTGTTTCTGTAAGAACCTGGGGCCATAGGACCAGCCAGTCGGTAACTTTTTTCAAGTACAACTTTCTTATGTACAAAGCGTCCTGTCATTACTAGACCCACTGGTGACCACCCGCTGTGTAACACCCACTGCGCCCTTATATATCCACCGTTTTCCTGCTGCAGACGGGAAAGGTGTCTAACCAAGAAGTCAGAAATGTCATGCAGCAGTGCGCACCCCCTTCTGGTGTCACGCCGAACTAGTTTGGTTCGTGCCATGCACACACCGTCGTGTTTTGTTTCTGTAAGAACCTGGGGCCATAGGACCAGCCAGTCGGTACCTTTTTTCCACAAGAACATTCTTAAGTACAAAGCGTCCTATCATTACTAGAACTGTTGCCGTCGTGTTTTGTTTCTGTAAGAACCTGGGGCCATAGGACCAGCCAGTCGGTAACTTTTTTCAAGTACAACTTTCTTATGTACAAAGCGTCCTGTCATTACTAGACCCACTGGTGACCACCCGCTGTGTAACACCCACTGCGCCCTTATATATCCACCGTTTTCCTGCTGCAGACGGGAAAGGTGTCTAACCAAGAAGTCAGAAATGTCATGCAGCAGTGCGCACCCCCTTCTGGTGTCACGCCGAACTGTTTTGTTTCTGTAAGAACCTGGGGCCATAGGACCAGCCAGTCGGTACCTTTTTTCCAGAAGAACTTTCTTAAGTACAAAGGGTCCTATCATTACTAGAACTGTTGCCGTCGTGTTTTGTTTCTGTAAGAACCTGGGGCCATAGGACCAGCCAGTCGGTAACTTTTTTCAAGTACAACTTTCTTATGTACAAAGCGTCCTGTCATTACTAGACCCACTGGTGACCACCCGCTGTGTAACACCCACTGCGCCCTTATATATCCACCGTTTTCCTGCTGCAGACGGGAAAGGTGTCTAACCAAGAAGTCAGAAATGTCATGCAGCAGTGCGCACCCCCTTCTGGTGTCACGCCGAACTGTTTTGTTTCTGTAAGAACCTGGGGCCATAGGACCAGCCAGTCGGTACCTTTTTTCCAGAAGAACTTTCTTAAGTACAAAGGGTCCTATCATTACTAGAACTGTTGCCGTCGTGTTTTGTTTCTGTAAGAACCTGGGGCCATAGGACCAGCCAGTCGGTAACTTTTTTCAAGTACAACTTTCTTATGTACAAAGCGTCCTGTCATTACTAGACCCACTGGTGACCACCCGCTGTGTAACACCCACTGCGCCCTTATATATCCACCGTTTTCCTGCTGCAGACGGGAAAGGTGTCTAACCAAGAAGTCAGAAATGTCATGCAGCAGTGCGCACCCCCTTCTGGTGTCACGCCGAACTGTTTTGTTTCTGTAAGAACCTGGGGCCATAGGACCAGCCAGTCGGTACCTTTTTTCCACAAGAACTTTCTTAAGTACGAAGCGTCCTATCATTACTAGAACTGTTGCCGTCGTGTTTTGTTTCTGTAAGAACCTGGGGCCATAGGACCAGCCAGTCGGTAACTTTTTTCAAGTACAACTTTCTTATGTACAAAGCGTCCTGTCATTACTAGACCCACTGGTGACCACCCGCTGTGTAACACCCACTGCGCCCTTATATATCCACCGTTTTCCTGCTGCAGACGGGAAAGGTGTCTAACCAAGAAGTCAGAAATGTCATGCAGCAGTGCGCACCCCCTTCTGGTGTCACGCCGAACTGTTTTGTTTCTGTAAGAACCTGGGGCCATAGGACCAGCCAGTCGGTACCTTTTTTCCAGAAGAACTTTCTTAAGTACAAAGGGTCCTATCATTACTAGAACTGTTGCCGTCGTGTTTTGTTTCTGTAAGAACCTGGGGCCATAGGACCAGCCAGTCGGTAACTTTTTTCAAGTACAACTTTCTTATGTACAAAGCGTCCTGTCATTACTAGACCCACTGGTGACCACCCGCTGTGTAACACCCACTGCGCCCTTATATATCCACCGTTTTCCTGCTGCAGACGGGAAAGGTGTCTAACCAAGAAGTCAGAAATGTCATGCAGCAGTGCGCACCCCCTTCTGGTGTCACGCCGAACTGTTTTGTTTCTGTAAGAACCTGGGGCCATAGGACCAGCCAGTCGGTACCTTTTTTCCAGAAGAACTTTCTTAAGTACAAAGGGTCCTATCATTACTAGAACTGTTGCCGTCGTGTTTTGTTTCTGTAAGAACCTGGGGCCATAGGACCAGCCAGTCGGTAACTTTTTTCAAGTACAACTTTCTTATGTACAAAGCGTCCTGTCATTACTAGACCCACTGGTGACCACCCGCTGTGTAACACCCACTGCGCCCTTATATATCCACCGTTTTCCTGCTGCAGACGGGAAAGGTGTCTAACCAAGAAGTCAGAAATGTCATGCAGCAGTGCGCACCCCCTTCTGGTGTCACGCCGAACTGTTTTGTTTCTGTAAGAACCTGGGGCCATAGGACCAGCCAGTCGGTACCTTTTTTCCACAAGAACTTTCTTAAGTACGAAGCGTCCTATCATTGCTAGAACTGTTGCCGTCGTGTTTTGTTTCTGTAAGAACCTGGGGCCATAGGACCAGCCAGTCGGTAACTTTTTTCAAGTACAACTTTCTTATGTACAAAGCGTCCTGTCATTACTAGACCCACTGGTGACCACCCGCTGTGTAACACCCACTGCGCCCTTATATATCCACCGTTTTCCTGCTGCAGACGGGAAAGGTGTCTAACCAAGAAGTCAGAAATGTCATGCAGCAGTGCGCACCCCCTTCTGGTGTCACGTCGAACTGTTTTGTTTCTGTAAGAACCTGGGGCCATAGGACCAGCCAGTCGGTACCTTTTTTCCAGAAGAACTTTCTTAAGTACAAAGGGTCCTATCATTACTAGAACTGTTGCCGTCGTGTTTTGTTTCTGTAAGAACCTGGGGCCATAGGACCAGCCAGTCGGTAACTTTTTTCAAGTATAACTTTCTTATGTACAAAGCGTCCTGTCATTACTAGACCCACTGGTGACCACCCGCTGTGTAACACCCACTGCGCCCTTATATATCCACCGTTTTCCTGCTGCAGACGGGAAAGGTGTCTAACCAAGAAGTCAGAAATGTCATGCAGCAGTGCGCACCCCCTTCTGGTGTCACGCCGAACTGTTTTGTTTCTGTAAGAACCTGGGGCCATAGGACCAGCCAGTCGGTACCTTTTTTCCACAAGAACTTTCTTAAGTACGAAGCGTCCTATCATTACTAGAACTGTTGCCGTCGTGTTTTGTTTCTGTAAGAACCTGGGGCCATAGGACCAGCCAGTCGGTAACTTTTTTCAAGTACAACTTTCTTATGTACAAAGCGTCCTGTCATTACTAGACCCACTGGTGACCACCCGCTGTGTAACACCCACTGCGCCCTTATATATCCACCGTTTTCCTGCTGCAGACGGGAAAGGTGTCTAACCAAGAAGTCAGAAATGTCATGCAGCAGTGCGCACCCCCTTCTGGTGTCACGCCGAACTGTTTTGTTTCTGTAAGAACCTGGGGCCATAGGACCAGCCAGTCGGTACCTTTTTTCCAGAAGAACTTTCTTAAGTACAAAGGGTCCTATCATTACTAGAACTGTTGCCGTCGTGTTTTGTTTCTGTAAGAACCTGGGGCCATAGGACCAGCCAGTCGGTAACTTTTTTCAAGTACAACTTTCTTATGTACAAAGCGTCCTGTCATTACTAGACCCACTGGTGACCACCCGCTGTGTAACACCCACTGCGCCCTTATATATCCACCGTTTTCCTGCTGCAGACGGGAAAGGTGTCTAACCAAGAAGTCAGAAATGTCATGCAGCAGTGCGCACCCCCTTCTGGTGTCACGCCGAACTGTTTTGTTTCTGTAAGAACCTGGGGCCATAGGACCAGCCAGTCGGTACCTTTTTTCCACAAGAACTTTCTTAAGTACGAAGCGTCCTATCATTACTAGAACTGTTGCCGTCGTGTTTTGTTTCTGTAAGAACCTGGGGCCATAGGACCAGCCAGTCGGTAACTTTTTTCAAGTACAACTTTCTTATGTACAAAGCGTCCTGTCATTACTAGACCCACTGGTGACCACCCGCTGTGTAACACCCACTGCGCCCTTATATATCCACCGTTTTCCTGCTGCAGACGGGAAAGGTGTCTAACCAAGAAGTCAGAAATGTCATGCAGCAGTGCGCACCCCCTTCTGGTGTCACGCCGAACTAGTTTGGTTCGTGCCATGCACATACCGTCGTGTTTTGTTTCTGTAAGAACCTGGGGCCATAGGACCAGCCAGTCGGTAACTTTTTTCAAGTACAACTTTCTTATGTACAAAGCGTCCTGTCATTACTAGACCCACTGGTGACCACCCGCTGTGTAACACCCACTGCGCCCTTATATATCCACCGTTTTCCTGCTGCAGACGGGAAAGGTGTCTAACCAAGAAGTCAGAAATGTCATGCAGCAGTGCGCACCCCCTTCTGGTGTCACGCCGAACTAGTTTGGTTCGTGCCATGCACATACCGTCGTGTTTTGTTTCTGTAAGAACCTGGGGCCATAGGACCAGCCAGTCGGTACCTTTTTTCCAGAAGAACTTTCTTAAGTACGAAGCGTCCTATCATTACTAGAACTGTTGCCGTCGTGTTTTGTTTCTGTAAGAACCTGGGGCCATAGGACCAGCCAGTCGGTAACTTTTTTCAAGTACAACTTTCTTATGTACAAAGCGTCCTGTCATTACTAGACCCACTGGTGACCACCCGCTGTGTAACACCCACTGCGCCCTTATATATCCACCGTTTTCCTGCTGCAGACGGGAAAGGTGTCTAACCAAGAAGTCAGAAATGTCATGCAGCAGTGCGCACCCCCTTCTGGTGTCACGCCGAACTGTTTTGTTTCTGTAAGAACCTGGGGCCATAGGACCAGCCAGTCGGTACCTTTTTTCCACAAGAACTTTCTTAAGTACGAAGCGTCCTATCATTACTAGAACTGTTGCCGTCGTGTTTTGTTTCTGTAAGAACCTGGGGCCATAGGACCAGCCAGTCGGTAACTTTTTTCAAGTACAACTTTCTTATGTACAAAGCGTCCTGTCATTACTAGACCCACTGGTGACCACCCGCTGTGTAACACCCACTGCGCCCTTATATATCCACCGTTTTCCTGCTGCAGACGGGAAAGGTGTCTAACCAAGAAGTCAGAAATGTCATGCAGCAGTGCGCACCCCCTTCTGGTGTCACGCCGAACTAGTTTGGTTCGTGCCATGCACATACCGTCGTGTTTTGTTTCTGTAAGAACCTGGGGCCATAGGACCAGCCAGTCGGTACCTTTTTTCCAGAAGAACTTTCTTAAGTACGAAGCGTCCTATCATTACTAGAACTGTTGCCGTCGTGTTTTGTTTCTGTAAGAACCTGGGGCCATAGGACCAGCCAGTCGGTAACTTTTTTCAAGTACAACTTTCTTATGTACAAAGCGTCCTGTCATTACTAGACCCACTGGTGACCACCCGCTGTGTAACACCCACTGCGCCCTTATATATCCACCGTTTTCCTGCTGCAGACGGGAAAGGTGTCTAACCAAGAAGTCAGAAATGTCATGCAGCAGTGCGCACCCCCTTCTGGTGTCACGCCGAACTGTTTTGTTTCTGTAAGAACCTGGGGCCATAGGACCAGCCAGTCGGTACCTTTTTTCCACAAGAACTTTCTTAAGTACAAAGGGTCCTATCATTACTAGAACTGTTGCCGTCGTGTTTTGTTTCTGTAAGAACCTGGGGCCATAGGACCAGCCAGTCGGTAACTTTTTTCAAGTATAACTTTCTTATGTACAAAGCGTCCTGTCATTACTAGACCCACTGGTGACCACCCGCTGTGTAACACCCACTGCGCCCTTATATATCCACCGTTTTCCTGCTGCAGACGGGAAAGGTGTCTAACCAAGAAGTCAGAAATGTCATGCAGCAGTGCGCACCCCCTTCTGGTGTCACGCCGAACTGTTTTGTTTCTGTAAGAACCTGGGGCCATAGGACCAGCCAGTCGGTACCTTTTTTCCACAAGAACTTTCTTAAGTACGAAGCGTCCTATCATTACTAGAACTGTTGCCGTCGTGTTTTGTTTCTGTAAGAACCTGGGGCCATAGGACCAGCCAGTCGGTAACTTTTTTCAAGTACAACTTTCTTATGTACAAAGCGTCCTGTCATTACTAGACCCACTGGTGACCACCCGCTGTGTAACACCCACTGCGCCCTTATATATCCACCGTTTTCCTGCTGCAGACGGGAAAGGTGTCTAACCAAGAAGTCAGAAATGTCATGCAGCAGTGCGCACCCCCTTCTGGTGTCACGCCGAACTGTTTTGTTTCTGTAAGAACCTGGGGCCATAGGACCAGCCAGTCGGTACCTTTTTTCCAGAAGAACTTTCTTAAGTACAAAGGGTCCTATCATTACTAGAACTGTTGCCGTCGTGTTTTGTTTCTGTAAGAACCTGGGGCCATAGGACCAGCCAGTCGGTAACTTTTTTCAAGTACAACTTTCTTATGTACAAAGCGTCCTGTCATTACTAGACCCACTGGTGACCACCCGCTGTGTAACACCCACTGCGCCCTTATATATCCACCGTTTTCCTGCTGCAGACGGGAAAGGTGTCTAACCAAGAAGTCAGAAATGTCATGCAGCAGTGCGCACCCCCTTCTGGTGTCACGCCGAACTAGTTTGGTTCGTGCCATGCACACACCGTCGTGTTTTGTTTCTGTAAGAACCTGGGGCCATAGGACCAGCCAGTCGGTACCTTTTTTCCACAAGAACTTTCTTAAGTACAAAGCGTCCTATCATTACTAGAACTGTTGCCGTCGTGTTTTGTTTCTGTAAGAACCTGGGGCCATAGGACCAGCCAGTCGGTAACTTTTTTCAAGTACAACTTTCTTATGTACAAAGCGTCCTGTCATTACTAGACCCACTGGTGACCACCCGCTGTGTAACACCCACTGCGCCCTTATATATCCACCGTTTTCCTGCTGCAGACGGGAAAGGTGTCTAACCAAGAAGTCAGAAATGTCATGCAGCAGTGCGCACCCCCTTCTGGTGTCACGCCGAACTGTTTTGTTTCTGTAAGAACCTGGGGCCATAGGACCAGCCAGTCGGTACCTTTTTTCCAGAAGAACTTTCTTAAGTACAAAGGGTCCTATCATTACTAGAACTGTTGCCGTCGTGTTTTGTTTCTGTAAGAACCTGGGGCCATAGGACCAGCCAGTCGGTAACTTTTTTCAAGTACAACTTTCTTATGTACAAAGCGTCCTGTCATTACTAGACCCACTGGTGACCACCCGCTGTGTAACACCCACTGCGCCCTTATATATCCACCGTTTTCCTGCTGCAGACGGGAAAGGTGTCTAACCAAGAAGTCAGAAATGTCATGCAGCAGTGCGCACCCCCTTCTGGTGTCACGCCGAACTGTTTTGTTTCTGTAAGAACCTGGGGCCATAGGACCAGCCAGTCGGTACCTTTTTTCCAGAAGAACTTTCTTAAGTACAAAGGGTCCTATCATTACTAGAACTGTTGCCGTCGTGTTTTGTTTCTGTAAGAACCTGGGGCCATAGGACCAGCCAGTCGGTAACTTTTTTCAAGTACAACTTTCTTATGTACAAAGCGTCCTGTCATTACTAGACCCACTGGTGACCACCCGCTGTGTAACACCCACTGCGCCCTTATATATCCACCGTTTTCCTGCTGCAGACGGGAAAGGTGTCTAACCAAGAAGTCAGAAATGTCATGCAGCAGTGCGCACCCCCTTCTGGTGTCACGCCGAACTGTTTTGTTTCTGTAAGAACCTGGGGCCATAGGACCAGCCAGTCGGTACCTTTTTTCCACAAGAACTTTCTTAAGTACGAAGCGTCCTATCATTACTAGAACTGTTGCCGTCGTGTTTTGTTTCTGTAAGAACCTGGGGCCATAGGACCAGCCAGTCGGTAACTTTTTTCAAGTACAACTTTCTTATGTACAAAGCGTCCTGTCATTACTAGACCCACTGGTGACCACCCGCTGTGTAACACCCACTGCGCCCTTATATATCCACCGTTTTCCTGCTGCAGACGGGAAAGGTGTCTAACCAAGAAGTCAGAAATGTCATGCAGCAGTGCGCACCCCCTTCTGGTGTCACGCCGAACTGTTTTGTTTCTGTAAGAACCTGGGGCCATAGGACCAGCCAGTCGGTACCTTTTTTCCAGAAGAACTTTCTTAAGTACAAAGGGTCCTATCATTACTAGAACTGTTGCCGTCGTGTTTTGTTTCTGTAAGAACCTGGGGCCATAGGACCAGCCAGTCGGTAACTTTTTTCAAGTACAACTTTCTTATGTACAAAGCGTCCTGTCATTACTAGACCCACTGGTGACCACCCGCTGTGTAACACCCACTGCGCCCTTATATATCCACCGTTTTCCTGCTGCAGACGGGAAAGGTGTCTAACCAAGAAGTCAGAAATGTCATGCAGCAGTGCGCACCCCCTTCTGGTGTCACGCCGAACTGTTTTGTTTCTGTAAGAACCTGGGGCCATAGGACCAGCCAGTCGGTACCTTTTTTCCAGAAGAACTTTCTTAAGTACAAAGGGTCCTATCATTACTAGAACTGTTGCCGTCGTGTTTTGTTTCTGTAAGAACCTGGGGCCATAGGACCAGCCAGTCGGTAACTTTTTTCAAGTACAACTTTCTTATGTACAAAGCGTCCTGTCATTACTAGACCCACTGGTGACCACCCGCTGTGTAACACCCACTGCGCCCTTATATATCCACCGTTTTCCTGCTGCAGACGGGAAAGGTGTCTAACCAAGAAGTCAGAAATGTCATGCAGCAGTGCGCACCCCCTTCTGGTGTCACGCCGAACTGTTTTGTTTCTGTAAGAACCTGGGGCCATAGGACCAGCCAGTCGGTACCTTTTTTCCACAAGAACTTTCTTAAGTACGAAGCG
Source organism: Lepidonotus clava (assembly GCA_936440205.1). NCBI lineage: Eukaryota > Metazoa > Annelida > Polychaeta > Phyllodocida > Polynoidae > Lepidonotus > Lepidonotus clava. The sequence continues at coordinate 14,054,214 of OW387147.1, forward strand.
TCCTATCATTGCTAGAACTGTTGCCGTCGTGTTTTGTTTCTGTAAGAACCTGGGGCCATAGGACCAGCCAGTCGGTAACTTTTTTCAAGTACAACTTTCTTATGTACAAAGCGTCCTGTCATTACTAGACCCACTGGTGACCACCCGCTGTGTAACACCCACTGCGCCCTTATATATCCACCGTTTTCCTGCTGCAGACGGGAAAGGTGTCTAACCAAGAAGTCAGAAATGTCATGCAGCAGTGCGCACCCCCTTCTGGTGTCACGTCGAACTGTTTTGTTTCTGTAAGAACCTGGGGCCATAGGACCAGCCAGTCGGTACCTTTTTTCCAGAAGAACTTTCTTAAGTACAAAGGGTCCTATCATTACTAGAACTGTTGCCGTCGTGTTTTGTTTCTGTAAGAACCTGGGGCCATAGGACCAGCCAGTCGGTAACTTTTTTCAAGTACAACTTTCTTATGTACAAAGCGTCCTGTCATTACTAGACCCACTGGTGACCACCCGCTGTGTAACACCCACTGCGCCCTTATATATCCACCGTTTTCCTGCTGCAGACGGGAAAGGTGTCTAACCAAGAAGTCAGAAATGTCATGCAGCAGTGCGCACCCCCTTCTGGTGTCACGCCGAACTGTTTTGTTTCTGTAAGAACCTGGGGCCATAGGACCAGCCAGTCGGTACCTTTTTTCCACAAGAACTTTCTTAAGTACGAAGCGTCCTATCATTACTAGAACTGTTGCCGTCGTGTTTTGTTTCTGTAAGAACCTGGGGCCATAGGACCAGCCAGTCGGTAACTTTTTTCAAGTACAACTTTCTTATGTACAAAGCGTCCTGTCATTACTAGACCCACTGGTGACCACCCGCTGTGTAACACCCACTGCGCCCTTATATATCCACCGTTTTCCTGCTGCAGACGGGAAAGGTGTCTAACCAAGAAGTCAGAAATGTCATGCAGCAGTGCGCACCCCCTTCTGGTGTCACGCCGAACTGTTTTGTTTCTGTAAGAACCTGGGGCCATAGGACCAGCCAGTCGGTACCTTTTTTCCAGAAGAACTTTCTTAAGTACAAAGGGTCCTATCATTACTAGAACTGTTGCCGTCGTGTTTTGTTTCTGTAAGAACCTGGGGCCATAGGACCAGCCAGTCGGTAACTTTTTTCAAGTACAACTTTCTTATGTACAAAGCGTCCTGTCATTACTAGACCCACTGGTGACCACCCGCTGTGTAACACCCACTGCGCCCTTATATATCCACCGTTTTCCTGCTGCAGACGGGAAAGGTGTCTAACCAAGAAGTCAGAAATGTCATGCAGCAGTGCGCACCCCCTTCTGGTGTCACGCCGAACTGTTTTGTTTCTGTAAGAACCTGGGGCCATAGGACCAGCCAGTCGGTACCTTTTTTCCACAAGAACTTTCTTAAGTACGAAGCGTCCTATCATTACTAGAACTGTTGCCGTCGTGTTTTGTTTCTGTAAGAACCTGGGGCCATAGGACCAGCCAGTCGGTAACTTTTTTCAAGTACAACTTTCTTATGTACAAAGCGTCCTGTCATTACTAGACCCACTGGTGACCACCCGCTGTGTAACACCCACTGCGCCCTTATATATCCACCGTTTTCCTGCTGCAGACGGGAAAGGTGTCTAACCAAGAAGTCAGAAATGTCATGCAGCAGTGCGCACCCCCTTCTGGTGTCACGCCGAACTAGTTTGGTTCGTGCCATGCACATACCGTCGTGTTTTGTTTCTGTAAGAACCTGGGGCCATAGGACCAGCCAGTCGGTAACTTTTTTCAAGTACAACTTTCTTATGTACAAAGCGTCCTGTCATTACTAGACCCACTGGTGACCACCCGCTGTGTAACACCCACTGCGCCCTTATATATCCACCGTTTTCCTGCTGCAGACGGGAAAGGTGTCTAACCAAGAAGTCAGAAATGTCATGCAGCAGTGCGCACCCCCTTCTGGTGTCACGCCGAACTAGTTTGGTTCGTGCCATGCACATACCGTCGTGTTTTGTTTCTGTAAGAACCTGGGGCCATAGGACCAGCCAGTCGGTACCTTTTTTCCAGAAGAACTTTCTTAAGTACGAAGCGTCCTATCATTACTAGAACTGTTGCCGTCGTGTTTTGTTTCTGTAAGAACCTGGGGCCATAGGACCAGCCAGTCGGTAACTTTTTTCAAGTACAACTTTCTTATGTACAAAGCGTCCTGTCATTACTAGACCCACTGGTGACCACCCGCTGTGTAACACCCACTGCGCCCTTATATATCCACCGTTTTCCTGCTGCAGACGGGAAAGGTGTCTAACCAAGAAGTCAGAAATGTCATGCAGCAGTGCGCACCCCCTTCTGGTGTCACGCCGAACTGTTTTGTTTCTGTAAGAACCTGGGGCCATAGGACCAGCCAGTCGGTACCTTTTTTCCACAAGAACTTTCTTAAGTACGAAGCGTCCTATCATTACTAGAACTGTTGCCGTCGTGTTTTGTTTCTGTAAGAACCTGGGGCCATAGGACCAGCCAGTCGGTAACTTTTTTCAAGTACAACTTTCTTATGTACAAAGCGTCCTGTCATTACTAGACCCACTGGTGACCACCCGCTGTGTAACACCCACTGCGCCCTTATATATCCACCGTTTTCCTGCTGCAGACGGGAAAGGTGTCTAACCAAGAAGTCAGAAATGTCATGCAGCAGTGCGCACCCCCTTCTGGTGTCACGTCGAACTGTTTTGTTTCTGTAAGAACCTGGGGCCATAGGACCAGCCAGTCGGTAACTTTTTTCAAGTACAACTTTCTTATGTACAAAGCGTCCTGTCATTACTAGACCCATTGGTGACCACCCGCTGTGTAACACCCACTGCGCCCTTATATATCCACCGTTTTCCTGCTGCAGACGGGAAAGGTGTCTAACCAAGAAGTCAGAAATGTCATGCAGCAGTGCGCACCCCCTTCTGGTGTCACGTCGAACTGTTTTGTTTCTGTAAGAACCTGGGGCCATAGGACCAGCCAGTCGGTAACTTTTTTCAAGTACAACTTTCTTATGTACAAAGCGTCCTGTCATTACTAGACCCACTGGTGACCACCCGCTGTGTAACACCCACTGCGCCCTTATATATCCACCGTTTTCCTGCTGCAGACGGGAAAGGTGTCTAACCAAGAAGTCAGAAATGTCATGCAGCAGTGCGCACCCCCTTCTGGTGTCACGCCGAACTAGTTTGGTTCGTGCCATGCACATACCGTCGTGTTTTGTTTCTGTAAGAACCTGGGGCCATAGGACCAGCCAGTCGGTAACTTTTTTCAAGTACAACTTTCTTATGTACAAAGCGTCCTGTCATTACTAGACCCACTGGTGACCACCCGCTGTGTAACACCCACTGCGCCCTTATATATCCACCGTTTTCCTGCTGCAGACGGGAAAGGTGTCTAACCAAGAAGTCAGAAATGTCATGCAGCAGTGCGCACCCCCTTCTGGTGTCACGCCGAACTAGTTTGGTTCGTGCCATGCACATACCGTCGTGTTTTGTTTCTGTAAGAACCTGGGGCCATAGGACCAGCCTGTCGGTACCTTTTTTCCAGAAGAACTTTCTTAAGTACGAAGCGTCCTATCATTACTAGAACTGTTGCCGTCGTGTTTTGTTTCTGTAAGAACCTGGGGCCATAGGACCAGCCAGTCGGTAACTTTTTTCAAGTACAACTTTCTTATGTACAAAGCGTCCTGTCATTACTAGACCCACTGGTGACCACCCGCTGTGTAACACCCACTGCGCCCTTATATATCCACCGTTTTCCTGCTGCAGACGGGAAAGGTGTCTAACCAAGAAGTCAGAAATGTCATGCAGCAGTGCGCACCCCCTTCTGGTGTCACGCCGAACTAGTTTGGTTCGTGCCATGCACATACCGTCGTGTTTTGTTTCTGTAAGAACCTGGGGCCATAGGACCAGCCTGTCGGTACCTTTTTTCCAGAAGAACTTTCTTAAGTACGAAGCGTCCTATCATTACTAGAACTGTTGCCGTCGTGTTTTGTTTCTGTAAGAACCTGGGGCCATAGGACCAGCCAGTCGGTAACTTTTTTCAAGTACAACTTTCTTATGTACAAAGCGTCCTGTCATTACTAGACCCACTGGTGACCACCCGCTGTGTAACACCCACTGCGCCCTTATATATCCACCGTTTTCCTGCTGCAGACGGGAAAGGTGTCTAACCAAGAAGTCAGAAATGTCATGCAGCAGTGCGCACCCCCTTCTGGTGTCACGCCGAACTAGTTTGGTTCGTGCCATGCACATACCGTCGTGTTTTGTTTCTGTAAGAACCTGGGGCCATAGGACCAGCCAGTCGGTACCTTTTTTCCAGAAGAACTTTCTTAAGTACGAAGCGTCCTATCATTACTAGAACTGTTGCCGTCGTGTTTTGTTTCTGTAAGAACCTGGGGCCATAGGACCAGCCAGTCGGTAACTTTTTTCAAGTACAACTTTCTTATGTACAAAGCGTCCTGTCATTACTAGACCCACTGGTGACCACCCGCCGTGTAACACCCACTGCGCCCTTATATATCCACCGTTTTCCTGCTGCAGACGGGAAAGGTGTCTAACCAAGAAGTCAGAAATGTCATGCAGCAGTGCGCACCCCCTTCTGGTGTCACGCCGAACTGTTTTGTTTCTGTAAGAACCTGGGGCCATAGGACCAGCCAGTCGGTACCTTTTTTCCAGAAGAACTTTCTTAAGTACGAAGCGTCCTATCATTACTAGAACTGTTGCCGTCGTGTTTTGTTTCTGTAAGAACCTGGGGCCATAGGACCAGCCAGTCGGTAACTTTTTTCAAGTACAACTTTCTTATGTACAAAGCGTCCTGTCATTACTAGACCCACTGGTGACCACCCGCTGTGTAACACCCACTGCGCCCTTATATATCCACCGTTTTCCTGCTGCAGACGGGAAAGGTGTCTAACCAAGAAGTCAGAAATGTCATGCAGCAGTGCGCACCCCCTTCTGGTGTCATGTCGAACTGTTTTGTTTCTGTAAGAACCTGGGGCCATAGGACCAGCCAGTCTGTACCTTTTTTCCAGAAGAACTTTCTTAAGTACAAAGGGTCCTATCATTACTAGAACTGTTGCCGTCGTGTTTTGTTTCTGTAAGAACCTGGGGCCATAGGACCAGCCAGTCGGTAACTTTTTTCAAGTATAACTTTCTTATGTACAAAGCGTCCTGTCATTACTAGACCCACTGGTGACCACCCGCTGTGTAACACCCACTGCGCCCTTATATATCCACCGTTTTCCTGCTGCAGACGGGAAAGGTGTCTAACCAAGAAGTCAGAAATGTCATGCAGCAGTGCGCACCCCCTTCTGGTGTCACGCCGAACTGTTTTGTTTCTGTAAGAACCTGGGGCCATAGGACCAGCCAGTCGGTACCTTTTTTCCACAAGAACTTTCTTAAGTACAAAGCGTCCTATCATTACTAGAACTGTTGCCGTCGTGTTTTGTTTCTGTAAGAACCTGGGGCCATAGGACCAGCCAGTCGGTAACTTTTTTCAAGTACAACTTTCTTATGTACAAAGCGTCCTGTCATTACTAGACCCACTGGTGACCACCCGCCGTGTAACACCCACTGCGCCCTTATATATCCACCGTTTTCCTGCTGCAGACGGGAAAGGTGTCTAACCAAGAAGTCAGAAATGTCATGCAGCAGTGCGCACCCCCTTCTGGTGTCACGCCGAACTGTTTTGTTTCTGTAAGAACCTGGGGCCATAGGACCAGCCAGTCGGTACCTTTTTTCCAGAAGAACTTTCTTAAGTACAAAGGGTCCTATCATTACTAGAACTGTTGCCGTCGTGTTTTGTTTCTGTAAGAACCTGGGGCCATAGGACCAGCCAGTCGGTAACTTTTTTCAAGTACAACTTTCTTATGTACAAAGCGTCCTGTCATTACTAGACCCACTGGTGACCACCCGCTGTGTAACACCCACTGCGCCCTTATATATCCACCGTTTTCCTGCTGCAGACGGGAAAGGTGTCTAACCAAGAAGTCAGAAATGTCATGCAGCAGTGCGCACCCCCTTCTGGTGTCACGCCGAACTAGTTTGGTTCGTGCCATGCACATACCGTCGTGTTTTGTTTCTGTAAGAACCTGGGGCCATAGGACCAGCCAGTCGGTAACTTTTTTCAAGTACAACTTTCTTATGTACAAAGCGTCCTGTCATTACTAGACCCACTGGTGACCACCCGCTGTGTAACACCCACTGCGCCCTTATATATCCACCGTTTTCCTGCTGCAGACGGGAAAGGTGTCTAACCAAGAAGTCAGAAATGTCATGCAGCAGTGCGCACCCCCTTCTGGTGTCACGCCGAACTAGTTTGGTTCGTGCCATGCACATACCGTCGTGTTTTGTTTCTGTAAGAACCTGGGGCCATAGGACCAGCCAGTCGGTAACTTTTTTCAAGTACAACTTTCTTATGTACAAAGCGTCCTGTCATTACTAGACCCACTGGTGACCACCCGCTGTGTAACACCCACTGCGCCCTTATATATCCACCGTTTTCCTGCTGCAGACGGGAAAGGTGTCTAACCAAGAAGTCAGAAATGTCATGCAGCAGTGCGCACCCCCTTCTGGTGTCACGCCGAACTAGTTTGGTTCGTGCCATGCACATACCGTCGTGTTTTGTTTCTGTAAGAACCTGGGGCCATAGGACCAGCCAGTCGGTACCTTTTTTCCAGAAGAACTTTCTTAAGTACGAAGCGTCCTATCATTACTAGAACTGTTGCCGTCGTGTTTTGTTTCTGTAAGAACCTGGGGCCATAGGACCAGCCAGTCGGTAACTTTTTTCAAGTACAACTTTCTTATGTACAAAGCGTCCTGTCATTACTAGACCCACTGGTGACCACCCGCTGTGTAACACCCACTGCGCCCTTATATATCCACCGTTTTCCTGCTGCAGACGGGAAAGGTGTCTAACCAAGAAGTCAGAAATGTCATGCAGCAGTGCGCACCCCCTTCTGGTGTCACGCCGAACTGTTTTGTTTCTGTAAGAACCTGGGGCCATAGGACCAGCCAGTCGGTACCTTTTTTCCACAAGAACTTTCTTAAGTACGAAGCGTCCTATCATTACTAGAACTGTTGCCGTCGTGTTTTGTTTCTGTAAGAACCTGGGGCCATAGGACCAGCCAGTCGGTAACTTTTTTCAAGTACAACTTTCTTATGTACAAAGCGTCCTGTCATTACTAGACCCACTGGTGACCACCCGCTGTGTAACACCCACTGCGCCCTTATATATCCACCGTTTTCCTGCTGCAGACGGGAAAGGTGTCTAACCAAGAAGTCAGAAATGTCATGCAGCAGTGCGCACCCCCTTCTGGTGTCACGCCGAACTGTTTTGTTTCTGTAAGAACCTGGGGCCATAGGACCAGCCAGTCGGTACCTTTTTTCCAGAAGAACTTTCTTAAGTACAAAGGGTCCTATCATTACTAGAACTGTTGCCGTCGTGTTTTGTTTCTGTAAGAACCTGGGGCCATAGGACCAGCCAGTCGGTAACTTTTTTCAAGTACAACTTTCTTATGTACAAAGCGTCCTGTCATTACTAGACCCACTGGTGACCACCCGCTGTGTAACACCCACTGCGCCCTTATATATCCACCGTTTTCCTGCTGCAGACGGGAAAGGTGTCTAACCAAGAAGTCAGAAATGTCATGCAGCAGTGCGCACCCCCTTCTGGTGTCACGCCGAACTAGTTTGGTTCGTGCCATGCACACACCGTCGTGTTTTGTTTCTGTAAGAACCTGGGGCCATAGGACCAGCCAGTCGGTACCTTTTTTCCACAAGAACTTTCTTAAGTACAAAGCGTCCTATCATTACTAGAACTGTTGCCGTCGTGTTTTGTTTCTGTAAGAACCTGGGGCCATAGGACCAGCCAGTCGGTAACTTTTTTCAAGTACAACTTTCTTATGTACAAAGCGTCCTGTCATTACTAGACCCACTGGTGACCACCCGCTGTGTAACACCCACTGCGCCCTTATATATCCACCGTTTTCCTGCTGCAGACGGGAAAGGTGTCTAACCAAGAAGTCAGAAATGTCATGCAGCAGTGCGCACCCCCTTCTGGTGTCACGCCGAACTGTTTTGTTTCTGTAAGAACCTGGGGCCATAGGACCAGCCAGTCGGTACCTTTTTTCCAGAAGAACTTTCTTAAGTACAAAGGGTCCTATCATTACTAGAACTGTTGCCGTCGTGTTTTGTTTCTGTAAGAACCTGGGGCCATAGGACCAGCCAGTCGGTAACTTTTTTCAAGTACAACTTTCTTATGTACAAAGCGTCCTGTCATTACTAGACCCACTGGTGACCACCCGCTGTGTAACACCCACTGCGCCCTTATATATCCACCGTTTTCCTGCTGCAGACGGGAAAGGTGTCTAACCAAGAAGTCAGAAATGTCATGCAGCAGTGCGCACCCCCTTCTGGTGTCACGCCGAACTGTTTTGTTTCTGTAAGAACCTGGGGCCATAGGACCAGCCAGTCGGTACCTTTTTTCCAGAAGAACTTTCTTAAGTACAAAGGGTCCTATCATTACTAGAACTGTTGCCGTCGTGTTTTGTTTCTGTAAGAACCTGGGGCCATAGGACCAGCCAGTCGGTAACTTTTTTCAAGTACAACTTTCTTATGTACAAAGCGTCCTGTCATTACTAGACCCACTGGTGACCACCCGCTGTGTAACACCCACTGCGCCCTTATATATCCACCGTTTTCCTGCTGCAGACGGGAAAGGTGTCTAACCAAGAAGTCAGAAATGTCATGCAGCAGTGCGCACCCCCTTCTGGTGTCACGCCGAACTGTTTTGTTTCTGTAAGAACCTGGGGCCATAGGACCAGCCAGTCGGTACCTTTTTTCCACAAGAACTTTCTTAAGTACGAAGCGTCCTATCATTACTAGAACTGTTGCCGTCGTGTTTTGTTTCTGTAAGAACCTGGGGCCATAGGACCAGCCAGTCGGTAACTTTTTTCAAGTACAACTTTCTTATGTACAAAGCGTCCTGTCATTACTAGACCCACTGGTGACCACCCGCTGTGTAACACCCACTGCGCCCTTATATATCCACCGTTTTCCTGCTGCAGACGGGAAAGGTGTCTAACCAAGAAGTCAGAAATGTCATGCAGCAGTGCGCACCCCCTTCTGGTGTCACGCCGAACTGTTTTGTTTCTGTAAGAACCTGGGGCCATAGGACCAGCCAGTCGGTACCTTTTTTCCAGAAGAACTTTCTTAAGTACAAAGGGTCCTATCATTACTAGAACTGTTGCCGTCGTGTTTTGTTTCTGTAAGAACCTGGGGCCATAGGACCAGCCAGTCGGTAACTTTTTTCAAGTACAACTTTCTTATGTACAAAGCGTCCTGTCATTACTAGACCCACTGGTGACCACCCGCTGTGTAACACCCACTGCGCCCTTATATATCCACCGTTTTCCTGCTGCAGACGGGAAAGGTGTCTAACCAAGAAGTCAGAAATGTCATGCAGCAGTGCGCACCCCCTTCTGGTGTCACGCCGAACTGTTTTGTTTCTGTAAGAACCTGGGGCCATAGGACCAGCCAGTCGGTACCTTTTTTCCAGAAGAACTTTCTTAAGTACAAAGGGTCCTATCATTACTAGAACTGTTGCCGTCGTGTTTTGTTTCTGTAAGAACCTGGGGCCATAGGACCAGCCAGTCGGTAACTTTTTTCAAGTACAACTTTCTTATGTACAAAGCGTCCTGTCATTACTAGACCCACTGGTGACCACCCGCTGTGTAACACCCACTGCGCCCTTATATATCCACCGTTTTCCTGCTGCAGACGGGAAAGGTGTCTAACCAAGAAGTCAGAAATGTCATGCAGCAGTGCGCACCCCCTTCTGGTGTCACGCCGAACTGTTTTGTTTCTGTAAGAACCTGGGGCCATAGGACCAGCCAGTCGGTACCTTTTTTCCACAAGAACTTTCTTAAGTACGAAGCGTCCTATCATTGCTAGAACTGTTGCCGTCGTGTTTTGTTTCTGTAAGAACCTGGGGCCATAGGACCAGCCAGTCGGTAACTTTTTTCAAGTACAACTTTCTTATGTACAAAGCGTCCTGTCATTACTAGACCCACTGGTGACCACCCGCTGTGTAACACCCACTGCGCCCTTATATATCCACCGTTTTCCTGCTGCAGACGGGAAAGGTGTCTAACCAAGAAGTCAGAAATGTCATGCAGCAGTGCGCACCCCCTTCTGGTGTCACGTCGAACTGTTTTGTTTCTGTAAGAACCTGGGGCCATAGGACCAGCCAGTCGGTACCTTTTTTCCAGAAGAACTTTCTTAAGTACAAAGGGTCCTATCATTACTAGAACTGTTGCCGTCGTGTTTTGTTTCTGTAAGAACCTGGGGCCATAGGACCAGCCAGTCGGTAACTTTTTTCAAGTACAACTTTCTTATGTACAAAGCGTCCTGTCATTACTAGACCCACTGGTGACCACCCGCTGTGTAACACCCACTGCGCCCTTATATATCCACCGTTTTCCTGCTGCAGACGGGAAAGGTGTCTAACCAAGAAGTCAGAAATGTCATGCAGCAGTGCGCACCCCCTTCTGGTGTCACGCCGAACTGTTTTGTTTCTGTAAGAACCTGGGGCCATAGGACCAGCCAGTCGGTACCTTTTTTCCACAAGAACTTTCTTAAGTACGAAGCGTCCTATCATTACTAGAACTGTTGCCGTCGTGTTTTGTTTCTGTAAGAACCTGGGGCCATAGGACCAGCCAGTCGGTAACTTTTTTCAAGTACAACTTTCTTATGTACAAAGCGTCCTGTCATTACTAGACCCACTGGTGACCACCCGCTGTGTAACACCCACTGCGCCCTTATATATCCACCGTTTTCCTGCTGCAGACGGGAAAGGTGTCTAACCAAGAAGTCAGAAATGTCATGCAGCAGTGCGCACCCCCTTCTGGTGTCACGCCGAACTGTTTTGTTTCTGTAAGAACCTGGGGCCATAGGACCAGCCAGTCGGTACCTTTTTTCCAGAAGAACTTTCTTAAGTACAAAGGGTCCTATCATTACTAGAACTGTTGCCGTCGTGTTTTGTTTCTGTAAGAACCTGGGGCCATAGGACCAGCCAGTCGGTAACTTTTTTCAAGTACAACTTTCTTATGTACAAAGCGTCCTGTCATTACTAGACCCACTGGTGACCACCCGCTGTGTAACACCCACTGCGCCCTTATATATCCACCGTTTTCCTGCTGCAGACGGGAAAGGTGTCTAACCAAGAAGTCAGAAATGTCATGCAGCAGTGCGCACCCCCTTCTGGTGTCACGCCGAACTGTTTTGTTTCTGTAAGAACCTGGGGCCATAGGACCAGCCAGTCGGTACCTTTTTTCCACAAGAACTTTCTTAAGTACGAAGCGTCCTATCATTACTAGAACTGTTGCCGTCGTGTTTTGTTTCTGTAAGAACCTGGGGCCATAGGACCAGCCAGTCGGTAACTTTTTTCAAGTACAACTTTCTTATGTACAAAGCGTCCTGTCATTACTAGACCCACTGGTGACCACCCGCTGTGTAACACCCACTGCGCCCTTATATATCCACCGTTTTCCTGCTGCAGACGGGAAAGGTGTCTAACCAAGAAGTCAGAAATGTCATGCAGCAGTGCGCACCCCCTTCTGGTGTCACGCCGAACTAGTTTGGTTCGTGCCATGCACATACCGTCGTGTTTTGTTTCTGTAAGAACCTGGGGCCATAGGACCAGCCAGTCGGTAACTTTTTTCAAGTACAACTTTCTTATGTACAAAGCGTCCTGTCATTACTAGACCCACTGGTGACCACCCGCTGTGTAACACCCACTGCGCCCTTATATATCCACCGTTTTCCTGCTGCAGACGGGAAAGGTGTCTAACCAAGAAGTCAGAAATGTCATGCAGCAGTGCGCACCCCCTTCTGGTGTCACGCCGAACTAGTTTGGTTCGTGCCATGCACATACCGTCGTGTTTTGTTTCTGTAAGAACCTGGGGCCATAGGACCAGCCAGTCGGTACCTTTTTTCCAGAAGAACTTTCTTAAGTACGAAGCGTCCTATCATTACTAGAACTGTTGCCGTCGTGTTTTGTTTCTGTAAGAACCTGGGGCCATAGGACCAGCCAGTCGGTAACTTTTTTCAAGTACAACTTTCTTATGTACAAAGCGTCCTGTCATTACTAGACCCACTGGTGACCACCCGCTGTGTAACACCCACTGCGCCCTTATATATCCACCGTTTTCCTGCTGCAGACGGGAAAGGTGTCTAACCAAGAAGTCAGAAATGTCATGCAGCAGTGCGCACCCCCTTCTGGTGTCACGCCGAACTGTTTTGTTTCTGTAAGAACCTGGGGCCATAGGACCAGCCAGTCGGTACCTTTTTTCCACAAGAACTATCTTAAGTACGAAGCGTCCTATCATTACTAGAACTGTTGCCGTCGTGTTTTGTTTCTGTAAGAACCTGGGGCCATAGGACCAGCCAGTCGGTAACTTTTTTCAAGTACAACTTTCTTATGTACAAAGCGTCCTGTCATTACTAGACCCACTGGTGACCACCCGCTGTGTAACACCCACTGCGCCCTTATATATCCACCGTTTTCCTGCTGCAGACGGGAAAGGTGTCTAACCAAGAAGTCAGAAATGTCATGCAGCAGTGCGCACCCCCTTCTGGTGTCACGTCGAACTGTTTTGTTTCTGTAAGAACCTGGGGCCATAGGACCAGCCAGTCGGTAACTTTTTTCAAGTACAACTTTCTTATGTACAAAGCGTCCTGTCATTACTAGACCCATTGGTGACCACCCGCTGTGTAACACCCACTGCGCCCTTATATATCCACCGTTTTCCTGCTGCAGACGGGAAAGGTGTCTAACCAAGAAGTCAGAAATGTCATGCAGCAGTGCGCACCCCCTTCTGGTGTCACGTCGAACTGTTTTGTTTCTGTAAGAACCTGGGGCCATAGGACCAGCCAGTCGGTAACTTTTTTCAAGTACAACTTTCTTATGTACAAAGCGTCCTGTCATTACTAGACCCACTGGTGACCACCCGCTGTGTAACACCCACTGCGCCCTTATATATCCACCGTTTTCCTGCTGCAGACGGGAAAGGTGTCTAACCAAGAAGTCAGAAATGTCATGCAGCAGTGCGCACCCCCTTCTGGTGTCACGCCGAACTAGTTTGGTTCGTGCCATGCACATACCGTCGTGTTTTGTTTCTGTAAGAACCTGGGGCCATAGGACCAGCCAGTCGGTAACTTTTTTCAAGTACAACTTTCTTATGTACAAAGCGTCCTGTCATTACTAGACCCACTGGTGACCACCCGCTGTGTAACACCCACTGCGCCCTTATATATCCACCGTTTTCCTGCTGCAGACGGGAAAGGTGTCTAACCAAGAAGTCAGAAATGTCATGCAGCAGTGCGCACCCCCTTCTGGTGTCACGCCGAACTAGTTTGGTTCGTGCCATGCACATACCGTCGTGTTTTGTTTCTGTAAGAACCTGGGGCCATAGGACCAGCCTGTCGGTACCTTTTTTCCAGAAGAACTTTCTTAAGTACGAAGCGTCCTATCATTACTAGAACTGTTGCCGTCGTGTTTTGTTTCTGTAAGAACCTGGGGCCATAGGACCAGCCAGTCGGTAACTTTTTTCAAGTACAACTTTCTTATGTACAAAGCGTCCTGTCATTACTAGACCCACTGGTGACCACCCGCTGTGTAACACCCACTGCGCCCTTATATATCCACCGTTTTCCTGCTGCAGACGGGAAAGGTGTCTAACCAAGAAGTCAGAAATGTCATGCAGCAGTGCGCACCCCCTTCTGGTGTCACGCCGAACTAGTTTGGTTCGTGCCATGCACATACCGTCGTGTTTTGTTTCTGTAAGAACCTGGGGCCATAGGACCAGCCTGTCGGTACCTTTTTTCCAGAAGAACTTTCTTAAGTACGAAGCGTCCTATCATTACTAGTTCTGTTGCCGTCGTGTTTTGTTTCTGTAAGAACCTGGGGCCATAGGACCAGCCAGTCGGTAACTTTTTTCAAGTACAACTTTCTTATGTACAAAGCGTCCTGTCATTACTAGACCCACTGGTGACCACCCGCTGTGTAACACCCACTGCGCCCTTATATATCCACCGTTTTCCTGCTGCAGACGGGAAAGGTGTCTAACCAAGAAGTCAGAAATGTCATGCAGCAGTGCGCACCCCCTTCTGGTGTCACGCCGAACTAGTTTGGTTCGTGCCATGCACATACCGTCGTGTTTTGTTTCTGTAAGAACCTGGGGCCATAGGACCAGCCAGTCGGTACCTTTTTTCCAGAAGAACTTTCTTAAGTACGAAGCGTCCTATCATTACTAGAACTGTTGCCGTCGTGTTTTGTTTCTGTAAGAACCTGGGGCCATAGGACCAGCCAGTCGGTAACTTTTTTCAAGTACAACTTTCTTATGTACAAAGCGTCCTGTCATTACTAGACCCACTGGTGACCACCCGCCGTGTAACACCCACTGCGCCCTTATATATCCACCGTTTTCCTGCTGCAGACGGGAAAGGTGTCTAACCAAGAAGTCAGAAATGTCATGCAGCAGTGTGCACCCCCTTCTGGTGTCACGCCGAACTGTTTTGTTTCTGTAAGAACCTGGGGCCATAGGACCAGCCAGTCGGTACCTTTTTTCCAGAAGAACTTTCTTAAGTACGAAGCGTCCTATCATTACTAGAACTGTTGCCGTCGTGTTTTGTTTCTGTAAGAACCTGGGGCCATAGGACCAGCCAGTCGGTAACTTTTTTCAAGTACAACTTTCTTATGTACAAAGCGTCCTGTCATTACTAGACCCACTGGTGACCACCCGCTGTGTAACACCCACTGCGCCCTTATATATCCACCGTTTTCCTGCTGCAGACGGGAAAGGTGTCTAACCAAGAAGTCAGAAATGTCATGCAGCAGTGCGCACCCCCTTCTGGTGTCATGTCGAACTGTTTTGTTTCTGTAAGAACCTGGGGCCATAGGACCAGCCAGTCTGTACCTTTTTTCCAGAAGAACTTTCTTAAGTACAAAGGGTCCTATCATTACTAGAACTGTTGCCGTCGTGTTTTGTTTCTGTAAGAACCTGGGGCCATAGGACCAGCCAGTCGGTAACTTTTTTCAAGTATAACTTTCTTATGTACAAAGCGTCCTGTCATTACTAGACCCACTGGTGACCACCCGCTGTGTAACACCCACTGCGCCCTTATATATCCACCGTTTTCCTGCTGCAGACGGGAAAGGTGTCTAACCAAGAAGTCAGAAATGTCATGCAGCAGTGCGCACCCCCTTCTGGTGTCACGCCGAACTGTTTTGTTTCTGTAAGAACCTGGGGCCATAGGACCAGCCAGTCGGTACCTTTTTTCCACAAGAACTTTCTTAAGTACAAAGCGTCCTATCATTACTAGAACTGTTGCCGTCGTGTTTTGTTTCTGTAAGAACCTGGGGCCATAGGACCAGCCAGTCGGTAACTTTTTTCAAGTACAACTTTCTTATGTACAAAGCGTCCTGTCATTACTAGACCCACTGGTGACCACCCGCCGTGTAACACCCACTGCGCCCTTATATATCCACCGTTTTCCTGCTGCAGACGGGAAAGGTGTCTAACCAAGAAGTCAGAAATGTCATGCAGCAGTGCGCACCCCCTTCTGGTGTCACGCCGAACTGTTTTGTTTCTGTAAGAACCTGGGGCCATAGGACCAGCCAGTCGGTACCTTTTTTCCAGAAGAACTTTCTTAAGTACAAAGGGTCCTATCATTACTAGAACTGTTGCCGTCGTGTTTTGTTTCTGTAAGAACCTGGGGCCATAGGACCAGCCAGTCGGTAACTTTTTTCAAGTACAACTTTCTTATGTACAAAGCGTCCTGTCATTACTAGACCCACTGGTGACCACCCGCTGTGTAACACCCACTGCGCCCTTATATATCCACCGTTTTCCTGCTGCAGACGGGAAAGGTGTCTAACCAAGAAGTCAGAAATGTCATGCAGCAGTGCGCACCCCCTTCTGGTGTCACGCCGAACTAGTTTGGTTCGTGCCATGCACATACCGTCGTGTTTTGTTTCTGTAAGAACCTGGGGCCATAGGACCAGCCAGTCGGTAACTTTTTTCAAGTACAACTTTCTTATGTACAAAGCGTCCTGTCATTACTAGACCCACTGGTGACCACCCGCTGTGTAACACCCACTGCGCCCTTATATATCCACCGTTTTCCTGCTGCAGACGGGAAAGGTGTCTAACCAAGAAGTCAGAAATGTCATGCAGCAGTGCGCACCCCCTTCTGGTGTCACGCCGAACTAGTTTGGTTCGTGCCATGCACATACCGTCGTGTTTTGTTTCTGTAAGAACCTGGGGCCATAGGACCAGCCAGTCGGTAACTTTTTTCAAGTACAACTTTCTTATGTACAAAGCGTCCTGTCATTACTAGACCCACTGGTGACCACCCGCTGTGTAACACCCACTGCGCCCTTATATATCCACCGTTTTCCTGCTGCAGACGGGAAAGGTGTCTAACCAAGAAGTCAGAAATGTCATGCAGCAGTGCGCACCCCCTTCTGGTGTCACGCCGAACTAGTTTGGTTCGTGCCATGCACATACCGTCGTGTTTTGTTTCTGTAAGAACCTGGGGCCATAGGACCAGCCAGTCGGTACCTTTTTTCCAGAAGAACTTTCTTAAGTACGAAGCGTCCTATCATTACTAGAACTGTTGCCGTCGTGTTTTGTTTCTGTAAGAACCTGGGGCCATAGGACCAGCCAGTCGGTAACTTTTTTCAAGTACAACTTTCTTATGTACAAAGCGTCCTGTCATTACTAGACCCACTGGTGACCACCCGCTGTGTAACACCCACTGCGCCCTTATATATCCACCGTTTTCCTGCTGCAGACGGGAAAGGTGTCTAACCAAGAAGTCAGAAATGTCATGCAGCAGTGCGCACCCCCTTCTGGTGTCACGCCGAACTGTTTTGTTTCTGTAAGAACCTGGGGCCATAGGACCAGCCAGTCGGTACCTTTTTTCCACAAGAACTTTCTTAAGTACGAAGCGTCCTATCATTACTAGAACTGTTGCCGTCGTGTTTTGTTTCTGTAAGAACCTGGGGCCATAGGACCAGCCAGTCGGTAACTTTTTTCAAGTACAACTTTCTTATGTACAAAGCGTCCTGTCATTACTAGACCCACTGGTGACCACCCGCTGTGTAACACCCACTGCGCCCTTATATATCCACCGTTTTCCTGCTGCAGACGGGAAAGGTGTCTAACCAAGAAGTCAGAAATGTCATGCAGCAGTGCGCACCCCCTTCTGGTGTCACGCCGAACTAGTTTGGTTCGTGCCATGCACATACCGTCGTGTTTTGTTTCTGTAAGAACCTGGGGCCATAGGACCAGCCAGTCGGTAACTTTTTTCAAGTACAACTTTCTTATGTACAAAGCGTCCTGTCATTACTAGACCCACTGGTGACCACCCGCTGTGTAACACCCACTGCGCCCTTATATATCCACCGTTTTCCTGCTGCAGACGGGAAAGGTGTCTAACCAAGAAGTCAGAAATGTCATGCAGCAGTGCGCACCCCCTTCTGGTGTCACGCCGAACTAGTTTGGTTCGTGCCATGCACATACCGTCGTGTTTTGTTTCTGTAAGAACCTGGGGCCATAGGACCAGCCTGTCGGTACCTTTTTTCCAGAAGAACTTTCTTAAGTACGAAGCGTCCTATCATTACTAGAACTGTTGCCGTCGTGTTTTGTTTCTGTAAGAACCTGGGGCCATAGGACCAGCCAGTCGGTAACTTTTTTCAAGTACAACTTTCTTATGTACAAAGCGTCCTGTCATTACTAGACCCACTGGTGACCACCCGCTGTGTAACACCCACTGCGCCCTTATATATCCACCGTTTTCCTGCTGCAGACGGGAAAGGTGTCTAACCAAGAAGTCAGAAATGTCATGCAGCAGTGCGCACCCCCTTCTGGTGTCACGCCGAACTAGTTTGGTTCGTGCCATGCACATACCGTCGTGTTTTGTTTCTGTAAGAACCTGGGGCCATAGGACCAGCCAGTCGGTACCTTTTTTCCAGAAGAACTTTCTTAAGTACGAAGCGTCCTATCATTACTAGAACTGTTGCCGTCGTGTTTTGTTTCTGTAAGAACCTGGGGCCATAGGACCAGCCAGTCGGTAACTTTTTTCAAGTACAACTTTCTTATGTACAAAGCGTCCTGTCATTACTAGACCCACTGGTGACCACCCGCTGTGTAACACCCACTGCGCCCTTATATATCCACCGTTTTCCTGCTGCAGACGGGAAAGGTGTCTAACCAAGAAGTCAGAAATGTCATGCAGCAGTGTGCACCCCCTTCTGGTGTCACGCCGAACTGTTTTGTTTCTGTAAGAACCTGGGGCCATAGGACCAGCCAGTCGGTACCTTTTTTCCAGAAGAACTTTCTTAAGTACGAAGCGTCCTATCATTACTAGAACTGTTGCCGTCGTGTTTTGTTTCTGTAAGAACCTGGGGCCATAGGACCAGCCAGTCGGTAACTTTTTTCAAGTACAACTTTCTTATGTACAAAGCGTCCTGTCATTACTAGACCCACTGGTGACCACCCGCTGTGTAACACCCACTGCGCCCTTATATATCCACCGTTTTCCTGCTGCAGACGGGAAAGGTGTCTAACCAAGAAGTCAGAAATGTCATGCAGCAGTGCGCACCCCCTTCTGGTGTCATGTCGAACTGTTTTGTTTCTGTAAGAACCTGGGGCCATAGGACCAGCCAGTCTGTACCTTTTTTCCAGAAGAACTTTCTTAAGTACAAAGGGTCCTATCATTACTAGAACTGTTGCCGTCGTGTTTTGTTTCTGTAAGAACCTGGGGCCATAGGACCAGCCAGTCGGTAACTTTTTTCAAGTATAACTTTCTTATGTACAAAGCGTCCTGTCATTACTAGACCCACTGGTGACCACCCGCTGTGTAACACCCACTGCGCCCTTATATATCCACCGTTTTCCTGCTGCAGACGGGAAAGGTGTCTAACCAAGAAGTCAGAAATGTCATGCAGCAGTGCGCACCCCCTTCTGGTGTCACGCCGAACTGTTTTGTTTCTGTAAGAACCTGGGGCCATAGGACCAGCCAGTCGGTACCTTTTTTCCACAAGAACTTTCTTAAGTACAAAGCGTCCTATCATTACTAGAACTGTTGCCGTCGTGTTTTGTTTCTGTAAGAACCTGGGGCCATAGGACCAGCCAGTCGGTAACTTTTTTCAAGTACAACTTTCTTATGTACAAAGCGTCCTGTCATTACTAGACCCACTGGTGACCACCCGCCGTGTAACACCCACTGCGCCCTTATATATCCACCGTTTTCCTGCTGCAGACGGGAAAGGTGTCTAACCAAGAAGTCAGAAATGTCATGCAGCAGTGCGCACCCCCTTCTGGTGTCACGCCGAACTGTTTTGTTTCTGTAAGAACCTGGGGCCATAGGACCAGCCAGTCGGTACCTTTTTTCCAGAAGAACTTTCTTAAGTACAAAGGGTCCTATCATTACTAGAACTGTTGCCGTCGTGTTTTGTTTCTGTAAGAACCTGGGGCCATAGGACCAGCCAGTCGGTAACTTTTTTCAAGTACAACTTTCTTATGTACAAAGCGTCCTGTCATTACTAGACCCACTGGTGACCACCCGCTGTGTAACACCCACTGCGCCCTTATATATCCACCGTTTTCCTGCTGCAGACGGGAAAGGTGTCTAACCAAGAAGTCAGAAATGTCATGCAGCAGTGCGCACCCCCTTCTGGTGTCACGCCGAACTAGTTTGGTTCGTGCCATGCACATACCGTCGTGTTTTGTTTCTGTAAGAACCTGGGGCCATAGGACCAGCCAGTCGGTAACTTTTTTCAAGTACAACTTTCTTATGTACAAAGCGTCCTGTCATTACTAGACCCACTGGTGACCACCCGCTGTGTAACACCCACTGCGCCCTTATATATCCACCGTTTTCCTGCTGCAGACGGGAAAGGTGTCTAACCAAGAAGTCAGAAATGTCATGCAGCAGTGCGCACCCCCTTCTGGTGTCACGCCGAACTAGTTTGGTTCGTGCCATGCACATACCGTCGTGTTTTGTTTCTGTAAGAACCTGGGGCCATAGGACCAGCCAGTCGGTAACTTTTTTCAAGTACAACTTTCTTATGTACAAAGCGTCCTGTCATTACTAGACCCACTGGTGACCACCCGCTGTGTAACACCCACTGCGCCCTTATATATCCACCGTTTTCCTGCTGCAGACGGGAAAGGTGTCTAACCAAGAAGTCAGAAATGTCATGCAGCAGTGCGCACCCCCTTCTGGTGTCACGCCGAACTAGTTTGGTTCGTGCCATGCACATACCGTCGTGTTTTGTTTCTGTAAGAACCTGGGGCCATAGGACCAGCCAGTCGGTACCTTTTTTCCAGAAGAACTTTCTTAAGTACGAAGCGTCCTATCATTACTAGAACTGTTGCCGTCGTGTTTTGTTTCTGTAAGAACCTGGGGCCATAGGACCAGCCAGTCGGTAACTTTTTTCAAGTACAACTTTCTTATGTACAAAGCGTCCTGTCATTACTAGACCCACTGGTGACCACCCGCTGTGTAACACCCACTGCGCCCTTATATATCCACCGTTTTCCTGCTGCAGACGGGAAAGGTGTCTAACCAAGAAGTCAGAAATGTCATGCAGCAGTGCGCACCCCCTTCTGGTGTCACGCCGAACTGTTTTGTTTCTGTAAGAACCTGGGGCCATAGGACCAGCCAGTCGGTACCTTTTTTCCACAAGAACTTTCTTAAGTACGAAGCGTCCTATCATTACTAGAACTGTTGCCGTCGTGTTTTGTTTCTGTAAGAACCTGGGGCCATAGGACCAGCCAGTCGGTAACTTTTTTCAAGTACAACTTTCTTATGTACAAAGCGTCCTGTCATTACTAGACCCACTGGTGACCACCCGCTGTGTAACACCCACTGCGCCCTTATATATCCACCGTTTTCCTGCTGCAGACGGGAAAGGTGTCTAACCAAGAAGTCAGAAATGTCATGCAGCAGTGCGCACCCCCTTCTGGTGTCACGCCGAACTAGTTTGGTTCGTGCCATGCACATACCGTCGTGTTTTGTTTCTGTAAGAACCTGGGGCCATAGGACCAGCCAGTCGGTAACTTTTTTCAAGTACAACTTTCTTATGTACAAAGCGTCCTGTCATTACTAGACCCACTGGTGACCACCCGCTGTGTAACACCCACTGCGCCCTTATATATCCACCGTTTTCCTGCTGCAGACGGGAAAGGTGTCTAACCAAGAAGTCAGAAATGTCATGCAGCAGTGCGCACCCCCTTCTGGTGTCACGCCGAACTAGTTTGGTTCGTGCCATGCACATACCGTCGTGTTTTGTTTCTGTAAGAACCTGGGGCCATAGGACCAGCCAGTCGGTACCTTTTTTCCAGAAGAACTTTCTTAAGTACGAAGCGTCCTATCATTACTAGAACTGTTGCCGTCGTGTTTTGTTTCTGTAAGAACCTGGGGCCATAGGACCAGCCAGTCGGTAACTTTTTTCAAGTACAACTTTCTTATGTACAAAGCGTCCTGTCATTACTAGACCCACTGGTGACCACCCGCTGTGTAACACCCACTGCGCCCTTATATATCCACCGTTTTCCTGCTGCAGACGGGAAAGGTGTCTAACCAAGAAGTCAGAAATGTCATGCAGCAGTGCGCACCCCCTTCTGGTGTCACGCCGAACTGTTTTGTTTCTGTAAGAACCTGGGGCCATAGGACCAGCCAGTCGGTACCTTTTTTCCACAAGAACTTTCTTAAGTACGAAGCGTCCTATCATTACTAGAACTGTTGCCGTCGTGTTTTGTTTCTGTAAGAACCTGGGGCCATAGGACCAGCCAGTCGGTAACTTTTTTCAAGTACAACTTTCTTATGTACAAAGCGTCCTGTCATTACTAGACCCACTGGTGACCACCCGCTGTGTAACACCCACTGCGCCCTTATATATCCACCGTTTTCCTGCTGCAGACGGGAAAGGTGTCTAACCAAGAAGTCAGAAATGTCATGCAGCAGTGCGCACCCCCTTCTGGTGTCACGCCGAACTAGTTTGGTTCGTGCCATGCACATACCGTCGTGTTTTGTTTCTGTAAGAACCTGGGGCCATAGGACCAGCCAGTCGGTAACTTTTTTCAAGTACAACTTTCTTATGTACAAAGCGTCCTGTCATTACTAGACCCACTGGTGACCACCCGCTGTGTAACACCCACTGCGCCCTTATATATCCACCGTTTTCCTGCTGCAGACGGGAAAGGTGTCTAACCAAGAAGTCAGAAATGTCATGCAGCAGTGCGCACCCCCTTCTGGTGTCACGCCGAACTAGTTTGGTTCGTGCCATGCACATACCGTCGTGTTTTGTTTCTGTAAGAACCTGGGGCCATAGGACCAGCCTGTCGGTACCTTTTTTCCAGAAGAACTTTCTTAAGTACGAAGCGTCCTATCATTACTAGAACTGTTGCCGTCGTGTTTTGTTTCTGTAAGAACCTGGGGCCATAGGACCAGCCAGTCGGTAACTTTTTTCAAGTACAACTTTCTTATGTACAAAGCGTCCTGTCATTACTAGACCCACTGGTGACCACCCGCTGTGTAACACCCACTGCGCCCTTATATATCCACCGTTTTCCTGCTGCAGACGGGAAAGGTGTCTAACCAAGAAGTCAGAAATGTCATGCAGCAGTGCGCACCCCCTTCTGGTGTCACGCCGAACTAGTTTGGTTCGTGCCATGCACATACCGTCGTGTTTTGTTTCTGTAAGAACCTGGGGCCATAGGACCAGCCAGTCGGTACCTTTTTTCCAGAAGAACTTTCTTAAGTACGAAGCGTCCTATCATTACTAGAACTGTTGCCGTCGTGTTTTGTTTCTGTAAGAACCTGGGGCCATAGGACCAGCCAGTCGGTAACTTTTTTCAAGTACAACTTTCTTATGTACAAAGCGTCCTGTCATTACTAGACCCACTGGTGACCACCCGCTGTGTAACACCCACTGCGCCCTTATATATCCACCGTTTTCCTGCTGCAGACGGGAAAGGTGTCTAACCAAGAAGTCAGAAATGTCATGCAGCAGTGTGCACCCCCTTCTGGTGTCACGCCGAACTGTTTTGTTTCTGTAAGAACCTGGGGCCATAGGACCAGCCAGTCGGTACCTTTTTTCCAGAAGAACTTTCTTAAGTACGAAGCGTCCTATCATTACTAGAACTGTTGCCGTCGTGTTTTGTTTCTGTAAGAACCTGGGGCCATAGGACCAGCCAGTCGGTAACTTTTTTCAAGTACAACTTTCTTATGTACAAAGCGTCCTGTCATTACTAGACCCACTGGTGACCACCCGCTGTGTAACACCCACTGCGCCCTTATATATCCACCGTTTTCCTGCTGCAGACGGGAAAGGTGTCTAACCAAGAAGTCAGAAATGTCATGCAGCAGTGCGCACCCCCTTCTGGTGTCATGTCGAACTGTTTTGTTTCTGTAAGAACCTGGGGCCATAGGACCAGCCAGTCTGTACCTTTTTTCCAGAAGAACTTTCTTAAGTACAAAGGGTCCTATCATTACTAGAACTGTTGCCGTCGTGTTTTGTTTCTGTAAGAACCTGGGGCCATAGGACCAGCCAGTCGGTAACTTTTTTCAAGTATAACTTTCTTATGTACAAAGCGTCCTGTCATTACTAGACCCACTGGTGACCACCCGCTGTGTAACACCCACTGCGCCCTTATATATCCACCGTTTTCCTGCTGCAGACGGGAAAGGTGTCTAACCAAGAAGTCAGAAATGTCATGCAGCAGTGCGCACCCCCTTCTGGTGTCACGCCGAACTGTTTTGTTTCTGTAAGAACCTGGGGCCATAGGACCAGCCAGTCGGTACCTTTTTTCCACAAGAACTTTCTTAAGTACAAAGCGTCCTATCATTACTAGAACTGTTGCCGTCGTGTTTTGTTTCTGTAAGAACCTGGGGCCATAGGACCAGCCAGTCGGTAACTTTTTTCAAGTACAACTTTCTTATGTACAAAGCGTCCTGTCATTACTAGACCCACTGGTGACCACCCGCCGTGTAACACCCACTGCGCCCTTATATATCCACCGTTTTCCTGCTGCAGACGGGAAAGGTGTCTAACCAAGAAGTCAGAAATGTCATGCAGCAGTGCGCACCCCCTTCTGGTGTCACGCCGAACTGTTTTGTTTCTGTAAGAACCTGGGGCCATAGGACCAGCCAGTCGGTACCTTTTTTCCAGAAGAACTTTCTTAAGTACAAAGGGTCCTATCATTACTAGAACTGTTGCCGTCGTGTTTTGTTTCTGTAAGAACCTGGGGCCATAGGACCAGCCAGTCGGTAACTTTTTTCAAGTACAACTTTCTTATGTACAAAGCGTCCTGTCATTACTAGACCCACTGGTGACCACCCGCTGTGTAACACCCACTGCGCCCTTATATATCCACCGTTTTCCTGCTGCAGACGGGAAAGGTGTCTAACCAAGAAGTCAGAAATGTCATGCAGCAGTGCGCACCCCCTTCTGGTGTCACGCCGAACTAGTTTGGTTCGTGCCATGCACATACCGTCGTGTTTTGTTTCTGTAAGAACCTGGGGCCATAGGACCAGCCAGTCGGTAACTTTTTTCAAGTACAACTTTCTTATGTACAAAGCGTCCTGTCATTACTAGACCCACTGGTGACCACCCGCTGTGTAACACCCACTGCGCCCTTATATATCCACCGTTTTCCTGCTGCAGACGGGAAAGGTGTCTAACCAAGAAGTCAGAAATGTCATGCAGCAGTGCGCACCCCCTTCTGGTGTCACGCCGAACTAGTTTGGTTCGTGCCATGCACATACCGTCGTGTTTTGTTTCTGTAAGAACCTGGGGCCATAGGACCAGCCAGTCGGTAACTTTTTTCAAGTACAACTTTCTTATGTACAAAGCGTCCTGTCATTACTAGACCCACTGGTGACCACCCGCTGTGTAACACCCACTGCGCCCTTATATATCCACCGTTTTCCTGCTGCAGACGGGAAAGGTGTCTAACCAAGAAGTCAGAAATGTCATGCAGCAGTGCGCACCCCCTTCTGGTGTCACGCCGAACTAGTTTGGTTCGTGCCATGCACATACCGTCGTGTTTTGTTTCTGTAAGAACCTGGGGCCATAGGACCAGCCAGTCGGTACCTTTTTTCCAGAAGAACTTTCTTAAGTACGAAGCGTCCTATCATTACTAGAACTGTTGCCGTCGTGTTTTGTTTCTGTAAGAACCTGGGGCCATAGGACCAGCCAGTCGGTAACTTTTTTCAAGTACAACTTTCTTATGTACAAAGCGTCCTGTCATTACTAGACCCACTGGTGACCACCCGCTGTGTAACACCCACTGCGCCCTTATATATCCACCGTTTTCCTGCTGCAGACGGGAAAGGTGTCTAACCAAGAAGTCAGAAATGTCATGCAGCAGTGCGCACCCCCTTCTGGTGTCACGCCGAACTGTTTTGTTTCTGTAAGAACCTGGGGCCATAGGACCAGCCAGTCGGTACCTTTTTTCCACAAGAACTTTCTTAAGTACGAAGCGTCCTATCATTACTAGAACTGTTGCCGTCGTGTTTTGTTTCTGTAAGAACCTGGGGCCATAGGACCAGCCAGTCGGTAACTTTTTTCAAGTACAACTTTCTTATGTACAAAGCGTCCTGTCATTACTAGACCCACTGGTGACCACCCGCTGTGTAACACCCACTGCGCCCTTATATATCCACCGTTTTCCTGCTGCAGACGGGAAAGGTGTCTAACCAAGAAGTCAGAAATGTCATGCAGCAGTGCGCACCCCCTTCTGGTGTCACGCCGAACTAGTTTGGTTCGTGCCATGCACATACCGTCGTGTTTTGTTTCTGTAAGAACCTGGGGCCATAGGACCAGCCAGTCGGTAACTTTTTTCAAGTACAACTTTCTTATGTACAAAGCGTCCTGTCATTACTAGACCCACTGGTGACCACCCGCTGTGTAACACCCACTGCGCCCTTATATATCCACCGTTTTCCTGCTGCAGACGGGAAAGGTGTCTAACCAAGAAGTCAGAAATGTCATGCAGCAGTGCGCACCCCCTTCTGGTGTCACGCCGAACTAGTTTGGTTCGTGCCATGCACATACCGTCGTGTTTTGTTTCTGTAAGAACCTGGGGCCATAGGACCAGCCAGTCGGTACCTTTTTTCCAGAAGAACTTTCTTAAGTACGAAGCGTCCTATCATTACTAGAACTGTTGCCGTCGTGTTTTGTTTCTGTAAGAACCTGGGGCCATAGGACCAGCCAGTCGGTAACTTTTTTCAAGTACAACTTTCTTATGTACAAAGCGTCCTGTCATTACTAGACCCACTGGTGACCACCCGCTGTGTAACACCCACTGCGCCCTTATATATCCACCGTTTTCCTGCTGCAGACGGGAAAGGTGTCTAACCAAGAAGTCAGAAATGTCATGCAGCAGTGCGCACCCCCTTCTGGTGTCACGCCGAACTGTTTTGTTTCTGTAAGAACCTGGGGCCATAGGACCAGCCAGTCGGTACCTTTTTTCCACAAGAACTTTCTTAAGTACGAAGCGTCCTATCATTACTAGAACTGTTGCCGTCGTGTTTTGTTTCTGTAAGAACCTGGGGCCATAGGACCAGCCAGTCGGTAACTTTTTTCAAGTACAACTTTCTTATGTACAAAGCGTCCTGTCATTACTAGACCCACTGGTGACCACCCGCTGTGTAACACCCACTGCGCCCTTATATATCCACCGTTTTCCTGCTGCAGACGGGAAAGGTGTCTAACCAAGAAGTCAGAAATGTCATGCAGCAGTGCGCACCCCCTTCTGGTGTCACGCCGAACTAGTTTGGTTCGTGCCATGCACATACCGTCGTGTTTTGTTTCTGTAAGAACCTGGGGCCATAGGACCAGCCAGTCGGTAACTTTTTTCAAGTACAACTTTCTTATGTACAAAGCGTCCTGTCATTACTAGACCCACTGGTGACCACCCGCTGTGTAACACCCACTGCGCCCTTATATATCCACCGTTTTCCTGCTGCAGACGGGAAAGGTGTCTAACCAAGAAGTCAGAAATGTCATGCAGCAGTGCGCACCCCCTTCTGGTGTCACGCCGAACTAGTTTGGTTCGTGCCATGCACATACCGTCGTGTTTTGTTTCTGTAAGAACCTGGGGCCATAGGACCAGCCTGTCGGTACCTTTTTTCCAGAAGAACTTTCTTAAGTACGAAGCGTCCTATCATTACTAGAACTGTTGCCGTCGTGTTTTGTTTCTGTAAGAACCTGGGGCCATAGGACCAGCCAGTCGGTAACTTTTTTCAAGTACAACTTTCTTATGTACAAAGCGTCCTGTCATTACTAGACCCACTGGTGACCACCCGCTGTGTAACACCCACTGCGCCCTTATATATCCACCGTTTTCCTGCTGCAGACGGGAAAGGTGTCTAACCAAGAAGTCAGAAATGTCATGCAGCAGTGCGCACCCCCTTCTGGTGTCACGCCGAACTAGTTTGGTTCGTGCCATGCACATACCGTCGTGTATTGTTTCTGTAAGAACCTGGGGCCATAGGACCAGCCAGTCGGTACCTTTTTTCCAGAAGAACTTTCTTAAGTACGAAGCGTCCTATCATTACTAGAACTGTTGCCGTCGTGTTTTGTTTCTGTAAGAACCTGGGGCCAGACGGGAAAGGTGTCTAACCAAGAAGTCAGAAATGTCATGCAGCAGTGCGCACCCCCTTCTGGTGTCATGTCGAACTGTTTTGTTTCTGTAAGAACCTGGGGCCATAGGACCAGCCAGTCTGTACCTTTTTTCCAGAAGAACTTTCTTAAGTACAAAGGGTCCTATCATTACTAGAACTGTTGCCGTCGTGTTTTGTTTCTGTAAGAACCTGGGGCCATAGGACCAGCCAGTCGGTAACTTTTTTCAAGTATAACTTTCTTATGTACAAAGCGTCCTGTCATTACTAGACCCACTGGTGACCACCCGCTGTGTAACACCCACTGCGCCCTTATATATCCACCGTTTTCCTGCTGCAGACGGGAAAGGTGTCTAACCAAGAAGTCAGAAATGTCATGCAGCAGTGCGCACCCCCTTCTGGTGTCACGCCGAACTGTTTTGTTTCTGTAAGAACCTGGGGCCATAGGACCAGCCAGTCGGTACCTTTTTTCCACAAGAACTTTCTTAAGTACGAAGCGTCCTATCATTACTAGAACTGTTGCCGTCGTGTTTTGTTTCTGTAAGAACCTGGGGCCATAGGACCAGCCAGTCGGTAACTTTTTTCAAGTACAACTTTCTTATGTACAAAGCGTCCTGTCATTACTAGACCCACTGGTGACCACCCGCTGTGTAACACCCACTGCGCCCTTATATATCCACCGTTTTCCTGCTGCAGACGGGAAAGGTGTCTAACCAAGAAGTCAGAAATGTCATGCAGCAGTGCGCACCCCCTTCTGGTGTCACGCCGAACTAGTTTGGTTCGTGCCATGCACATACCGTCGTGTTTTGTTTCTGTAAGAACCTGGGGCCATAGGACCAGCCAGTCGGTAACTTTTTTCAAGTACAACTTTCTTATGTACAAAGCGTCCTGTCATTACTAGACCCACTGGTGACCACCCGCTGTGTAACACCCACTGCGCCCTTATATATCCACCGTTTTCCTGCTGCAGACGGGAAAGGTGTCTAACCAAGAAGTCAGAAATGTCATGCAGCAGTGCGCACCCCCTTCTGGTGTCACGCCGAACTAGTTTGGTTCGTGCCATGCACATACCGTCGTGTTTTGTTTCTGTAAGAACCTGGGGCCATAGGACCAGCCAGTCGGTACCTTTTTTCCAGAAGAACTTTCTTAAGTACGAAGCGTCCTATCATTACTAGAACTGTTGCCGTCGTGTTTTGTTTCTGTAAGAACCTGGGGCCATAGGACCAGCCAGTCGGTAACTTTTTTCAAGTACAACTTTCTTATGTACAAAGCGTCCTGTCATTACTAGACCCACTGGTGACCACCCGCTGTGTAACACCCACTGCGCCCTTATATATCCACCGTTTTCCTGCTGCAGACGGGAAAGGTGTCTAACCAAGAAGTCAGAAATGTCATGCAGCAGTGCGCACCCCCTTCTGGTGTCACGCCGAACTGTTTTGTTTCTGTAAGAACCTGGGGCCATAGGACCAGCCAGTCGGTACCTTTTTTCCACAAGAACTTTCTTAAGTACGAAGCGTCCTATCATTACTAGAACTGTTGCCGTCGTGTTTTGTTTCTGTAAGAACCTGGGGCCATAGGACCAGCCAGTCGGTAACTTTTTTCAAGTACAACTTTCTTATGTACAAAGCGTCCTGTCATTACTAGACCCACTGGTGACCACCCGCTGTGTAACACCCACTGCGCCCTTATATATCCACCGTTTTCCTGCTGCAGACGGGAAAGGTGTCTAACCAAGAAGTCAGAAATGTCATGCAGCAGTGCGCACCCCCTTCTGGTGTCACGCCGAACTAGTTTGGTTCGTGCCATGCACATACCGTCGTGTTTTGTTTCTGTAAGAACCTGGGGCCATAGGACCAGCCAGTCGGTACCTTTTTTCCAGAAGAACTTTCTTAAGTACGAAGCGTCCTATCATTACTAGAACTGTTGCCGTCGTGTTTTGTTTCTGTAAGAACCTGGGGCCATAGGACCAGCCAGTCGGTAACTTTTTTCAAGTACAACTTTCTTATGTACAAAGCGTCCTGTCATTACTAGACCCACTGGTGACCACCCGCTGTGTAACACCCACTGCGCCCTTATATATCCACCGTTTTCCTGCTGCAGACGGGAAAGGTGTCTAACCAAGAAGTCAGAAATGTCATGCAGCAGTGCGCACCCCCTTCTGGTGTCACGCCGAACTGTTTTGTTTCTGTAAGAACCTGGGGCCATAGGACCAGCCAGTCGGTACCTTTTTTCCACAAGAACTTTCTTAAGTACGAAGCGTCCTATCATTACTAGAACTGTTGCCGTCGTGTTTTGTTTCTGTAAGAACCTGGGGCCATAGGACCAGCCAGTCGGTAACTTTTTTCAAGTACAACTTTCTTATGTACAAAGCGTCCTGTCATTACTAGACCCACTGGTGACCACCCGCTGTGTAACACCCACTGCGCCCTTATATATCCACCGTTTTCCTGCTGCAGACGGGAAAGGTGTCTAACCAAGAAGTCAGAAATGTCATGCAGCAGTGCGCACCCCCTTCTGGTGTCACGCCGAACTAGTTTGGTTCGTGCCATGCACATACCGTCGTGTTTTGTTTCTGTAAGAACCTGGGGCCATAGGACCAGCCAGTCGGTAACTTTTTTCAAGTACAACTTTCTTATGTACAAAGCGTCCTGTCATTACTAGACCCACTGGTGACCACCCGCTGTGTAACACCCACTGCGCCCTTATATATCCACCGTTTTCCTGCTGCAGACGGGAAAGGTGTCTAACCAAGAAGTCAGAAATGTCATGCAGCAGTGCGCACCCCCTTCTGGTGTCACGCCGAACTAGTTTGGTTCGTGCCATGCACATACCGTCGTGTTTTGTTTCTGTAAGAACCTGGGGCCATAGGACCAGCCTGTCGGTACCTTTTTTCCAGAAGAACTTTCTTAAGTACGAAGCGTCCTATCATTACTAGAACTGTTGCCGTCGTGTTTTGTTTCTGTAAGAACCTGGGGCCATAGGACCAGCCAGTCGGTAACTTTTTTCAAGTACAACTTTCTTATGTACAAAGCGTCCTGTCATTACTAGACCCACTGGTGACCACCCGCTGTGTAACACCCACTGCGCCCTTATATATCCACCGTTTTCCTGCTGCAGACGGGAAAGGTGTCTAACCAAGAAGTCAGAAATGTCATGCAGCAGTGCGCACCCCCTTCTGGTGTCACGCCGAACTAGTTTGGTTCGTGCCATGCACATACCGTCGTGTATTGTTTCTGTAAGAACCTGGGGCCATAGGACCAGCCAGTCGGTACCTTTTTTCCAGAAGAACTTTCTTAAGTACGAAGCGTCCTATCATTACTAGAACTGTTGCCGTCGTGTTTTGTTTCTGTAAGAACCTGGGGCCATAGGACCAGCCAGTCGGTAACTTTTTTCAAGTACAACTTTCTTATGTACAAAGCGTCCTGTCATTACTAGACCCACTGGTGACCACCCGCTGTGTAACACCCACTGCGCCCTTATATATCCACCGTTTTCCTGCTGCAGACGGGAATGGTGTCTAACCAAGAAGTCAGAAATGTCATGCAGCAGTGTGCACCCCCTTCTGGTGTCACGCCGAACTGTTTTGTTTCTGTAAGAACCTGGGGCCATAGGACCAGCCAGTCGGTACCTTTTATCCAGAAGAACTTTCTTAAGTACGAAGCGTCCTATCATTACTAGAACTGTTGCCGTCGTGTTTTGTTTCTGTAAGAACCTGGGGCCATAGGACCAGCCAGTCGGTAACTTTTTTCAAGTACAACTTTCTTATGTACAAAGCGTCCTGTCATTACTAGACCCACTGGTGACCACCCGCTGTGTAACACCCACTGCGCCCTTATATATCCACCGTTTTCCTGCTGCAGACGGGAAAGGTGTCTAACCAAGAAGTCAGAAATGTCATGCAGCAGTGCGCACCCCCTTCTGGTGTCATGTCGAACTGTTTTGTTTCTGTAAGAACCTGGGGCCATAGGACCAGCCAGTCTGTACCTTTTTTCCAGAAGAACTTTCTTAAGTACAAAGGGTCCTATCATTACTAGAACTGTTGCCGTCGTGTTTTGTTTCTGTAAGAACCTGGGGCCATAGGACCAGCCAGTCGGTAACTTTTTTCAAGTATAACTTTCTTATGTACAAAGCGTCCTGTCATTACTAGACCCACTGGTGACCACCCGCTGTGTAACACCCACTGCGCCCTTATATATCCACCGTTTTCCTGCTGCAGACGGGAAAGGTGTCTAACCAAGAAGTCAGAAATGTCATGCAGCAGTGCGCACCCCCTTCTGGTGTCACGCCGAACTGTTTTGTTTCTGTAAGAACCTGGGGCCATAGGACCAGCCAGTCGGTACCTTTTTTCCACAAGAACTTTCTTAAGTACGAAGCGTCCTATCATTACTAGAACTGTTGCCGTCGTGTTTTGTTTCTGTAAGAACCTGGGGCCATAGGACCAGCCAGTCGGTAACTTTTTTCAAGTACAACTTTCTTATGTACAAAGCGTCCTGTCATTACTAGACCCACTGGTGACCACCCGCTGTGTAACACCCACTGCGCCCTTATATATCCACCGTTTTCCTGCTGCAGACGGGAAAGGTGTCTAACCAAGAAGTCAGAAATGTCATGCAGCAGTGCGCACCCCCTTCTGGTGTCACGCCGAACTAGTTTGGTTCGTGCCATGCACATACCGTCGTGTTTTGTTTCTGTAAGAACCTGGGGCCATAGGACCAGCCAGTCGGTAACTTTTTTCAAGTACAACTTTCTTATGTACAAAGCGTCCTGTCATTACTAGACCCACTGGTGACCACCCGCTGTGTAACACCCACTGCGCCCTTATATATCCACCGTTTTCCTGCTGCAGACGGGAAAGGTGTCTAACCAAGAAGTCAGAAATGTCATGCAGCAGTGCGCACCCCCTTCTGGTGTCACGCCGAACTAGTTTGGTTCGTGCCATGCACATACCGTCGTGTTTTGTTTCTGTAAGAACCTGGGGCCATAGGACCAGCCAGTCGGTACCTTTTTTCCAGAAGAACTTTCTTAAGTACGAAGCGTCCTATCATTACTAGAACTGTTGCCGTCGTGTTTTGTTTCTGTAAGAACCTGGGGCCATAGGACCAGCCAGTCGGTAACTTTTTTCAAGTACAACTTTCTTATGTACAAAGCGTCCTGTCATTACTAGACCCACTGGTGACCACCCGCTGTGTAACACCCACTGCGCCCTTATATATCCACCGTTTTCCTGCTGCAGACGGGAAAGGTGTCTAACCAAGAAGTCAGAAATGTCATGCAGCAGTGCGCACCCCCTTCTGGTGTCACGCCGAACTGTTTTGTTTCTGTAAGAACCTGGGGCCATAGGACCAGCCAGTCGGTACCTTTTTTCCACAAGAACTTTCTTAAGTACGAAGCGTCCTATCATTACTAGAACTGTTGCCGTCGTGTTTTGTTTCTGTAAGAACCTGGGGCCATAGGACCAGCCAGTCGGTAACTTTTTTCAAGTACAACTTTCTTATGTACAAAGCGTCCTGTCATTACTAGACCCACTGGTGACCACCCGCTGTGTAACACCCACTGCGCCCTTATATATCCACCGTTTTCCTGCTGCAGACGGGAAAGGTGTCTAACCAAGAAGTCAGAAATGTCATGCAGCAGTGCGCACCCCCTTCTGGTGTCACGTCGAACTGTTTTGTTTCTGTAAGAACCTGGGGCCATAGGACCAGCCAGTCGGTACCTTTTTTCCAGAAGAACTTTCTTAAGTACAAAGGGTCCTATCATTACTAGAACTGTTGCCGTCGTGTTTTGTTTCTGTAAGAACCTGGGGCCATAGGACCAGCCAGTCGGTAACTTTTTTCAAGTATAACTTTCTTATGTACAAAGCGTCCTGTCATTACTAGACCCACTGGTGACCACCCGCTGTGTAACACCCACTGCGCCCTTATATATCCACCGTTTTCCTGCTGCAGACGGGAAAGGTGTCTAACCAAGAAGTCAGAAATGTCATGCAGCAGTGCGCACCCCCTTCTGGTGTCACGCCGAACTAGTTTGGTTCGTGCCATGCACATACCGTCGTGTTTTGTTTCTGTAAGAACCTGGGGCCATAGGACCAGCCAGTCGGTACCTTTTTTCCAGAAGAACTTTCTTAAGTACGAAGCGTCCTATCATTACTAGAACTGTTGCCGTCGTGTTTTGTTTCTGTAAGAACCTGGGGCCATAGGACCAGCCAGTCGGTAACTTTTTTCAAGTACAACTTTCTTATGTACAAAGCGTCCTGTCATTACTAGACCCACTGGTGACCACCCGCTGTGTAACACCCACTGCGCCCTTATATATCCACCGTTTTCCTGCTGCAGACGGGAAAGGTGTCTAACCAAGAAGTCAGAAATGTCATGCAGCAGTGCGCACCCCCTTCTGGTGTCACGCCGAACTAGTTTGGTTCGTGCCATGCACATACCGTCGTGTTTTGTTTCTGTAAGAACCTGGGGCCATAGGACCAGCCAGTCGGTACCTTTTTTCCAGAAGAACTTTCTTAAGTACGAAGCGTCCTATCATTACTAGAACTGTTGCCGTCGTGTTTTGTTTCTGTAAGAACCTGGGGCCATAGGACCAGCCAGTCGGTAACTTTTTTCAAGTACAACTTTCTTATGTACAAAGCGTCCTGTCATTACTAGACCCACTGGTGACCACCCGCTGTGTAACACCCACTGCGCCCTTATATATCCACCGTTTTCCTGCTGCAGACGGGAAAGGTGTCTAACCAAGAAGTCAGAAATGTCATGCAGCAGTGCGCACCCCCTTCTGGTGTCACGCCGAACTGTTTTGTTTCTGTAAGAACCTGGGGCCATAGGACCAGCCAGTCGGTACCTTTTTTCCACAAGAACTTTCTTAAGTACGAAGCGTCCTATCATTACTAGAACTGTTGCCGTCGTGTTTTGTTTCTGTAAGAACCTGGGGCCATAGGACCAGCCAGTCGGTAACTTTTTTCAAGTACAACTTTCTTATGTACAAAGCGTCCTGTCATTACTAGACCCACTGGTGACCACCCGCTGTGTAACACCCACTGCGCCCTTATATATCCACCGTTTTCCTGCTGCAGACGGGAAAGGTGTCTAACCAAGAAGTCAGAAATGTCATGCAGCAGTGCGCACCCCCTTCTGGTGTCACGTCGAACTGTTTTGTTTCTGTAAGAACCTGGGGCCATAGGACCAGCCAGTCGGTACCTTTTTTCCAGAAGAACTTTCTTAAGTACAAAGGGTCCTATCATTACTAGAACTGTTGCCGTCGTGTTTTGTTTCTGTAAGAACCTGGGGCCATAGGACCAGCCAGTCGGTAACTTTTTTCAAGTATAACTTTCTTATGTACAAAGCGTCCTGTCATTACTAGACCCACTGGTGACCACCCGCTGTGTAACACCCACTGCGCCCTTATATATCCACCGTTTTCCTGCTGCAGACGGGAAAGGTGTCTAACCAAGAAGTCAGAAATGTCATGCAGCAGTGCGCACCCCCTTCTGGTGTCACGCCGAACTAGTTTGGTTCGTGCCATGCACATACCGTCGTGTTTTGTTTCTGTAAGAACCTGGGGCCATAGGACCAGCCAGTCGGTACCTTTTTTCCAGAAGAACTTTCTTAAGTACGAAGCGTCCTATCATTACTAGAACTGTTGCCGTCGTGTTTTGTTTCTGTAAGAACCTGGGGCCATAGGACCAGCCAGTCGGTAACTTTTTTCAAGTACAACTTTCTTATGTACAAAGCGTCCTGTCATTACTAGACCCACTGGTGACCACCCGCTGTGTAACACCCACTGCGCCCTTATATATCCACCGTTTTCCTGCTGCAGACGGGAAAGGTGTCTAACCAAGAAGTCAGAAATGTCATGCAGCAGTGCGCACCCCCTTCTGGTGTCACGCCGAACTAGTTTGGTTCGTGCCATGCACATACCGTCGTGTTTTGTTTCTGTAAGAACCTGGGGCCATAGGACCAGCCAGTCGGTACCTTTTTTCCAGAAGAACTTTCTTAAGTACGAAGCGTCCTATCATTACTAGAACTGTTGCCGTCGTGTTTTGTTTCTGTAAGAACCTGGGGCCATAGGACCAGCCAGTCGGTAACTTTTTTCAAGTACAACTTTCTTATGTACAAAGCGTCCTGTCATTACTAGACCCACTGGTGACCACCCGCTGTGTAACACCCACTGCGCCCTTATATATCCACCGTTTTCCTGCTGCAGACGGGAAAGGTGTCTAACCAAGAAGTCAGAAATGTCATGCAGCAGTGCGCACCCCCTTCTGGTGTCACGCCGAACTGTTTTGTTTCTGTAAGAACCTGGGGCCATAGGACCAGCCAGTCGGTACCTTTTTTCCAGAAGAACTTTCTTAAGTACAAAGGGTCCTATCATTACTAGAACTGTTGCCGTCGTGTTTTGTTTCTGTAAGAACCTGGGGCCATAGGACCAGCCAGTCGGTAACTTTTTTCAAGTATAACTTTCTTATGTACAAAGCGTCCTGTCATTACTAGACCCACTGGTGACCACCCGCTGTGTAACACCCACTGCGCCCTTATATATCCACCGTTTTCCTGCTGCAGACGGGAAAGGTGTCTAACCAAGAAGTCAGAAATGTCATGCAGCAGTGCGCACCCCCTTCTGGTGTCACGCCGAACTGTTTTGTTTCTGTAAGAACCTGGGGCCATAGGACCAGCCAGTCGGTACCTTTTTTCCACAAGAACTTTCTTAAGTACGAAGCGTTCTATCATTACTAGAACTGTTGCCGTCGTGTTTTGTTTCTGTAAGAACCTGGGGCCATAGGACCAGCCAGTCGGTAACTTTTTTCAAGTACAACTTTCTTATGTACAAAGCGTCCTGTCATTACTAGACCCACTGGTGACCACCCGCTGTGTAACACCCACTGCGCCCTTATATATCCACCGTTTTCCTGCTGCAGACGGGAAAGGTGTCTAACCAAGAAGTCAGAAATGTCATGCAGCAGTGCGCACCCCCTTCTGGTGTCACGCCGAACTAGTTTGGTTCGTGCCATGCACATACCGTCGTGTTTTGTTTCTGTAAGAACCTGGGGCCATAGGACCAGCCAGTCGGTAACTTTTTTCAAGTACAACTTTCTTATGTACAAAGCGTCCTGTCATTACTAGACCCACTGGTGACCACCCGCTGTGTAACACCCACTGCGCCCTTATATATCCACCGTTTTCCTGCTGCAGACGGGAAAGGTGTCTAACCAAGAAGTCAGAAATGTCATGCAGCAGTGCGCACCCCCTTCTGGTGTCACGCCGAACTAGTTTGGTTCGTGCCATGCACATACCGTCGTGTTTTGTTTCTGTAAGAACCTGGGGCCATAGGACCAGCCAGTCGGTAACTTTTTTCAAGTACAACTTTCTTATGTACAAAGCGTCCTGTCATTACTAGACCCACTGGTGACCACCCGCTGTGTAACACCCACTGCGCCCTTATATATCCACCGTTTTCCTGCTGCAGACGGGAAAGGTGTCTAACCAAGAAGTCAGAAATGTCATGCAGCAGTGCGCACCCCCTTCTGGTGTCACGCCGAACTAGTTTGGTTCGTGCCATGCACATACCGTCGTGTTTTGTTTCTGTAAGAACCTGGGGCCATAGGACCAGCCAGTCGGTACCTTTTTTCCAGAAGAACTTTCTTAAGTACGAAGCGTCCTATCATTACTAGAACTGTTGCCGTCGTGTTTTGTTTCTGTAAGAACCTGGGGCCATAGGACCAGCCAGTCGGTAACTTTTTTCAAGTACAACTTTCTTATGTACAAAGCGTCCTGTCATTACTAGACCCACTGGTGACCACCCGCTGTGTAACACCCACTGCGCCCTTATATATCCACCGTTTTCCTGCTGCAGACGGGAAAGGTGTCTAACCAAGAAGTCAGAAATGTCATGCAGCAGTGCGCACCCCCTTCTGGTGTCACGCCGAACTAGTTTGGTTCGTGCCATGCACATACCGTCGTGTTTTGTTTCTGTAAGAACCTGGGGCCATAGGACCAGCCAGTCGGTACCTTTTTTCCAGAAGAACTTTCTTAAGTACGAAGCGTCCTATCATTACTAGAACTGTTGCCGTCGTGTTTTGTTTCTGTAAGAACCTGGGGCCATAGGACCAGCCAGTCGGTAACTTTTTTCAAGTACAACTTTCTTATGTACAAAGCGTCCTGTCATTACTAGACCCACTGGTGACCACCCGCTGTGTAACACCCACTGCGCCCTTATATATCCACCGTTTTCCTGCTGCAGACGGGAAAGGTGTCTAACCAAGAAGTCAGAAATGTCATGCAGCAGTGCGCACCCCCTTCTGGTGTCACGCCGAACTGTTTTGTTTCTGTAAGAACCTGGGGCCATAGGACCAGCCAGTCGGTACCTTTTTTCCACAAGAACTTTCTTAAGTACGAAGCGTCCTATCATTACTAGAACTGTTGCCGTCGTGTTTTGTTTCTGTAAGAACCTGGGGCCATAGGACCAGCCAGTCGGTAACTTTTTTCAAGTACAACTTTCTTATGTACAAAGCGTCCTGTCATTACTAGACCCACTGGTGACCACCCGCTGTGTAACACCCACTGCGCCCTTATATATCCACCGTTTTCCTGCTGCAGACGGGAAAGGTGTCTAACCAAGAAGTCAGAAATGTCATGCAGCAGTGCGCACCCCCTTCTGGTGTCACGTCGAACTGTTTTGTTTCTGTAAGAACCTGGGGCCATAGGACCAGCCAGTCGGTACCTTTTTTCCAGAAGAACTTTCTTAAGTACAAAGGGTCCTATCATTACTAGAACTGTTGCCGTCGTGTTTTGTTTCTGTAAGAACCTGGGGCCATAGGACCAGCCAGTCGGTAACTTTTTTCAAGTATAACTTTCTTATGTACAAAGCGTCCTGTCATTACTAGACCCACTGGTGACCACCCGCTGTGTAACACCCACTGCGCCCTTATATATCCACCGTTTTCCTGCTGCAGACGGGAAAGGTGTCTAACCAAGAAGTCAGAAATGTCATGCAGCAGTGCGCACCCCCTTCTGGTGTCACGCCGAACTAGTTTGGTTCGTGCCATGCACATACCGTCGTGTTTTGTTTCTGTAAGAACCTGGGGCCATAGGACCAGCCAGTCGGTACCTTTTTTCCAGAAGAACTTTCTTAAGTACGAAGCGTCCTATCATTACTAGAACTGTTGCCGTCGTGTTTTGTTTCTGTAAGAACCTGGGGCCATAGGACCAGCCAGTCGGTAACTTTTTTCAAGTACAACTTTCTTATGTACAAAGCGTCCTGTCATTACTAGACCCACTGGTGACCACCCGCTGTGTAACACCCACTGCGCCCTTATATATCCACCGTTTTCCTGCTGCAGACGGGAAAGGTGTCTAACCAAGAAGTCAGAAATGTCATGCAGCAGTGCGCACCCCCTTCTGGTGTCACGCCGAACTAGTTTGGTTCGTGCCATGCACATACCGTCGTGTTTTGTTTCTGTAAGAACCTGGGGCCATAGGACCAGCCAGTCGGTACCTTTTTTCCAGAAGAACTTTCTTAAGTACGAAGCGTCCTATCATTACTAGAACTGTTGCCGTCGTGTTTTGTTTCTGTAAGAACCTGGGGCCATAGGACCAGCCAGTCGGTAACTTTTTTCAAGTACAACTTTCTTATGTACAAAGCGTCCTGTCATTACTAGACCCACTGGTGACCACCCGCTGTGTAACACCCACTGCGCCCTTATATATCCACCGTTTTCCTGCTGCAGACGGGAAAGGTGTCTAACCAAGAAGTCAGAAATGTCATGCAGCAGTGCGCACCCCCTTCTGGTGTCACGCCGAACTGTTTTGTTTCTGTAAGAACCTGGGGCCATAGGACCAGCCAGTCGGTACCTTTTTTCCAGAAGAACTTTCTTAAGTACAAAGGGTCCTATCATTACTAGAACTGTTGCCGTCGTGTTTTGTTTCTGTAAGAACCTGGGGCCATAGGACCAGCCAGTCGGTAACTTTTTTCAAGTATAACTTTCTTATGTACAAAGCGTCCTGTCATTACTAGACCCACTGGTGACCACCCGCTGTGTAACACCCACTGCGCCCTTATATATCCACCGTTTTCCTGCTGCAGACGGGAAAGGTGTCTAACCAAGAAGTCAGAAATGTCATGCAGCAGTGCGCACCCCCTTCTGGTGTCACGCCGAACTGTTTTGTTTCTGTAAGAACCTGGGGCCATAGGACCAGCCAGTCGGTACCTTTTTTCCACAAGAACTTTCTTAAGTACGAAGCGTTCTATCATTACTAGAACTGTTGCCGTCGTGTTTTGTTTCTGTAAGAACCTGGGGCCATAGGACCAGCCAGTCGGTAACTTTTTTCAAGTACAACTTTCTTATGTACAAAGCGTCCTGTCATTACTAGACCCACTGGTGACCACCCGCTGTGTAACACCCACTGCGCCCTTATATATCCACCGTTTTCCTGCTGCAGACGGGAAAGGTGTCTAACCAAGAAGTCAGAAATGTCATGCAGCAGTGCGCACCCCCTTCTGGTGTCACGCCGAACTAGTTTGGTTCGTGCCATGCACATACCGTCGTGTTTTGTTTCTGTAAGAACCTGGGGCCATAGGACCAGCCAGTCGGTAACTTTTTTCAAGTACAACTTTCTTATGTACAAAGCGTCCTGTCATTACTAGACCCACTGGTGACCACCCGCTGTGTAACACCCACTGCGCCCTTATATATCCACCGTTTTCCTGCTGCAGACGGGAAAGGTGTCTAACCAAGAAGTCAGAAATGTCATGCAGCAGTGCGCACCCCCTTCTGGTGTCACGCCGAACTAGTTTGGTTCGTGCCATGCACATACCGTCGTGTTTTGTTTCTGTAAGAACCTGGGGCCATAGGACCAGCCAGTCGGTAACTTTTTTCAAGTACAACTTTCTTATGTACAAAGCGTCCTGTCATTACTAGACCCACTGGTGACCACCCGCTGTGTAACACCCACTGCGCCCTTATATATCCACCGTTTTCCTGCTGCAGACGGGAAAGGTGTCTAACCAAGAAGTCAGAAATGTCATGCAGCAGTGCGCACCCCCTTCTGGTGTCACGCCGAACTAGTTTGGTTCGTGCCATGCACATACCGTCGTGTTTTGTTTCTGTAAGAACCTGGGGCCATAGGACCAGCCAGTCGGTACCTTTTTTCCAGAAGAACTTTCTTAAGTACGAAGCGTCCTATCATTACTAGAACTGTTGCCGTCGTGTTTTGTTTCTGTAAGAACCTGGGGCCATAGGACCAGCCAGTCGGTAACTTTTTTCAAGTACAACTTTCTTATGTACAAAGCGTCCTGTCATTACTAGACCCACTGGTGACCACCCGCTGTGTAACACCCACTGCGCCCTTATATATCCACCGTTTTCCTGCTGCAGACGGGAAAGGTGTCTAACCAAGAAGTCAGAAATGTCATGCAGCAGTGCGCACCCCCTTCTGGTGTCACGCCGAACTGTTTTGTTTCTGTAAGAACCTGGGGCCATAGGACCAGCCAGTCGGTACCTTTTTTCCACAAGAACTTTCTTAAGTACGAAGCGTCCTATCATTACTAGAACTGTTGCCGTCGTGTTTTGTTTCTGTAAGAACCTGGGGCCATAGGACCAGCCAGTCGGTAACTTTTTTCAAGTACAACTTTCTTATGTACAAAGCGTCCTGTCATTACTAGACCCACTGGTGACCACCCGCTGTGTAACACCCACTGCGCCCTTATATATCCACCGTTTTCCTGCTGCAGACGGGAAAGGTGTCTAACCAAGAAGTCAGAAATGTCATGCAGCAGTGCGCACCCCCCTTCTGGTGTCACGCCGAACTGTTTTGTTTCTGTAAGAACCTGGGGCCATAGGACCAGCCAGTCGGTACCTTTTTTCCAGAAGAACTTTCTTAAGTACAAAGGGTCCTATCATTACTAGAACTGTTGCCGTCGTGTTTTGTTTCTGTAAGAACCTGGGGCCATAGGACCAGCCAG
Organism: Lepidonotus clava; assembly: GCA_936440205.1. Classification (NCBI taxonomy): domain Eukaryota; kingdom Metazoa; phylum Annelida; class Polychaeta; order Phyllodocida; family Polynoidae; genus Lepidonotus; species Lepidonotus clava. Next base: position 14,095,889 of record OW387147.1, read on the forward strand.
TCGGTAACTTTTTTCAAGTACAACTTTCTTATGTACAAAGCGTCCTGTCATTACTAGACCCACTGGTGACCACCCGCTGTGTAACACCCACTGCGCCCTTATATATCCACCGTTTTCCTGCTGCAGACGGGAAAGGTGTCTAACCAAGAAGTCAGAAATGTCATGCAGCAGTGCGCACCCCCTTCTGGTGTCACGCCGAACTGTTTTGTTTCTGTAAGAACCTGGGGCCATAGGACCAGCCAGTCGGTACCTTTTTTCCAGAAGAACTTTCTTAAGTACGAAGCGTCCTATCATTACTAGAACTGTTGCCGTCGTGTTTTGTTTCTGTAAGAACCTGGGGCCATAGGACCAGCCAGTCGGTAACTTTTTTCAAGTACAACTTTCTTATGTACAAAGCGTCCTGTCATTACTAGACCCACTGGTGACCACCCGCTGTGTAACACCCACTGCGCCCTTATATATCCACCGTTTTCCTGCTGCAGACGGGAAAGGTGTCTAACCAAGAAGTCAGAAATGTCATGCAGCAGTGCGCACCCCCTTCTGGTGTCACGCCGAACTGTTTTGTTTCTGTAAGAACCTGGGGCCATAGGACCAGCCAGTCGGTACCTTTTTTCCACAAGAACTTTCTTAAGTACGAAGCGTCCTATCATTACTAGAACTGTTGCCGTCGTGTTTTGTTTCTGTAAGAACCTGGGGCCATAGGACCAGCCAGTCGGTAACTTTTTTCAAGTACAACTTTCTTATGTACAAAGCGTCCTGTCATTACTAGACCCACTGGTGACCACCCGCTGTGTAACACCCACTGCGCCCTTATATATCCACCGTTTTCCTGCTGCAGACGGGAAAGGTGTCTAACCAAGAAGTCAGAAATGTCATGCAGCAGTGCGCACCCCCTTCTGGTGTCACGTCGAACTGTTTTGTTTCTGTAAGAACCTGGGGCCATAGGACCAGCCAGTCGGTAACTTTTTTCAAGTACAACTTTCTTATGTACAAAGCGTCCTGTCATTACTAGACCCACTGGTGACCACCCGCTGTGTAACACCCACTGCGCCCTTATATATCCACCGTTTTCCTGCTGCAGACGGGAAAGGTGTCTAACCAAGAAGTCAGAAATGTCATGCAGCAGTGCGCACCCCCTTCTGGTGTCACGCCGAACTGTTTTGTTTCTGTAAGAACCTGGGGCCATAGGACCAGCCAGTCGGTACCTTTTTTCCAGAAGAACTTTCTTAAGTACAAAGGGTCCTATCATTACTAGAACTGTTGCCGTCGTGTTTTGTTTCTGTAAGAACCTGGGGCCATAGGACCAGCCAGTCGGTAACTTTTTTCAAGTACAACTTTCTTATGTACAAAGCGTCCTGTCATTACTAGACCCACTGGTGACCACCCGCTGTGTAACACCCACTGCGCCCTTATATATCCACCGTTTTCCTGCTGCAGACGGGAAAGGTGTCTAACCAAGAAGTCAGAAATGTCATGCAGCAGTGCGCACCCCCTTCTGGTGTCACGCCGAACTGTTTTGTTTCTGTAAGAACCTGGGGCCATAGGACCAGCCAGTCGGTACCTTTTTTCCAGAAGAACTTTCTTAAGTACGAAGCGTCCTATCATTACTAGAACTGTTGCCGTCGTGTTTTGTTTCTGTAAGAACCTGGGGCCATAGGACCAGCCAGTCGGTAACTTTTTTCAAGTACAACTTTCTTATGTACAAAGCGTCCTGTCATTACTAGACCCACTGGTGACCACCCGCTGTGTAACACCCACTGCGCCCTTATATATCCACCGTTTTCCTGCTGCAGACGGGAAAGGTGTCTAACCAAGAAGTCAGAAATGTCATGCAGCAGTGCGCACCCCCTTCTGGTGTCACGCCGAACTGTTTTGTTTCTGTAAGAACCTGGGGCCATAGGACCAGCCAGTCGGTACCTTTTTTCCACAAGAACTTTCTTAAGTACGAAGCGTCCTATCATTACTAGAACTGTTGCCGTCGTGTTTTGTTTCTGTAAGAACCTGGGGCCATAGGACCAGCCAGTCGGTAACTTTTTTCAAGTACAACTTTCTTATGTACAAAGCGTCCTGTCATTACTAGACCCACTGGTGACCACCCGCTGTGTAACACCCACTGCGCCCTTATATATCCACCGTTTTCCTGCTGCAGACGGGAAAGGTGTCTAACCAAGAAGTCAGAAATGTCATGCAGCAGTGCGCACCCCCTTCTGGTGTCACGCCGAACTGTTTTGTTTCTGTAAGAACCTGGGGCCATAGGACCAGCCAGTCGGTAACTTTTTTCAAGTACAACTTTCTTATGTACAAAGCGTCCTGTCATTACTAGACCCACTGGTGACCACCCGCTGTGTAACACCCACTGCGCCCTTATATATCCACCGTTTTCCTGCTGCAGACGGGAAAGGTGTCTAACCAAGAAGTCAGAAATGTCATGCAGCAGTGCGCACCCCCTTCTGGTGTCACGTCGAACTGTTTTGTTTCTGTAAGAACCTGGGGCCATAGGACCAGCCAGTCGGTAACTTTTTTCAAGTACAACTTTCTTATGTACAAAGCGTCCTGTCATTACTAGACCCACTGGTGACCACCCGCTGTGTAACACCCACTGCGCCCTTATATATCCACCGTTTTCCTGCTGCAGACGGGAAAGGTGTCTAACCAAGAAGTCAGAAATGTCATGCAGCAGTGCGCACCCCCTTCTGGTGTCACGCCGAACTAGTTTGGTTCGTGCCATGCACATACCGTCGTGTTTTGTTTCTGTAAGAACCTGGGGCCATAGGACCAGCCAGTCGGTAACTTTTTTCAAGTACAACTTTCTTATGTACAAAGCGTCCTGTCATTACTAGACCCACTGGTGACCACCCGCTGTGTAACACCCACTGCGCCCTTATATATCCACCGTTTTCCTGCTGCAGACGGGAAAGGTGTCTAACCAAGAAGTCAGAAATGTCATGCAGCAGTGCGCACCCCCTTCTGGTGTCACGCCGAACTAGTTTGGTTCGTGCCATGCACATACCGTCGTGTTTTGTTTCTGTAAGAACCTGGGGCCATAGGACCAGCCTGTCGGTACCTTTTTTCCAGAAGAACTTTCTTAAGTACGAAGCGTCCTATCATTACTAGAACTGTTGCCGTCGTGTTTTGTTTCTGTAAGAACCTGGGGCCATAGGACCAGCCAGTCGGTAACTTTTTTCAAGTACAACTTTCTTATGTACAAAGCGTCCTGTCATTACTAGACCCACTGGTGACCACCCCGCTGTGTAACACCCACTGCGCCCTTATATATCCACCGTTTTCCTGCTGCAGACGGGAAAGGTGTCTAACCAAGAAGTCAGAAATGTCATGCAGCAGTGCGCACCCCCTTCTGGTGTCACGCCGAACTAGTTTGGTTCGTGCCATGCACATACCGTCGTGTTTTGTTTCTGTAAGAACCTGGGGCCATAGGACCAGCCAGTCGGTACCTTTTTTCCAGAAGAACTTTCTTAAGTACGAAGCGTCCTATCATTACTAGAACTGTTGCCGTCGTGTTTTGTTTCTGTAAGAACCTGG